>FXXK01000895.1:7839-53639 GCA_900184695.1 Betula pendula
TAAACCCTTGGAAATATTGCCTCAAATCCTTAGAAAATTCGTGCTCCAAAAGGCTCTTAAATAGACTTGAAAAGGTAACCCGAAACTCATAAAGTCGGTTATCCAAAAATTACAATTCTGCCATTCTG
This sequence comes from Betula pendula, assembly GCA_900184695.1. Lineage (NCBI taxonomy): Eukaryota > Viridiplantae > Streptophyta > Magnoliopsida > Fagales > Betulaceae > Betula > Betula pendula. Next base: position 7,968 of record FXXK01000895.1, read on the forward strand.
CCTAGATTTTTTTTCTTTTCTTCACAGCACGTTTTGACCCCCTAAACGTTAGAATTGAAAATATTTTGTGAAATAACGACTTGTAGCATTTTGAGTCATCTTTCCAACGCCACCAAGTTTGCTTCAATCGGAATTTGGAATAAAAAATTATGATCACTTTAGTCCGACTAAGTCAATGTTGACAGCATATACACTCTTGAAAAAACATGTCTTCAATCAATTTTTTCATCGACTTGACTTTAGATTAAAACTTACGATCAAATATGTTTTGACACTGAATTTGCTAATACGAAAAACTAACACTATGCATATATATAAGCTTAACAGTAAAGTTTATGAAATTATTTATTTAATATTAGCACATATTAGATTTAGTGGAGTACTACTTACTTGAACTAATTAAGAGTAAGAACATAAATGAGAAATTGCACTCATCCCTCCTAAATTACCATACAATTTCAATATACCCTAAAATTTAAAAAGTTCGAATTAATATATGGACGCCCCCCCGTATTGGTACTTTCTGTTAAATCCAACGGAAGGTGGGCTACGTGCGATACATGTAATGTAAAATGTTTATTATATCTTTTTTATTTGGGTCTTTCACCATTGAGACCCACGGCTAGACTATGATTTTTTTTGCGATGGAGCCATAGACACAAAACATAGATTACCAATCAACCTAGATTGAATAAATTTTTAGTACGCATATCAATTTTTAAAAAGTAATGTTATTTAGTAAATTGTTATATGACTGCTATACAATTTAGTTGACGCGAGTAAAAATCAAACTTTAAATCAACAAGAGTTTTGTAAAAAAAAAAAAAAACAATGGCTAATTTTTATTACTATGTCATTCCAATTATATAGTAATTATATAGCAATATACTAAATAACATTTTTCATTTTCAAATTATTTCACCGATCGCTTCAAACAAAGCAAGTACTGATTATATGCAGTGACCAACAGACAAATCATCCTAAGTCATGCTTAAGAGCATCTCTAGCAATATCTTTTATTTTAGCTATCGAAAATATATATTTTTTAAGTTTAGCTACTAACTTTTTAATATAGACTCCAGCAGACTATCTCTTCTATCTTTTATTTTTTTTAAATAATATATTTCAATCATTTTTTTATTATTTTTTGTTCTCTTTCTTTTTTCGATAAGGGAGAGGAAGAGAAAAATGAGAGGAAAAAATTAATAAAAAAATTCTAGAATGTGCTACGGTGAACTTTATGAAAGTTCACGTACTGTAACAAATTTTAACAAAATTTTTATTTTAAAAAATTCGTTGGAACTCTAAAAAGACTCTTATTAATTAAATATAACTACTATAAGACTTTGAAAATCTCTGTGAGAAATGCTCTAAGTTCTTAAAGAACGATTAAAGTACAATCTATAAGAAATCGTGCATCTTTAAGCATATTGGTAACGACAAGGAGTGGAGCACAAAACCACAAACCAAATGAAGATTATTTGGAATAGAAAATAAAATAAAATGAAGATTGTTTGAAACGTGGAATTCTTAAAAACATGATTGATGAGAAGTTGAGCAGCTACTTTCGCCCGGCATCTTGGTGTTTGTCTCGGAACCTCCCCGAAATCTCGGGGGAAGATTTAGTCAACTCCAAGATCGATATCCTGGATATTATTTTTTCTATTAAAAAGATGGATCCTGGATATTAATAAGTTGGCTCTTTCACCTACCTCACAAACACCGAGAAACTGGCCATCACAAAAACTAATGACGATGACATGTTATTGATGTATAATAATAACGAAAAAATAATTTGATAATTAATAATTCATAAAAGCCTAAAACTAGGGACCGAGATACGGTGCGTACAGTACACTTCAACTTGTAATAATTCTCAAGCCATCGGAAATTGATTCACTTCACTCGTAAATTGAATTCCAAACTTCATTCTGAATTCATACTCAAATTGTCAAAGTGATATAAAAATAGTATAAATTAGTATTTTTTTTTCCTTTGTTTTCTTTTTGAAAAGAATTATCTTTCTTTGCTAATCAAAAAGAGATTCAAAGCCTTAAGCTCTATGAAATCAGAGTATGTTGTTTCGAAATTACAATATCGAAGATACATTTAAGAATTCCTTTCATTCATATCCAATTTGTAACATGTAGAAACACATCATTTGCTAGCCCATGAACTGCATAATTGTTCACTCGTTTGGTATATATAACAAATCTACCAACTGCGGAAGCCCTGCGTGACTACTTTGATATTTGCTACAATCTGCCCATACTGGCTCCAGTTCTACCTCGTAATGTTAATTCCGTTAACAACTTGCAGCGAATCACCTTTCAAGTGATTCTTCACCTTTAACATACACCATTAACAGCATATTTTATGATGTTTTTAATTAATGGTGTATATATGCTGTTTTCTGTGGCTTGAGTTCTAGTTTTATTAAAGTATTTAATTAAATAATTAAATTTTCATCTTTTTATTAGCTTAAGTTTTTTGGATAAGTAGTGATTTAACAAGTTTTGTATTTAAACTGGAGTGATTTGTAGCAAGGATACAGTTTTTAATGAAATTTTCATTCATCTACAAAAAAAAGAAGAGAAAAAAGTGAAAAAAGGAATGTTTTTAAATAAAAAGTAAAAGGATATATAATATATGATTTTGATAATAAAAAGTCACTCTCCATGTCTATCTTGTATCTATCAAAAATAACGTAACTTTTAAAATTATTATTAAATTAAAAATCAATAATAATTGATCATAAATAATATAATAATCTCATTATGAAAAAATTATTCTCGGTATTCTTGGCCCATTAAATTGGGCATTTAGGCAAGTGGCCTCGCGTGTTGGCTTCCATAATATATTTTCCAAAACTAGCTGCCATCTCTGATGATGGCTGAGCCAACTGCCAACGGATTCGATTTTGAAGTTTTGTTTTCGTCCACATTTTTATCACATCGCATATTCTTTTTTTATATTAATACTATATATTTTGACGAAATATATATATGAGCAACTAGATAATTAAATTGTCAGCTATGAAGATTCCCCCTGATTGGCGGGGCGAAAGGATGTCTTTCAATATTCAAGAAGTCGTAAGAATGGCACTTAAAAAAATGTAGCAGCAGATTAAAGTAATTATTATGGGAATCAAATTCTGTGACCAATCAACGTCCCTAAATTCTGAACATTGAAAAATAAAAATGAAATTCCGTGCAACTTTTCAAAAAATGAAAATTTATAGCCGGTGGCATTTCCCATAATCATATTAAAAACAATGCACTAGATCTGTGCTATCAGCTATGCATACTAATTAAAGTGACCAGAAACGAAGTCTCCATCAACATTTTTCATAAAGCGGATTAAAAAAAAAAAAAAAAATCGATAGATTAACCCATTCATATTTCATGCCACGGGATCAAACTTTCTGTTCTGGAAATGAAAATAAAATAATAATTTAAAAAAAAAAAAAAAAANAAAAAAAAAAGAGAAAGAGAAAGAAATCCTAACGTAGTCACGAATAAGGAGAAACCGTGACGAGAATGAAGTTCCCGATTCTTATTTTCACCTTCAATAATATACTGTAATTATCATATTAAATAATAAGCACTTAAGAGTATAAAAATTGAAGTTGTTAGCGATCTCCCTTTTAAAATTTACTACAAAATAAATCTACCAACTTGTAAACCTGTTTGTCTGTCTGGAAACTGACGAGTGTGTTTTCTGTAGAGATTCCAAACAACTCCTTTTTTTCTATTCTTTTGTCGTTTCATGCGACTCCAATCAAATTGTATACACCCCCAAAATAAATAAATATATAAAAAGGTTTAGATAGCTACACGTAGCACAATGAAACCTAACCATTAATAATCAATACTTAATTAAATAAACTAAACCCTTAATCTCGCACAATTATTTGATTAGCTATCGCGCGATCTGTGTTTGTGCGTGATCTGTCTCCATTATTTGCATATTTTAATCGCGCGATCATTTTCCCTGTAACCTATTTTTCTCATTCAATTAAAAAAAAAAAAACAAACCGCGCGATCATGTATCAATAGCCCTCATAAAATCTCAATAAGGACATAGAAAAATTGAAAAAATCGCTTGATAATCTTCAGTTTTCTTGTGCGAAATGGATGGTGCTATTTAATTAAGGCTAATAATTAAGGACATAGAAAAATATTTTCAATCAGTTCTTTATTTATGACACGCTTGACTGTCTCTTTAGCTAAACTATGAACAATACTAAATTTGCATTCTCTTCACATGAACAATACACAAAGACCAAAAGGGGCGCATATCATCTTTGATACCTTAGCTTCCATGTGATGTCCAAACTTATTCCAGTTTTTTTCCCTCCGTTGCAAATACATAGCATTACCTTCCAGAATATTAAAAAAAGCATATGAGAAATTTCTTATGGGTGTGTCAAACTTTGGACACACTCTATAGAAGAAATACAGATAGTGTTAATTAATTAGCTACAACAGGACCACTAGTAACAGAAAGTTCAAAAAGTATTATTATATTTTATATTTGATACACGGGCGGCGTTCGAGTTAATTATGTGTATTATTATACACGTACCTTTCATAAACTTTTATAGCTGGAAAAAGACATGGAAAGTCAGTAATCTGGTTTCAAATTAACTAGCTTCTAGAACTCGTTTAATTCCATCATTATTTCCTTAAATTCAATTTTCAAAAGTGAAAATGTGTTTTTTAATTAAGCATGTGAAAAGCCTTTTTTTTTTTTTTTTTTTTTTTTAAATTTTTATTATGACCATTAAAAACAAAAACATGTAAAAAGCACTCAGTTAAGTTTCCTTCAACCGAGCTTGTAAGAAATTTCCGTCCGACCCATAATGTAAGACTTGTTTTAATTATGGGCTAATTAAGGGGTTTGCCAAAAAGAAAATATAATTGTGACTCTTAAACTTTTTTAGAGCTATTCCATTAATAGAGAATAATTATTCCTTACATTTTTTAAAAGAATTGAAGAACTATGAATAGGTATTTCATGAAAATATTTATCATTAATGATCGATGGCACAACCAAATTATAAAATAACTATTTAAATTCTTAGTTATATTGCTAAGTACCAAAGATGACCTAATTAAGAGAACTAATCAAACTATCCCAAGGCAGTCACATGGGACGCATAAATGTTGATGCCCGTGGCTGTTTTAAATTCTAAATATCTAATTCTCAACAATATTTTGTAACATGTGCATTAAAGCTCTTTGATCCGAGGGGCCTTAGACATTGACTGATGGTTGGATCGATCTGGTCATCAACAAACAAATCGAACACAATATAAAAAGAATCAGTCATCTCGCAATATTGCATATCATATATGCTCCCGGGCAAGCCTCCTAGCTTTCCTTCGAAAAAAACGAGGAAGAGAAGAATTGTGTTTTTTTCTGTGTTTGTCTGAGTAGTAGTGCAAATGGGGAAAAGTCCTGGTTGTTCTAAAGAGGAAATGAACAGGGGGGCTTGGACTGTTGTTGAGGACCAGAAACTCAAAGATTACATCAAAACCCATGGGGAAGGAAAATGGAGACGCATTCCCAAGGAAGCTGGTAAGTGATGTTCACAGTTATGGCGGCCGGAGGGATTCTTTTGGTTAATTTATCTAGTAAATGAAGATCATATATAGTTACTCTTTTTGTGCAGGTCTAAAAAGATGTGGAAAAAGTTGCAGACTAAGGTGGTTGAATTACCTGAGACCTGATATTAAAAGGGGTAATATATCCCTCGACGAAGAGGATCTCATCATTAGGCTTCACAAGCTGCTAGGCAACAGGTCTTCATTAATTTTGTGTTTTGTTTTCGTAGCCGTTATATATCCTTTTTCTCCCTGTCCCTCTCATCCTTTCTCAATTTAGATATATATGTATATAGGACCAAAGCTTATTGCTATACCCGTGAGGTCAGCTTAAATGGTCTATTCATTTAGTTAATACCACGAGATTTTGGCTGTTTGATCGAGTTCTTATTCAACTGATATATGGTTTTTGCAAATGGAATTGTGTATTCGAGATTTACTTAATAGGGATGTCACAGGACCGGAACTGCTCTATTCCCCCGAAATTTTTAAAAATCTCTAATTTTTTTTTTTTTAAATTTCCTAAATTTTTATGTTTTTTTATGAGTTGAATCTTCAAAATTAATATTTTACCCTTACAGATTTTCATTTTTTAGTTTTGTCCTCCTTCATCTCAAATCTTAGTACCGCCCGTGAGGAATGAGTTACGAAGTAGCCTTACCTTAAAAGGTTTCACGTAAAAAAGAAAAAACACCTTAATGCTATCTTGCTTATTTGTGCATTGAATCAGCAAAGGATAATTTCTGTTTTTGGGGTTTAATTGCAGATGGTCCCTAATAGCTGGGAGACTTCCAGGGCGAACAGACAATGAAATCAAGAACTATTGGAACACAACTTTGGGAAAGAAGTTGAAAGCAGAGCAGTCAAAGCATTCTAACAGTAACATCAAAAACAAAAACAAGATCAATTCTTGTGTTAAAACCCCAACTAGTTCATCACAGCTGCTCGAAGTCGAAAATCCAGACACAAGTGTGGCACCGGCAACCTCTGCAGACAAAAACATGTTAAATAATGTGGCAATCACTTCTGAGGAAGATGATTCAAGCAACTTTGCAATGGACTTTGATGTTGGGGACCTTTTGATGTCTGACATATCGGATTCGGAGTTTTGGAAGCTCTGTCATCAGTTTGATAATGGCATTGATCAGGAAGGTGGTAATCTAACATATGCATCACAGTATAATTAAGTTGGACTGCATTCCAACCCTTTATTTTTATTTTTTTTGAATATCTGAGTTTTTGTTTAGTCATCTAGTCACTAATTATAAGCCAATTAACTGTTTCCATCTCTCATCTTGCTGCGAATAATCTGGTCGAACTTAACATCCTAGAATAATTTGTTTCTTGTTATGTAATCAACAGTAAAGCCATTTTAAATAAAAGGATGTCGTAGTTGAAGATCTATGATTGTTTTTTTCTTTGCTTAAATTTTACTTTTTTCCTTTTCGGTTATTCTGCGAGGAGTTTTAGAATCAGTTGGGGTTAGTATATTCACGCATTAAAATATTTTTAAAACAGACATAAATGACCTACTCTTGGATGTTTCCAACAAGTTGGACTTTTTATCTCTTATATATACGTAAGTGGAGTGAGTCGGCCGTCGCCGTACGTGTACAAATCCCAAAAGCAGATTTGAAAAGTGGTTACTAACTTTATATAATAGGACCCGGATCCTCTCCATTTCAAAGGAAATGGAGAGGAGCCGGTTAGGCTTAAATGAGTGGCAGAGTTGTAAAATTACAACTCTGCCACTCATTTAAGCCTAACCGGCTGAAAATGGAGAGGATAGAAATGGAGAGGATCCTTTTTCTATATAATAGACCAGCTAGCTTACACATTATATATGCGTCAACTTGAGTTTCAATCCCTTGTCAATATGAAATTTAGAGCACTTTTTTTAAAAAAAATTAATATGGGATAAAGGGTTTCAATTACCAAACAAAAAAAATAATAATTAAGGGGTGGGTCCTCAATAACATAGCCCAAACAAAAAATACAATGGCTAGAAACATACAAATTAACAAATAACAAGAAATGGGTCAAAATTAAGATATATAGCTCGGTCCAATGTATCTTGGGTTGAAAGTCAAGGAGAGAGCTAGCCGTACAAGGCAATTTCATATGCAAACCACAAAGACGCCTACTAGAGGGGTCTTATGCAACAAGAAGTAGGAAAGATAGAGATAGCTGCAGGAAAGAAAACACTGTAAAAGCCGAATATGGACTCGAAGATGAGGAGTTCCCTATCCAAGTCCCGCAAAATATTTCCCGAATGCTTGGAGCTCGTAGGACAATGGTTTCTTTTGTGTCCACAACAAAAAGATGAACACATAGAAGGAGAGACAGAAACCCAAAGAAAAAAATACAAAAACAAGAACAAAATTAACGACTTACTGCTCTCGCGGTAAAGGGAAAATGTAGGAAAGTGTGTGACACCCACATGTGGGTGAAGAGGGGAGGCCCATGATTGCGGTATGGGGTCACATTAGGGGTAGGGTTAAGGGTGGATGGTAGATTTGGGTTGAAGAATCCCAGATCTGCCGTCCATGGGAGGCACGTGGGTCTCACACCATGACGGAAAGGGGCGATGGAAAAGTGAGGACGCCGGAGACAGCATAGACAAATCAACTAGTGGTGGTGAAGGTAGTGGAGCTATAAATAGAAAAAGCAAACCAACAACACAAGAAGAAAATGAGAGAAAAATGTAAGACCCTACATCAAAATCATAGATTAAAAATGTGAAATCGGGTGTAATGGTGATAAATCCGATAGAAATACATGGTGAATGGTTAGGGATCAATTATGGTTTGGAAAAACGATCGAATGGTCTTTACTATCTAAATGCAAAAGGGATGTGCTTTGAGCTATAAAAAGGGGTTTAGGGTTAGGGTTCCATTTTATGCAACTAATAGTAGAGTCTTTCGCAAATGAAGGAGTTGAGATTTATGAGGATTATCAAGAGGACCTATACGACTTATGTGACTGTAAGCATCAACTTTTTCCATCATGTATCTAAAGAAGTTGATACTTACAGTCTTTGGTTGGAGTTAGAGAGTCTTTAAGAATGAAAGCCAGTTGAAAACAAAGCCTTTATGATAAGAAGGCTTGTGAATTTGATGTACAAAGATGGGCAAAGTGTAACAGAGCATTTGAATAATTTTTAGGATTATTGAATGAGCTCTCTACCATGAAACTTTTGCTAGATGATGAGGTGCAAACATTACTTGTGTTGAGTTCGTTGCCAGATAGTTGGAAAACCTTGATGGTGTCACTCAGTAATTTGGCTTCCAACGGTGTAATGACTATGGGTATGGTTAAAGACAACATATTCAATGAAGAGGCAAAAAAAAAAAAAAAGTAGGGAATTTCTTCTCATTTAAATACACTTGTTACAGTAAGGTGGGGGAGAAGTAAAAGCAGAAATTTTGCGGTGAAGACAGTCATGTCAAGTTAAGAGGAAAGTCCAAGTCAAGAAAAGAGACAATAAAAGGGAACAGTTGAAAGAAAGAAAAAAAAGGTAAAGAACTGAAAGAAGTAAAAGATATTGTAGTAGTTGCATTTGCAAATTAAAGGACCTTTTTCAAATGCCACAGTCTCTCAGTCCTTGGGGCAATTATCTCGAAAACATCAACATGAAATTGCGAGTGGTACTATTGGAGAAAGTTTAGTTAATGTCGCCGTTGAGTTCCGCACTTCCTTTGGTGCTAGTCCTTCCTCTATGCCTCCTTCAGTGTCTCTCAATGACTTATCAGCAATCATGAGCCTTCTTAATTCTATCAGTCAGAAGTAGACTAACATGAACACTGGCTTGGCCAAGCTTGAGACGATTGCTGAAACAAGTGTTGCACAATTGAAGAAGCTTAAGTTGGATATCAACAACATCTTGGCTCATGTCAAACCAGACAAGAACAATCCTCTTGTTGCTAAGACTGTCATCAAGCCTATTTCCTCTAGTGGATCAAGTTCTTCAACTGCTGCAGCAAGTTTGAGTAATTATGATGATGGCGATGAAGATGCAAACATGGCTGATGCTTATGTTAATCTCCCATGTCATGATTCTATGTGGGTAATTAATACAACTTCCTTTCATATTACTCTTTACTCTACATAAAGATTTCTTCTCTTCCTACACCAATGACGGTTTTGGTTGTGTCAGAATGGGAAATGAAGCAAAGTATAAAATTGTGAGCATGGGAGATATAAAGTTAGAAACCAATATTGGGTGCAAATTGCTTCTCAAGGACGTCAGACATTTTCCTGAAATGCGTTTAAGCTTGATTTACATTGGGAAACTTGATGATGAAAGCTACCATAATTACCTTGGAGGTGAAAATTAGAAACTTAGCAAGGATTCTCTCATTATAGTCTAGGAGAAAAAGATCAACACTCTTTATAGGACTAATGCAAGATTAGTCAAGAGAGATGTAAATGTTGTTGAGAATAACACCTCCATTGAACTATAGCATAATAGGCTTGGTCATATGAGTGAGAAGAGACTTCAGTTTCTTGCCCAAAAAGCAGTTCCTCACTGATATCAAATGTACGCCACTAATGCCCTGTAGTCATTCTCTGTTGAAAAACAAAGAAGAGTTTCATTTCATAAACTCCCTCCATCAAGAAATGATAATATTATTGATTTAGTTCGTAATGATGTTTGCACTATGAACACTAAATCTCTTTGGTGGCCGGTGCACTTTCGTATGTCTTTCATTGATGATCACTCTAGAAAGGTGTGGGCATTTTCTTTGAAAACTAAAGATTAGGTGTTGGATGTGTTCAAAGTCTTTCATATAAAAGTTAAAAGGGAAACTAGAAGGCAACTGAAGTGTGTTTGAGCGGATAATGGTGTGATGTATCTGGTGGTGAATGCATATGGTTGTTTGAAGAGTATTGCAAACGTCATGGCATCAGGCTTATTGAGAAAACTTTTCCTAAGACCTGTCATTCCCTTTGGAAGTTGTTTCTCAAAAACAAAAGGATTTGAATACCATCTGCAGCAACTTATAATAATAATAATAAAACATTTTTTTTTTTACCAAAAAAAAAAAAAAGGGAAGAAGAAGAAGAATACTATAGGTAGGAGAACAACATTAAACAAAGGAAGTTAAATGTACTGAGGAAAACATTAAGGCAAGAGATTGCCAATATCTGTTGGAAGGTTTTTAGGAGCTTTTTTATTTTTTATTTTTTATTTTTTTGCCTTGGTAAATTTTAAACCTCCTATAGTCACTTTTACTGCCTATAGGGTTCAGGCCCAATGACATCTTTAGAAACAAAGATCTAAGAAAGAAAATCAAATCAAACAAACAAGCCCACCCTTTTTCCCCCCAAGCAAACACTAATCAGGGCAACCTTTTTTATCAATTCGCTTTTATGTCACATGATGTCCTACATTGCTTAAAATTAAAGAAAACAAGATAGAATTCTGTGACATAGTGTTATATTGGATATATTGGTTTGACGCTCTTTGACCTCCTACATCTAACCTTGAGGTGAACGCCACACCGTAAAAGAGGGCTAAAATATCTAACCTGTAGTAGAAAGAGATTCAGATTGAGATTCTGGGTATTGCACATGATGCAATATTTTTATTTTATTTTTGGGTGTGACAACAAAGTAAAAAATAAAACACTGTTAAGGTGGCAGGACCATCTTCTTCGGCTAAGGGATTGGTTTGGGCCTTTCCGCCACCCTCAAATCACCCCAACAACTATTTCTTTTAATTTTTTTGCAATGGAGACTTTTTAGGATATCTCATTATGTAGATTTTTTATTAGGGGGAAAAATTAACTTTAATTCTTAGGTTTATATGGGATTTTAATTTAGTCTGCTAACATGTCATTCCCTTCCCTGTTCCAAGCAATGGGAGGAATTGTGTGCCACGCAGCTGCACTATTGGTCCCATGCAACCATTGAAATGGGTTGACAACACCGCCTGGGCTTTGCACTGACCATCCTTAGGCCTTCTACCTAGGCCCAGTGGGCAAAACTCAAGTACATCAGTAAATATTAACTAACAAGTTAGAATGTTAATATTTATATATTACAATTTGATATTTATATAGGATATTACTATTTATGCTTTCATATATATATATATATATATTTGAACGAAGTAAATAATTAAAGCCAAGCTTATACAAACAATATTCATCAATATTAATGGAGTCGAATTAAATTTATAAAAGTACGTGTCTTTTAATAATAAAAAAATAAATCTATATTTTTTTCTCTTTAATTTTGTTCAGCTTTTTCGGAAGCCGGATAAGATTAAAACTTCTTAGTCTATTTGGTTTTTTAGGAAGCCAGATTAGATCTAGGGTCTTTGAAGTTTTCAAACTCCCGATGGTTTTATCCATCAGATTGCGCCGCGGCCTTCAAAAGTTGCATTCGCAGGTTACTTTCTCTTCCTTGAATTTTCTCCCTTATTGTGAGGTGATAGTGGTCTGTCTGATCTGGATTTATCAGTTGAGCAACGCTTTGTTCGTTCTAGTTTTTTTCTTTTCTAGTAAGGTTTTAGCCTTACATATCTGTAATGTTTCCCTTTAATATATATGATGCNAATTTTCTCCCTTATTGTGAGGTGATAGTGGTCTGTCTGATCTGGATTTATCAGTTGAGCAACGCTTTGTTCGTTCTAGTTTTTTTCTTTTCTAGTAAGGTTTTAGCCTTACATATCTGTAATGTTTCCCTTTAATATATATGATGCTGCATTTACAAAAAATAAAAAAAAAATAAATCTATATTCACAAACCGCTCGTATATTAAATAAACCAAAGCGCAAATTGAGCTTATATAAATCACTCCCGAACGGATAAGTCCATTTATAGCCCTAATTTCATGTGGAGTAGAATTTGAGAACACCTGTACCGACAGATATTGACAGCATTTTGCTTGGTGCCCACGAACATCATTGCACTATGGACAAACGCTTCCAATAATGGCAGCCGAATTTGAGAACGCCTGTACGGACGGATATTGACAGCATTTTGCTTGGTGCCCACGACCTCATCGCATCATGGACAAAGGCTTCCAAGGGCGGCAGAATTTGAATGTAGGGACAGCCATTTTGCCTTGCTTCTTCAACATGGTCAAACTTTATGGCGCCGCCCGTGACCTTGAAAACCACCGCTTCCTCGAGATGGCTTGAGAGCCAAGCCTTTCTTTTTGTTTCTATTAAGTCTTTTTTTTTGGTGATTATGTTTCTATTAAGTCAATCTTGGGGAGAATGTCTCTAGATCAGTTTAGCTTTTAATTTGGTCTTATTATGAATTAGTTGGTTTTAGAATTAATAATAAATTTAGTCAAATCAAATGACTGCCTTGAAGTATTAACCTACATTCTTTTTTTCTTTTTTAAACTTATTTTTCATTTATTTATTTTTAATTTGAAATAATACTTATGTAAATATGGGACACGTAACCATAGCCAATAGGTTTAATGTGTTGGATCATTTAAGTTTTTAGACGAAAGAACCAACTACATTAATAAAGTATCTTCACTATCATTTATAATATTTTTAAAAATTGAAGCGGCTAGTTAATATGCAGGCAAAACATAAATGTTAAAAAAGTACTTAATCTAACATATAAAGTACAATTATTAATTTTGTCTCTTTTTAAAATATTTATTCTTGTAAAAGTTAAAACTAGAGGTACTAATTATGCATCTAACCATATATTTAAATACAAACGAAGTCCTATCAATTAGAATATGATAAAAAAATTTCTTCATTTAAAAAAAAAAAAAAAAAAAAGATGATATCAGCTCCAAAATTTAAATCATAAAAGGTACTTAAAGGTAGATGAGGGGTTCCAATCAATCAGTGGAAAATATATAAATGAAAAAGAAAATAATGAGAGGTATTTCCTATTCCGTTATAGTGGCAAAGTCATGAACCCTTATAAATATCCCTCAGTCGGACACTGCTCTAATAAAAACACGAAGTGTTCGATTCTACCTTCCGAGAGCCAAGATCGAAGATGGAAAATTACATTTTCAAAAACCTAGCAATCTCGTTTGCTTCACTAATTCTCTGTACTGTTATCAGAGTTGTTTATGTCATTTGGTGGATACCCAAAAGGCTTGAGAAGCAATTGAGGCAGCAGGGAATCAGAGGCACTTCTTACAAGCTTTTGCATGGTGATATGAAAGAGATGAAGAAGACCACCATAGAAGCATTGTCCAAACCAATGACCGGCCTCAACCACCAGATTGCACCACGTGTCTTACCATTCTTTCATGAAATGGTACAAAAATATGGTAAGCAAAGCAATTTTCATCTCTCGATCTGTCAGTTGCTCTCTTTACTTTTCTTTTGGAAAATAAGTAAAAGAAGAAAATATGACGTAGAGGGGTTGGTTCAAATAGTAAAGACTTTAGTTTTGGTGGTATCTCTATTATTAAGTCTATAGTTTAAATCTCTTAGTGTAAATAGTTTTTTAGGCCATGTCCGTCATGAGGTGCTTTGCACAAGCCCAGGTTTGCCTAATAAGTAGGTATACAAAATAACTATACCTTAAAGAGGTTTCGGTCATTAAAAAAAATAAATAAATATGAAAAAAATCTTGGACCAAATTCATGCAAATCATTTATTTTTGTTTTGTCTTTCAAAGACAACAGACTAATTCATGAATGAATTTTGTAGGAAAAGTTAGTCTGAGTTGGAATGAAACAACGCCCAGACTAATAATTGCGGACCCAGAGTTAGTCAGGCTGATATTAGCAGATAAGAATGGCGACTTAGTATTTCCGCCGCTGAACCCTCTAGTGAAGATCCTCCAACAGGGAGTGGCAACCTTGCTAGGAGAACGATGGGCCAAGCGCAGAAGGCTCATAAACCCTGCTTTCCACATGGAGAAGCTCAAGGTATATAATTGCACCGCTCTTCTAAGAGCTTGTTTGGAATTCTTCGGAAAATAGAACTTGAGAAATTTTATTTTGTATTCTCTGCTATTTATCTCTAAGGATTCTTAGCCTATGTGGTACATTCACATCTACATGTTTGATTTTATATATATATATTAAAAACAAGACAACAAAGAAAATGCTGGAAAATGGACAATAGAAAATTTTGAGTAGCATTTTTAATTGATAGAGCTTTTTAGAAGAATTTTCATTTTTAAATCTTTTTAAAACGAAATTTTGAGTTTTTTTTTTTTTTTTTGTAAGAAAAGAAAGTTTTTTTTATTTAAAAAAAAGTCTTTTTAAGAAACCGACCCTTTCCTATTTGTTACAAATTTTTATATACTCAAAATATTTTTTAAATTTGCTAACGCAATTCCACACAAACTCCAGGTAAGCAACCAATTAACTACATATGTTTAACATTTTCTTAGAGTACTGGAAATCCTAGTCTAACTCATTGTTACTGTTCCCCAAATACTATTGGTTCTTTCAATGATTATATACAAAGGATTCGGATTGATTAATTTTTTTAAAAGCAATCCTTCTAAAGTGTTTTTCAAAATTTTTAACAATGATTTTTTAATTAATTATTTTATATTTGGTATTTAGCATACAATTTTGTGACATATTATGAATTCACGGAAATATATTAATTTAGGATCATTCAATAGATTAGTGGTGAATGTTGAAATCACAAAAGATTGACCAATTAATTAAAAACAATTATTGAGATTTTAGAAACTCATTTCGATCAATTTCTACTAATTATTGCATGCACTAAACAGAGAATGGTGCCAGCATTTTCAACAAGCTGTTCTGGGATGATTGACAGATGGAAGAAAATGATTGGTCCTCAAGGATCGAGTGAAATAGATGTTGCACAGGAATTCCAAACTCTCGCCGGCGATGTTATTGCTCGAACAGCCTTTGGAAGCAGCTATGAAGAGGGAAAAAGGATATTTGAACTTCAAAAAGAGCAAGCTGTATTGGTGCTTGAAGCCTATACCAACATTTACATCCCAGGTTTCAGGTACGCAATTAATGTCAATTATTGAGCTCATTGTTGATTGAAAAGTAAATTTTTAAATTTATGCATAATTGGGAGTCTGGGACCATTTTCAAGGTCTACATCTAGATGTGTCACAAATAGCTCCTTAAAACTTAATTTGGGGCATTTGTTGTTGACAGAAATATTTATTTATCATATTTTGAAAGTGATTTGTGATGAATGCCCAATACCCAATTGGGTGGGGGGGACCTATGAGTGGTCCAACAGTTCACAGCTCAGGGATTACATAAGCACCACAAAGGACCTTATTTATTTATTTCTTTATAATTTGGTTGGATAAGCACAATTAGGGTCACTAATTTTTGACATTATTCATAAATTCGGTAAGAAGGGAATATGAAATTAACAAAATAGGGTGTTGTATAATTAGGTTCGGGTCAATTCGCTTAACTCATGTGTAACCCATGTAATCTATATAAATTAAATTAATTTTTTTTTCCAATTAAAAAAAATCCCTTAAAGGCTAAATTTATATAAAATTCATATAAATTATTATTATTGCATTTAAATTCATATAGATGTCGAAACGAGTCGTGTTTGGTCAATCCAACACGACTTCTTTATTAAATAGGTTATGTCGGGTTGAGTTAGATCAATCTAACACGACATGTATTAAACAAGTTAATAAATCGTATCTTGTCACCCGCTAATTTAATTGAGTCGTGTCAGGATTAAAAGATTTGATTTGTTTAATTAAACAGGTCAAATTCGAATTGACTCATATAAGTTTATCCTCTGAATCGATTCGACACGACCCCAACACATCTACATGAATTACTATCTCTAAGCAAAAGGGAGGACTTAATTGATTTAATCACCAAAGACGTCACATATACCTTCTTTTTTTTTCTTTTTTTTTGTTCGATCTTCTGCACTGTCATTTGTTTATGTAATTCGAAAATAATCTCAACTGGTTATAGTTCAAATGCTTATTCATTTGAGCAGATTCTTACCCACTAAGAAGAACAGAAGGAGATACGGTATAGATAACGAGATCAAAGCAACATTACGGAAAATGATCGACGGGAAAGAGCAGGCCATGCGAAACGGAGAGTTTGGCGACAATGATTTGCTAGGCCTACTATTGCAATGCAAGGAACAGGCTGATAGTGGTATGACAATCGATGATGTAATAGAGGAGTGCAAGCTGTTCTACTTCGCCGGCCAAGAGACGACAGCGGGCTTGCTGACATGGACGATGATTGTTTTGTCTATGTATCCCGATTGGCAAGAAAAGGCAAGAGACGAGGTGCTTCGGATCTGTGCTAACAGAACATTTGATTTTGAAGCTATCAATCAACTCAAGATTGTAAGTTCCTTTGTCCATGGGCCCAATTTTACGAAACCATGCTTTGGATGCCAAAATTTTTATTAAAAGAGGGCTATCAAGATGATGTAGAACTTATTTATTGGTACTCTTAGCATTTCTTTTGATCTATTCAATGAATCAACTCCACATCATCTTGATAGGTCTAACAAAAAAAAAAAAGAAAAAAGAATATATAGGACATGAATACCTATTCATGTTAATATAAAAGGAGCTACTGGGTACGTAGCTTTTGTCACCAATTTTCTAATCAAAATTTCTGAAACAATATTATCTATTTATCTGACTATTTAAATCCTATGAAGTTCGTACAATAATTTCTTAATTTAAACAAAAAGTTTTTAAAATGTAAAATACCACCTCCACTAGTTAATTTCTCCTCCAGTTCTTGCTTTCCTCTTGATTCTCTGTTTTCATACATGTATAAAAAGGGCACTATTTTATCTTAATTTATGAAAAAAGAATAATTGACATTACTTATGTACTTGCTGTAATAAATTTTTCAATAAAGTGTGGACCATATGCCATATGATATTTAGTTAGTGTGGTTTAAATTAAGCACAAAAAATGGTGTTTGGTAACTTATTCCGAACAAGGAATTATTCGTAGAATCAAAATCAGAATTAATTTTATTTTGATTCTTATTTCTTGATGGGAGAAAAGTAATGTAAAATTTTGATAAAGAGTCTCTGACCTAATCAATAAATAAAGAGTCGGTGTATTTCGTTAATAATAATATGGGTGTGAAGCAGTGACAGAACTATTAATAGACAAGGGAGGCCATGGCCCCTTGATTTTCAATTTTTCTTTTAATTTATTTTATAAAGTTGAATATATATATATGTATTTTTAGGCTTTAAACTAGGTTCGACTCCTATAAAAAATAAATTTAATCTCTTATTCATATTTTGGACCCTTCATATAAAAAATTCTGACTTCATCCTTTTGCGAAGGATATCTCTCTCCTAAATATTTTCATTTTCTATTGCTGAGATTCTTTGATTCCCGTAACAAATATTGCTGGAATATTCTGAATTCGTTCTCGTCCATATATTTTAAAGCATAATATTAATTTGTTTTATGTAAAAAAGAGGAAAATGGTGAATAATTAAAGAGGTGACGCAATTAATTACTTTCAGGTATCAATGATATTGTATGAAGTCTTGCGCTTATACCCACCTCTGCCTTGTCTCTATCGCCATACTCGCCAAACAACCAATATCGGAGGCCTATCCATTCCGGCCGGGGTTGACTTGGTGTTGCCAATCTTGTTTCTACATGACTATCCAAATTGTTGGGGCGAAGATTTTGACAAATTCAATCCTGACAGATTTTCTGAAGGAGTTCGGAAAGCATCCAACGATCAAAATGCGTACAATCCCTTTGGTTGGGGCCCTAGAATATGTCTTGGCCAAAACTTCAGCCTCATAGAAGCAAAGATGATTCTCGCAATGATTCTTCAACATTTTTCCTTTCAACTCTCACCGTCTTATACTCATGCTCCTTGTACTAAGATTAGTGTTCGGCCACAGTATGGAGCTCCAATCATTGTACACCGAATCTAATTAAGATGCTTAAAATATTTAGATTGTAATTATGTATATAAGTTCCTAATTATCCGAGGATGTTTGAAGGACGAGTACTCAAGTTTACGTCACCTAGGAACCGGGTTTATTACCAACATTCTGCTTACGGTCCATCGAGTCAGCATGCCATGTCATGCTACTGTTATCTTTTATTTTAGTGCATGTTTCTATTGTTTATGTTTGTGTTCTGTTTCACGTGTATGTTCTGTTTTGTTCAATAAGTTGGTAGATTATATAAGGTGATGTAACGAAGCGTGTTATGATTATTAATGAAAAGTATTCAATTCCTATGATAATGTTAAAGAGATGAGACTTCTACTGCATAGTTGGTGTGCGTGAGTTGAGTGATTTTAATTCCGTTTTTTGAGTGTTTTCTCCATTGTTGCTGCATCAATTTTATTTCGGCCAAGCAAATAAGTAGGTCTCAAGAACAGCATAGCTAGTTGCTCAACGTTGGCTGAATGAAGAAAGCTGTTTGCTTATTTTGTCCCACTCGAATCAAGTTTTGATAANATTTGATCGATCTTTTTTTCTTTTTTTTCTTCATCTCTGAAGTTGGCTGTCTCTTTTTTTTTTTTAAACAATACAGGAGAGAAGGAAGGGGACTCTGAAGTTGTTCTGTCTGGTCAGAGTATTTTTTTTTTCCTTTTCTTTTTTTGTGAACTTGTGTGACTTGTAATGAAAAACTTGTGGTCTCTTCTTATTGAGATCAATAAAATATTCTATCGAGTTTCTAATCACTTTTTTTTTTTTTGTTCTAACGTTGTAGGCTACACAACGTAACCATGATTTGGGTTGTGTCCTATATATGCAATCTTGTCCTTTAAAAAACGGTCTTGTTTCCTGCCAAGCAACAAATCAATAGGCCTGGTTTCCTTCCCTTCTTTAGATGCAGGATAACAACCACTATCCACTACCATAAAATTCAATTCTACTCACAAGAACAATCATTGTACAGAATTCAATCAAACCGAAGAAAGAGAAAGAAAGGAACAAATCAAAAGGAAGGAGCTATGATTTAAATGATGGCTATAAAATATCATTGTGGATAATTGATTATTAGTGACGACAGCAAAATGTCGTTGGGGATAACAAGTTATAGCGACAACTTTTCTGGCCTTTCTATTAAAGTCTACGTTAAAGACTAAAATTCTTGTAGTGTTTACCGGAGGCCTCAATCCCCGTGAAAAAATACGTGAGGTGGGAGACTGGGTATTTTTGTCAGTTGATGTTGTTGTTCCTTGATAGCAATCCCATTCGGTGGTGTGCGGTGGTTGTGAGTGGCAATGCTCAATTTGGAAATCATCTCCAGGGCATCACTGAGAAGTGCTGAATATTACACATTCAAGCCCCTTAATTCACATATGTTAATCTCTTAGTTTCATTATAATATGATGTTTTGTGTTTTTTTTTGTGTTTTTCCTTATTTTGTAGGTTTTGGAAGAAAAGAAGTTCAATTCTATCAACTCGGGCTTAAAACACATGAACTGTGCAAAGTTGCTAAGAATTTGACCTTTTGTACACTATTTTTGGCTATAATTTTTTAACTCAAAACTCGGATTAAGACAAGGTTAAGTGCGTTGGAAAGAGGACTCAGAGGGGAACAAATCATTGAGCTAGAGTTTTTTCATCCAAGGTGCGCTCGAGCGTCAGCTGGTGCTCGAGCGCCATCGCACGCAGGAAGCCTCTAAAGTCCGCAGAACTGATATAATCCGACCCCAACTCGATCCTGGACTTTTCTAGGGTGCACGAAATTGATTAGAGTTGTTCCTAACTCTATAAATACTCCCCTAAGTCGTCCAAAACAAAGAGACAAGCTTGAGGAGAAGAATCAAAGGCTTCAAAGAAGGGTTTTTCTTAGTTCTTTCTTTCTTTTTAGTTTTTCTTTGTTATTTTTTTATGGGGATGATTCTCATCCAAATTATGTGTAGCTAATACTTTAGTTAGGCTCGATTGAAGCCCTAATCATGTCTCTTTAAGGTTTCAATTTGTCTTACTACAATTCATTATTGATGCTTAACTTGATTATTTCCGGTTTTCTTGAATTCCTCACATGTATGTTGTTTGATCATCATATGCTTGTGGTATGGATAATCCGACCCAACTCGATCCTGGACTTCCTAGGGTGCACGAAATTAATTAGAGTTGTTCTAAACTCTATAAATACTCCCTAAGTCCTCCAAACAAAGAGACAAGCTTGAGGAGAAGAATCAAAGGCTTCAAAGAAGGGTTTTCTTAGTTCTTTCTTCTTTTAGTTTTTCTTTGTTATTTTTTTAGGGGATGATTCTCATCCAAATATGTGTAGCTAATACTTTAGTTAGGCTTGATTGAAGCCTAATCATGTCTCTTTAAAGTTTCAATTTGTCTTGCTACAATTCATATTTTGATGCTTAACTTGATTATTTCCGGTTTTCTTGAATTCTCACATGTATGTGTTGATCATCATATGCTTGTGGTATGGATATGTTATTTAGGTCAATTTGGATGGCCAAGTCCTGGGCCTAATAGAGTAACAAAAGAACCCCATCACAGGTTTTTGGATTAATCAACATGGAAAACCGGAGTAGATGCCATGCTCTAGGCTTCATATGTTTGTCGATCTCCATAGTTTTATGCTTTCTTGAAGAACAACTTAGTAGATGCCATGCTAAATCCCTTAAAAAAGAAAAGAGTTAGAGTAGATGTCATGCATAACTCGTTGCTTAGGTAGATTAATAGCCTAAGGAGTAGACGACATGCCCTTAGGTTGGCAAACATTGAGTATCATGATATGGTTGTAGCATTGTGCATATTGTTTACCTTATTTGAGTATGATTAGCGTGGATATCGAAGGCCTAACCCTTTATTCTTTTTATTTCAGTTCAATATTTGATCTCGTCTCATTCAAGATATTTTCTTAGAAATTGCTTTTTAAACATATTTTACCAATCCTCGTGGGAATGATCTCGTGTTTGCATACTATACTATCATTTTGATCTTGTGCACTTGCGAGTAAAACGTGCATTTATTCACCTATTTATGTCGGTGGATATTTGTACAACAAGTTTTTAGCGCCGTTGCCGGGGATTGTATTAAATTGTGTTTTTAAAAGTTTTTCCTTTTAGTTTAGTTATTTTTGTTTATTTTCATCTAAAAAAAAAAAAATCTGACTTTTGTTTCAGTTTCTATTCTGATCTGTTTCTGCAGAGATGGCCGAAGAAATCATAGCAAATCTACCAGCAAGAAGGCCAATGAAAAGTTCCTTCATTTCACAGAATCTCAATCAACCTTCTTGCATTGCTTTCCAACCGAATGTGCAGAGCAATTTTAATTTGTCGCCTCACCTGCTCAATATGGTTCCACACTATAGAGTCACACCTATGGAGGATCCTTATCTACACATTCGGGACTTCTTTGATCTTTGCAAGACGCAAAACATTCATGGCTTAACTCCAGAGCATATCAGGTTAATCCTCTTCCCTTTGTCATTAAAAGATAATGTTAAGTTGTGGTTAAATTCTTTGGCTACAGGTTCTATTAACAACTGGGAAGAGTTGGCCATAAAATTTTTGAAACAATTCTTTCCAGCTCAAAGGACTAGGCAACTTAGAAGAGAAATTCATACTTTTCAACAAAAGGATGGAGATCTTTTCTTCGAAGCTTGGGAGCATTTTAATGAGCTACTTCTCAAATGTCCACACCACAATTTGTCTCAAGACGACCAAGTACAAGCTTTCTATGAAGGTCTACATGATAATAACAAAAGTCTTGTTGATTCAGCTTGTGGTGGTGTACTGATGGAGAAAAGCAATGAGGAAGCCATTGAGCTCTTTGAAACTCTAAGTGGAAATTCTCAGCAATTCTCATCAAAATGAAGGAATGTATCAAAAGGTAATGGTGTTTATGAGATAAGCACCAACAGCGGAGTCCAATCTCAAATGGCGACAATGGAGAGGAAGCTAGACATGATTGTGAAAGCCATGACATCACACAACATCTCTCCAATTCAGCAAGTACAACAAGTCGAGGTATGTGCCATATGTTCTCATTCTAACCATACCACTGAGACTTGTCCTATGTCTTCATTCACAGATCAAGAACAAGCGAACTATGTGGGCCAAAATAATTATCCTCAAAAGAATAATCCGTACTCCAACACTTACAATGCAGGGTGGCGAAACCACCCCAATCTTTCATGGAACAATAATCAGAATGTGAAAAATCCACAAGGATAACAAAGAAATTTCCAACAGGGAAATAACTATCAAGCTCTAACACAAGCAGCCCAACCACATCTAGAGTTGAAAAAGATTGATCTTGAAGGGGCCCTGCGCAACAACAGACCAATGCCCAGACCAGTCAAACTATTCAAAAATTGGAGGCCACTACTAGTCAGGCTATTCAGAGACTAGAAGCACAAGTGGGGCAGATGGCTAAGGAGCTAAGCGAAAGGAAGAGAAGTGTATTTTCCTCACAAACAATTCCAAATCCAAGAGGTCACGAGCAACTAAAGGTTGTTACAACTCTTAGAAGTGGCAAGCAAATTGATAACAAGGTGGGAATTGATGAGACCATACAAGCACCTGAATCTGAAGCCACAACTTCCAAGGTAAATGAAAAGGAGAAGGTGAATGCACCACCCTTCCCTCAGAGGTTAGTAAAACCTAAGAAAGAAAAGCAACTTGTGGATATCTTTGAAACCCTGAGAAAAGTTGAAATTAATATTCCTTTATTAGATGCAATCCAACAAATTCCAGCTTATGCTAAATTTTTAAAGGACTGTTGCACTCATAAAAGGAAATTTTAGGATCATGAGAAAGTTGCCCTGACAAAAGAGGTAAGTGCAGTTTTACTGAGAAAATTGCCACCAAAATTGAAAGATCCAAGTAGTTTCACTATTCCCTGCAGAATTGGAGATAAAACTTTCGATCATGCCTTGTTGGATCTCGGAGCCAATATCAATCTGCTACCATACACTGTTTATGAGACTTTGGGTTTGGGAGAGCTTCAACCCACCTCCATCACATTGTACTTGGCAGATCGAAGCATAAAAAGACCGAGAGGTATCTTGGAGGATGTCCTTGTTAAGGTAAATCAATTTATTCTACCGGCGGATTTCATTGTTTTGGATATGGAGGAGGCCCCTATGCCCCTGCCTCTACCTATCATCTTGGGTAGACCATTTATGAGGATTGCAGACACTAAAATTTGTGTGAAAAAGGGCACTGTGAGTATGAAGGTGAATGGAGAGAAGATAGAGTTTAATGTTTTTGATGCATTGAAATTACCTCAAGATAATCTGGATTGCTTTAATGTCAGTGTAATTCAAAGTGCTGTGGAGGAAGCTTTTCAGGTCCATCATATTAATCCATTAGAGGCCATTCTCACTCACAGTTTCACAACGCAAGACATTGAGCCAGATGTTACTGATGACATCTGTGAAGCCGTACACTTCCTTAAGGCATCTCCGCCTCATCCAAGTAAGTATGTACCATCCTTTGAAAGACCACTTTCCTTTGCCTTTCATTGATCAGATGCTAGAGAGATTAGCTGGTCATAGCCACTATTGTTTCTTGGATGGGTACAGTGGGTACAATTAGATTACCATAGCTTTGGAAGATCAAGAAAAGACCACATTCACATGTCCGTTTGGCACATTTGCTTACCGGAGGATGCCATTTGGATTATGCAATGCCCCCACTACATTTCAAAGATGCATGCTGAGCATTTTTTCAGATATGGTGGAGAAATTCATTGAGGTATTTATGGATGATTTTAGCGTTTTTTGCTCTAACTTCGATAAATGTCTCAAGCATCTGCAGATTGTTCTTAAGCGGTGTGAAGACTGCAATCTAGTGCTTAATTGGGAAAAATGCCACTTTATGGTACAACAAGGCATCGTGTTGGGGCATGCTATTTCCATCAAGGGCATTGAGGTTGATAAAGCAAAAATTGACATCATCTCAAAACTCCCTCCTCCTATGACAGTCAAGTGTGTTAGAAGTTTTTTGGGGCATGCCGAATTTTATCGAAGATTCATCAAAGATTTCTCCAAGATTTCTAGACCGCTTTGCATGCTGTTAACCAAAGATGTCAAATTTCTGTGGACTAATGAGTGCATGGCTGCATTCAACATATTGAAAAACTTGCTCACATCTGCACCAATCATGATGGCACCCGATTGGAATCTCCCATTTGAGCTTATGTGCGATGCTAGTGACTTTGCCTTGGGAGCTGTTTTAGGTCAGCGAGTTGATAAGGTACCTCATGTCATTTATTATGCTTCTCGTACCTTAAATGATGCTCAGCTAAACTATTCCACCACCGAAAAAAGAGCTATTAGCTGTCATCTTTGCATTAGAAAAGTTTCGGTCATATCTGATTGGATCAAAAGTCATCATCTTCACTGATCATGCTGCTCTAAGATACCTGTTTGCAAACAAAGATGCAAAACCTAGGTTGATTAGATGGGTCTTATTACTGCAAGAATTTGACCTAGAAATCAAGGACAAAAGAGGTAGTGACAACGTGGTTGCAGATCATTTATCAAGGCTTCTTTATGAAGAAGAAGGGAGTGAGCTCCCATTGGGCGAACAATTTTCGGACGAGCAATTATTTGCCATCAATGTCCACCCTCCTTGGTATGCCGACATTGTGAACTACATCACTACAAAGGTCTTCCCTCCAGGTATGTCCAGCCAAGAAAGAAAGAGATTAATGTCTATCTCTAAATATTACCATTGGGATGAACCGTATCTATTCAAATTCTGCACTGATCAAATCATCCGGAGATGTGTGCCAGGGGAAGAACATATCAGTATCCTACAGAATTGCCATCAGTTTGCCTGCGGAGGACATTTTGGAGCCAAGAAAATGGCACTCAAGGTACTTCAATCTGGTTTTTATTGGCCCACTATATTTAAAGATGCTTTTGAATTTTGTAGTACTTGTGATCGATGCCAGCGGACCGGCTACATCTCCTCAAGAAATCAAATGCCTTTACAAAATATTCAAGAGGTCAAACTCTTTGACGTATGGGGTATTGATTTCATGGACCCTTTCCCTAACTCCTTTGGATTTTTATACATTTTGGTTGGTGTTGATTATGTCTCAAAATGGGTCGAGGCTGTCCCCTCAAAGACTAATGATCATCGAGTTGTGTTGAAGTTCTTGCAGGAAAATATTTTCACTTGATTTGGGACACCAAGGGCAATCATTAGTGATGGAGGAAGCCATTTTAACAATCAACCTTTTGCTTCTTTAATAAAGAAGTACGGGATCACACATAAGGTGGGTACTCCATATCATCCCCAGACAAGTGGATAAGTGGAGATTAGCAATCGAGAAATCAAGGGCATCCTAGAGAAGACAGTGAACAGTAACAGAAAGGATTGGTCCCTACAATTGAATGATGCATTATAGGCCTATCGGACAGCTTACAAGACCCCAATTGGCATGTCGCCATATCGGTTAGTTTTTGGAAAAGCATGCCATTTGCCTGTGGAGTTAGAGCATCGAGCATACTGGGCCATAAAGAAACTCAATTTTGATATGAAGCAAGCGGGCGAAAAGCGGAAATTGCAGTTAGTTGAGCTTGAAGAATTGAGACACGATGCCTATGAAAATGCTAAGCTCTACAAGGAAAGGACTAAGACCTATCACGACAAGCAACTTGTCAGAAGAGAGTTTCATGTAGGACAGAAGGTATTAATATACAATTCAAGATTGAGACTTTTTCGTGGTAAGCTCAAGTCTCGGTGGTATGGTCTTTACACGGTTATCAAGGTTTTCTCTCATGGAGCATTGGAGGTTCATAACAAAGACAACAATCATACATTCATGGTAAACAGGCACAGAGTGAAACCTTACCTTGAGATGAACCTTGGGCCTGGAGACGAAGATTTGGAATTGCATTCTATCCAATACATTGACCATGGTAAGACAACACAACCAAGAACACTCGAGCCACATTCAGAGAAGCTCAAGCGAAACTACCCAGATTAGTGGTACTGAGGCCACTTCATGCACTAAAGAGCCATATCCTTTAAAATTTTCTGTTTTGTTTTTTATTATTTGTTTCATTTTCTATTGATTGTTGATAGTTCTATTTTGTTTTTAGTTTTTCTTTATTTTATTTTTAGAGATTTATTTTTCAGGAAAAGTGTACTTGCATTCAAGTTTGGGTGTATGCTACAAGCCATACCTAGTGAAACCAATTTTCCCATCTCCCTGGTATAATCTTTCCATTTTCTCTACACATTGAGGACAATGTGTAATTCAAGTTTGGGGGTATGGGAGACACACACACACTTTGTCCATATTTTTTTAAAAAAAAAAAAAATTGCATATTCTTGTTATGCTTAAGAATTTGGTTGATCTGGAACTGTGATTTGAATTTCATTGGCGAGCTTAGAATGTTGAACACATGATTATATAATTGGGATTCTAGGTCTTGTTGCTTACCTTTGGCATCTGAGCCTTCACTTGTTTTAATTCGAATTGCAACAAGCACATTAGCACAGAGTTTATGAGGTATGACATGTGAACCTGATTGTGTATGCTTTCAATGTTTTGGGTGAAGCTGGGTGACTTGTTGAACAAATACCTTAGCATAAAAAAAAAAAAAAAACAATAAGTCAAGGTTAAGCCCAATTTTGTAGCATTTTTTACTCGAGTTAGTAAGCTTTAAGGGTGTCTCTACACCTAATGCCCTAAAGCCATTTGATTTGGGAACATTGGCCTAACACTCGTTACAAGGGTCAATTAGAAAGCTTAAAAGAACTGAGCATTGCACAGCTTGACAAAAAAAAAAAAAAGAAAGAAAGAAAGAAAGAAAAAGAGAATGCCATGGTTATTCAATCCGATGGAGACCCCAGTCAACTTTGAGATATTGAGTCATTGTACATCAGAATTAATTTAAAGCCTCATGATTATGTGTAGGTTCACTTTACACTGAATTGAATTTGTGAAATCTCAGCTTGTCATTTGTGAGTGGTTCGACTTTGAAATTCTAATTCATTTTGAAGATGGATTTTATCCTTTTAAGCTTACTAATGAATAAAAATCATGGTTGTTTGTGATACTTTAGTCTTAGAGATAACATGAGTTATGCATAATGTTTGTGGGTATCATTCCTGTTAAACCCTCACGAGACTTCACTCGTCCTACTAGGGATACCTAGGGGTTTAAAAGGCTTGTTGCATATGTTAAATGCAATTGTATTTCCCATAACAGAGGAGGTAGAATAGTTGTCATTTATTTTTAGTTTTGTATTACTAAGGGACTAGCAATATGTAAGTTTGAGGGTGTGATAAGTGCTGAATATTACACATTCAAGCCCCTTAATTCACATATGTTAATCTCTTAGTTTCATTATAATATGATGTTTTATGTTGTTTTTTGTGTTTTCCCTTATTTTGTAGCTTTTGAAAGAAAAGAAGTCAATTCCATAAACTCGGGCTTAAAACACATGAACTGTGCAAAGTTGTTGAGAATTTGACATTTGTGCACTATTTTGGCCATAACTCTTAGCTCAAAACTCGGATTAAGGCAAGGTCAAGTGCATTGGAAAGAGGACTCAGAGAGGAACAAATCATTGAGCTAGAGTTTTTTCATCCAAGGTGCGCTCGAGCGTCAGCTGGTGCTCGAGCGCCATCATGCGCTGGAAGCCTCTAAAGTCAGCAGAACTGATATAATCCGACCCCAACTCGATCTTGGACTTCCTAGGGTGCACGAAATTGATTAGGGTTGTTCCTAAACTCTATAAATACTCCCCTAAGTCCTCCAAAACAAAGAGACAAGCTTAAGGAGAAGAATCAAAGGCTTCAAAGAAGGGTTTTTCTTAGTTCTTTCTTTCTTTTTAGTTTTTCTTTATTATTTTTTTATGGGGATGATTCTCATCCAAATTATGTGTAGCTAATAATTTAGTTAGGGCTCGATTGAAGCCCTAATCATGTTTCTTTAAGGTTTCAATTTGTCTTGCTACAATTCATATTTTGATGCTTAACTTGATTATTTCTGGTTTTCTTGAATTCCTCACATGTATGTATTTGATCATCATATGCTTGTGGTATGGATATATTATTTAGGTCAATTTAGATGGCTGAGTTCTGGGCCTAATAGAGTAACAAAAGAACCCCATCACAGGTTTTTGGATTAATCAACATGGAAAACCGAAGTAGATGTCATGCTCTAGGCTTCATGTGTTTGTCGATCTCCATAGTTTTATGCTTTCTTGAAGAACAACTTAGTAGATGCCATGTTAAATCCTTTGAGAAAGAAAAAAGTTACGTAGATGCCATGTCTAACTCGTTGCTTAGGGAGATCAATAGCCTAAGGAGTAGATGCCATGCCCTTAGGTTGGCAAACATTGAGTATCATGATATGGTTGTAGCATTGTGCATATTGTTTACCTTATTTGAGTATGATTAGCAGTGGATATCGAAGCCCTAACCTTTTATTCTTATTATTTCAATTCAATATTTGATTTCGTCTCATTCAAGATATTTTCTTAGGAATTGCTTTTTAAACATATTTTACCAATCCTCGTGAGAATTATCTCGTGCTTGCATACTATACTATCGTTTTGATCTTGTGCACTTGCGAGTAAAACGTGCATTTATTCGCCTATTTATGTAGGTGGATATTTGTATAACAATCACCATCTAACTGCTGACTAGCTACGAAACATAAATGTGTTCCACATGTGGAAAAAAAGATTAAGTGTAAATCCATCACTTAAGGTAAGATCACATGGAAAACAGTTATATAATTTATGAACTCATAGTTTTACAAAAAAGTTTTTCCGCATTAAAATATAATATCATGTAAGGGAGTTGATATCAATTAGAGAATATCTAATGCAGTATAGATATATATAAATATATAATAATTTTGATTATATCGTCATAGTTCAACTCCAATTGTTTGTTAGTGCGGTTTTCAGACCATTGCTTTAAGGAGAGCTGATGGCCTAGGCGCACCCACTGTAGACCCGAGATGATTGAGTTGGTGTTTGTTCTCAGGCATGGAGTCCCGACGGAGAGAGAGAACAGTCTCAGCCGTAGCCAAGGATACTCCGATGCTTAAGTCACCAATGTGCCGCTTGTGGAGTGAAAGCCTCATAGGCGTTAAAAGTGTATACTCACAAGAGAGAAAGAGAAACTGAGTTATTCTACATGAGTGGCTTAAGATGAAGCTTCAGCTGAGAAGGGATTATGAGGTGCTGATTTCGGCCATGGATGACTTGCTTTCAGTTCATCTTCCTTTCTCATTGAAAATTGCCGAACTTCTTGCCTATCCAGTTATGGATATATGTTTGCTTCTATTTATGGATGGTTTGCATGAAGGAGAAGAAGATGCATCATTATGTCAGTCGAGGTATGGTCTTTCATGTGGAATGCAGATGATGTGATTTCGTAGCCACTTGTCAACTCAAGCGACCTTCGTACTCTGCACAATAAGCGTTTAACAGGTTTGAAGGTAAGGTGATGTGTACTTTGTTTGACGTTGCATGGCCTAAAGTAGAAAATCTGGATACGCCATGCTTTTCGTATTTATGGAGTAGTACTAAACGTGGCCAAGTAACAGAGTTGGTGTGTAGCGACTGGGAGGATTTAGCTAAGAGCTTGGTCTGGGGTTCCCAATCAGTTGATGGTCTAGAGGCATGAAGTTTGGTTTTGTCAAAGCATAGTTGTTGATCAGTGACATGATCTTCGTACTCTGCATCGTTTGGATACGCAGCAGAGCTCTCTTGATTACAAGTCAAATCATCCAGCTGCCCTGCATTAGGTGAATAGTAGCAATGTCCTTCAATCAAGTTCGAGATGTAAAAGAGAGACCATCCGATCTTGACATGGGCCTTTTTGTGGGCTTCCGAATTCCTGCTGGATCCCAAGCGTTGTTCTCGGGCCTGATAACTTATTCCGCAACACAATGTATTCGCGCCTTTACTCATTTCTGTTCAGATTTGTGCATTTTCGAAAAAACCTCTGGTACAACACTAGTGCCTCGGTATGCACAAACTAGTAGTCATCATACAAGAGCCCAACTGAGCCTAACCCCGGGTGGCCCACGCTGCTCACAATGTCGTATGGTTGTGACTAGTGTGAGTATATGGCTACGTTGGTCACATAGCTGGCATCTTGGATCCAATGGCAAAACATAACTAAACTGGACCATAAGACCTTGCCCCTTTAAGGGTAACCCATGACACAAGGCCATATCTACTAAATTCATTTATCTTATTGTGTTTTACATGCATGCATGCCAAAAAATACTTACACCAACTTCTGTTCATCTAATAATCATAGTTACATCATATGCATAAATAAGAGAGTTCACATGTTTATAAAACAAAGTTCATGCAATAAAAGTCATGCATATTTTCTCATCTATATCAAAGTAGTATGCTAAAACAATGTCATTGACATTACAGTATCCATGTGAAATTCACTTACCTGAGTCGTAAAAATAGTCCTTAATATTGACCTCAAACTCACCAAGATAGTTCTCTGCAAAAACTCTAGAATTAGACAAGTTTTCTAGACCAAAAACACTGACCTAGAACCTAAAAACAAACAAAACGAGGTTTTGAAAGGGGGTAGATTGATCCCAGCCCCAGGATCGATCCTGGGGGGCCTAGGATCAATCCTGCTAAGGGAGGACTGATCCTATCATGGGAGAATCGATCCTAGACAACCCGGCACATCCAAAACACTCCCAAACCCTAAAATGACTCGATCAAACCCTAGAATGACGCCTAATGTTTCTGGAATAATTTAATATTCAATCTAACCAAATTGTATAGTCTAAAATCATCATAACCAATCAAATATGCTTGCTATGACCTCTACTCAATTCAAATAACATAAACAATACATGAATACCAAACAAATACTCAAGAACAGACACCTAACAACACTTACCTATGGTGAAAAGAAATCAAACGACAAAGAACGACGAAACTAATCACCTCACTAGCTTTGCGGGGCTTAGAAACTCCAAAAAAAATGAATCCTAAAGTGATGAAATGAAGCTTTTCTCTCAACCACGGCACTCCGACAGCCTCTCAGTACCTTGGAATTTGTGCAACAATGGTTAGCGAAAGTTAAAGATGAATATATAGATGTTACAGCTACACTAGAGCTTTTGAAAATCCTAAAATCGCATTTTAACGCAAAATGATCAATCCTCCCTCTAGCCGAGCCCTAGAAACTACCCTGAACCTTCCAAAGTTGATTCCAACTAACCATAGGGTCCAAAATATTTCTTCTCTTAATTGGGTTAGGATCGGGATATTACATTTTGGTGTAATGAATTTTCTATACAAGTGAAAGCCCTTGTGTGCGTTCTATTTCCTCTCTACATTTTTATTTTTTATTTTTTTTTTATCATTCACAAGTGACAATGTTATTAAAAAAAGTCTATATATATTCAAAATTTTTCGAGTTTGTGAACAACCTCTATACATTTATCTAAAATATAAATATATAATATGTTAACATATATAAGACATAATATACATATAGTGTATAACTATAGTCCATAGGTAACAAATTAATAGAATATTATTATATATAACTATAGAGTAGAAATATAGTATACATATACATGGCGAGTAAATAGTAAGTCTAATATACTATATATAACTAATTAACTATATTATAACTATAATATATAACTATTGTTAATCATGTACGATGTGTCATATATAGTTATATAATTATATATTAATTATTCAATATAGTTATATTATTATATACTAACTATATATTAATAACTTAATATGTTCGTTTATGAACTAACTAGTTAGCATGTTAATAATATATATAAACACACATTGATACATACATTCATGGTAATACTATTATATATCAAAGTATTATAATTAATATGAAATACTATATTTACTTAATTAATATAGTTAGTTACTTAGGAACTAACTATATATATATTAATCAAAGTAACATATATACTATAGGTAACTACTTAACTATACTTACATAGTTAGTTAGTTTCTCAGTAATATTAAGTTAATTAGTATATATTAACCTACTAGGCTCGCAAGCCCTAAACAAATTGGGCAAGCCGATCCAGTCGAGCCTTAAATGAGCTAGATTCGAGAGCCCCTATCGAGTTCTATCGGGCGAGTCGGATATGTATCATTTACTAATCGAGCGGGTTTCTACAGTAACGAGTGAGTTTGTACAGTATATAGCTCGAGCTCGGGTTGAGTTTTGCCGAACGGATATCGAACGAACTGGTTTATTTACAACCCTACCTATCATCGTTGATAAGTACATATCAGTGACAAATTTAGTTGTCGTCACTAATATGAAACTTATAGTGACTACAAGTCTTCGTTGTCAATAAAAACATATTAGCGATGATGTTTTCTATTGTTGTTGATATAATTCATATAAGCGACGAGTTGTGCCATCGTTGATATTTTTTTATCAACAATGACATGCCGTCTCACTTGCCTAGATATTAGTGACTACCGAGAAACTTATCAATGACGACTACTTTCGTTGTTGCTAATGAGTATTCTAGACGAGATAATTGCAACAATCTTAACAACGACAAAATTCATCGCGAATACTCTAGGGATGACATCAAGATCTTTAGCAACGGTTTTTAGTCGTTGCTAAAAGGCCAAAAATTTTGGAATGAATGTCCCCTCTAAACTTTAAAAAGTTGCAATTGACCCACCAAATTACTTAGCCCTTTTATTAGTCCACTCCATGAGAATTTTTTGTTAAATTTGTCGGAAATTCTTTTAAAAAAAATGACAACAATACCACAACTTTAGAAAAAAAAAACCGTCATGGGGGATCAAAGACGCATGGTCTAATTTTAGGGCATAATTGTATTTCATAGAGATAGGGGTATAATACTCATTTTACCAATTTTTCGTCAGTTTTAACCAAAAATCCTAACCGATGGCTAAGTGAAAGGGTTGGGTATACCCTTTGGGGGTTAATTGAAACTTTTAACAGTTTGAGATGGACATTACAATTTAGGTGTAATTTTGAGGGAATAAGTGTTGATTCTCAAAAAAAAAAAAAAAAAAAAAAAAAAAAAACCCAAAATTTTGCTGATCCAAGGAAAATCCTTAAACAAATTCGGTAAATATAAACATAAGCTGTGCTGAAATAAACAGTATTTCAGCCCAACACATGAATAGTGTTTATGGGCCTCATGTATTAAAAAATAATTTTTTTTTTTTTTTTTTAAACTCATCCAGCCCAGGCTGAAATAACTGTTCATTTCAGCCTGGACTTACCTGAATCACTACTCAACAAATTAATTTTGTACTTTGCCACCTATAGACAACTTTAATACATTCAAAGCCTTCGATCCCCTTCACATTCACTTTAACAAAACCGAAAAAAATAAAATAAAAATAAAAAAAATAAAAATAAAAAAACTAAACTAAACTAAACTAAAATTGGGATTATCCTTTTATAAAAGACAGACGCATAAATCAAGAAATGATAATGAAAACTCACTTATCATATAAAAACTCAAACCAACTTTCGTCCATTTCAAGGAATTTGCCCATCCACTCCAGATCTAGTGGTTCCTCACTCGAGCTATAAAAGAAGTCGCCCTCGTTGAAGCTAGCCTTTGAGTTATCTTCTGCCTTGGAGGTACCCTCTTCATTTTTGTTGACTTCATTGCCCATCTCCATTGCCTTTGCTTCTTCAGGCTGAGACTGTACTATGAAGCCTCTATTTTGTTTCTGCTTCTTCTTCTTGCTCAAACGAGAATTCCAATAATTCTTAATCTCATTATCAGTTCGACCTGGTAGTCTTCCAGCAATCAAAGACCATCTAAATAATCATCAAAATAATTGAGCTGTAAAACCCCGCAAGCAGATATATCTTCAACATATACAGAGAAAAAAAGCATGTAGATGAGAAACTTTACTTATCACATCTTAATCTTTCATCACTTTTACAATTATACCTTTAAATTTTAAAACGTGTTAATTTAGGGTTATCATTTTTCAGAAGTTTGTAACGTCAATCATCCTGTCCAAATTGATTAGTGAAATTTTCAAAATATCTCTAAGATGTTCATAAAATTACAAAAATACCTTAATTTAATAATTAAAAATTAAAAACAAAAACAAAAAAACATGCGTATATTTTGAGAATTTAACACTGAATTTTGACAGACGTGTTAACATTGCAAAATTCTAAAAGAAGATAACTCTAAATTAATACTTTTTAAAATTTAAAGGTGTGATTGCAAAAGTGATAGAATATCATCGGGAGTGATAAGTGAAGTTTTACCCAATGCATATAAAGAACAAGCTTACCTGTTTCCTAGGAGTTTATGAAGTCTAAGTATTAAGTCTTCTTCTTGGTCAGATATATTGCCCCTCTTAATATTGGGTCTAAGATAATTCATCCATCTCAGCCTGCAACTCTTCCCACATCGATTTAGACCTGCAACAATGTCCAACTCATCCTCCAATAAAACAAAAACTAGAAGAATAACCATAAGATGTTCATAAAAGAAAATGGAGGAGGAAATTAGAAACTCGCCAGCTTTAAGAACAAATTAATTTAAGCAAAAAAAAAATAAAATCTACGAGTTGGGGGATTTATATCATGTTTACCTGCTTTAGCTGCAACTTTCTTCCATCTCTTTGGTCCATGGATTTCAATGACTTGTGCCAGTTTTTGGTCCTCTTCAGCTGTCCATGCTCCTCTGTTACCATCTTTCTTGTTGCAACGACTGCTCAAAGGATCCATTGTCGTTTCTTCTATGTGCAAGCAAGAGAAGCTACAAAATTTCTACTTTGAGAGATATATACAGAGGGAGATTTGCGTAGATCAATGTAGCTACCTTTCTTCGAGAAGAATTTGAACCCCAACTAACCATTTATAAAGGAGAGTACGATTTGGAGCCTTGAGTAGTTTCCTACAAGATATATGTGTTCTTTGATGATTGAAGGATGTGAAATATCTGTACAATGAATAAAAAATAAAAAAGTTTACAGATGATCAATTATATATATTGCCCATCGTTATCTGTTTAAGCTCCTTTATATGCTGTAAACAAGGAAACAAAATTAAAGAAAAAAAGAATTATACATTTACATGTGGTATATATATTTTTTACGTCTTTCAAGTGCTTGTCAAGAATGGAATGATGAGAGTAAAAAAAATGAAGAATTTGAAGACAACAAGAGAGTCAAATATAGATCAAAACAGCATCATAAAGTACACACGAAAGTAGGAAGTGTAAATAATTGCAGTTATTGGTTAGATTCCTCGGTCAGAGGAAAATGAATGATGTCTCTTCTCCTTGTTTCCACATGAATTCTGTGCCTCATTATGGTTTTTTCATTCTTTGTTCTTGTCTAGGGCATAACTTGTGAATAATGAAGCGGACTGGTCCCAGCCCCCACTGTTTTTTAACTTAATTTGTCAGGCTTCGAAGACCCACTTCGAAACTGTCATGGACTAAAAGTCTGGGGCCCAAATGAGCACATGGAGCTCAACTCATGGACACATGAATAATGTACAAAACTCTGACCCAAAGATTAAAAAAGCGATACAATGTAGATGGTCCTCATAATGTTGTTTTTTGGTTTTCGTACGTCGCTTTTACGAATTCTATTCCTGCCACTTCAAAAAGTTGAAGCTCTTTACCTTAGGTCCCTAAACCCCATAATTCAACTAACCACTCTGAAAATTAAGAACAAAAGAAAAATATATATATATAACCATGGTTCTGTGAAAAATACTCAAATTGTAGCTATAAACACTACAAGAAATTCCCTCATTAGCGTCAACTTCTAAGTCGATGCTAAAAGTAGATGCTAATGTTAAAAACGTGTTAATATTAGCATCAACAAATAATTCAACACTAATATGTCGCTGCTAATTAATAACCCGGCAGGAATTTTTGCCGCACACAAAGATACAAACTCTTAACACAAACAGTCATTTCCTAGCAGTGGTGATACAGACTCTGATAATGATATGTGTTGAACGTAGCCACAATTTTGGTGTGTGTACAAAGTGTAGTAACATATTTTATGAAGTTGGATGCTTTTTTTCATGGTGTTTTATGTAAATTGCCATATGTGCTTAATTAGTAAACCACTAATATATTTGTAAGAACATTTTTTCGTAATGAATTAGTTGCATAATTATTGTTATATTTGTTAAAAACATTTAAAATGCAATATGGTTTTAACAAGTCTAATATAATTTTTTGGTTGAGTTGTCAATAGATTGATCATAGCAATGGGGAGAGTCCAACGCAGATCTGTAAAAGCAAGACGAGGACAAGGTCAAGGCCGAGGCCTTATTAACGAGAATGCCAATCAGTCTCCCCATTCTATAGTTGGTGATACGAATATGCGCCAGTCGGTCCCCCATGAGTTGGCAGAGAGTCATCCTTCACAACAATCTTCTGATCCCATTCACTTAGTGGCAGGGTTGGATTCACAGGGAGCCACCCCTACCACGTCCTATAAGTGCATATGAATTATATGTGTATTAAATGGTATTTTTTGTTTTATTTGGGTTTGTTATAGATATTTTACAAAATACTTTGCTAGATACAGCTGATTACCATGTTTTGCCTAACAGCTAGCAAGTTTGTTAAATGGGCAAGGGATATGAACAACTGTAAGAAACTGAATGACCTAGTAGCAAAGCATAGTCGCAACGTGTTAGACATCCTTGACAGCCACCGGGCACCTATAGGTGACAATGCATCCATGTTCGCAACAAAGATCGGTGAGCTTGTTTTCAACATGTGCGAACTCCATCATGATTATTGGTCCAAGGTCACGATGACCAAAAGGTTGGTTGGAAAACCATGCTAAGGTACGACTCTCAATGTTTAAGGTAATGTTACTTACATAAATATCATCACAAAGTTTGGACCATCGTTTTCTTAATTATTATGTCTCAGTCATACTTCTTTTTGGAGTTGGATTGCAATGAGGATAACAACGCCGTATCCAATAAAATGGGCCATGCATATTCTAGGATTCGCTACAATTTGTACAGGAGCTACTAGAAAGAAAAAAAAAAAATTTTAAAAAATTATAGGTGTTGGGGAAATAACTCAGCGATAAGGGGATCGGATCGTGAAGCCCAACAAAGACTTGAATGAGCCTAAACATAAATAAGGGGCCTCTACGTTCGGACCTCGTATCCCCGATCGGATGGTCCATTAAGCGATTTTACCCTCTTTTCTAGGAGGTGTCAAAAGGGTCTTATCATATGTTAGATTGGAGACATTCCTTTTTTACTAGTAACAGTTCGACGATGGGACTTGTCACCGCTTTCCCGCCAAGAGACCAACGATTGGGAGCCCAATCATGGACACAATGGTAGCCTCAACAGCCATGATGATTCACGTATCCACAGCAACCCAATCTCCTTAGAAGAAGCGACTCATCACTTTAGCCATCATCTCGAGCCTCCCACTGTGGGGAAAAGTACGTGTCATGTCAGCTTTGAGTTTGCCGAAAGCCTTCACACAAATACGGCCACCATCCCAGGCCGATACGTGTTGGTCTGGTCACGCCATGTGAGTTGCACAAAGGCCAATGCGCAGAGGAAGAGAACTTTCCTCCTACGGCAAAACTCGCCTTTAAAACCAGATGAGATCCGAAGGGCAAACTAAGAAAACATTCCACCAAAAAATCGTTTGGTATGTTCTCATCAGAACCGCCGTGATAAGAGAATTGCAAACAAAAAGTTGGACGCCCAAGGCTGAAGCTTCCTACCCACTGCATCTTTTATCGCACATTCATTTTCCTTAAACGGCCAACCAAAACCTTTCGGATTTCCTCACATGGAACACGCATGGTTCCCCACCTCACTATAAAAAAAAAAAAAAAAAAAAAAAAAAAAAAAAAAGCGGTAGTTTACAACACTTACTTAACGATGCTTGAAGGCCCTTAAGCATTGTAAAATTGTTTACAACGCTTGGTCGATGATGAAAATCTAGCGTCAAGAAATTATATTTGTAACGTTTATAAGCTAAACGTTGTTATTTAACATCGCTTAAATGTAAACGCTGTTAACAGTTTTACAACACTTAAACTAAATGTTGTAAAAGTTTTAGATCGCTTACGTATGTAAGCGTTGTAATCGATTTACATCGGTTACATGTGTAAGCATTGTAAACTATTTACATTGCGTATATGGTTAAGTGTTGTAAAATGTTCACATCGCTTATTTCTGTAAGCGATGTAATGTTTTTACAACGCTTACAAATAAGTGTCGTAAAATTAAATTCTTGAAGAATTATTGTTGTTATTATTATTATTATTATTTTAAAATGTTAAACCTGATAGACACAATTCAATAACTTAATAACATCAATGTGATAACAATCACAATTACACAATTAATGTTAAACATAAACGATAAATCAAATAAATTAAATAAATTGTATCATTGTTTCATTAACAATAACAAAACTCCAAACAACAAATTTCAACTTGAAGCCCCATAAAGAAAATGTTTTGTTGGCATAAATGTCACACTTAGTCCTGAAATTACACTAAACAAAAGATTGTACACAAGATGCAAAATTTGCAAAAGCCAACTTAATGGAAACACTATTAACATAGTAGCCTTCAGATGTAGGAGTTTTGAACCCTTGAAACCATGACTCAAGTGCCCACCACAAGCTGTGCATGTAATTTCACACTTAGTCCTGAAATTACACTAAACAAAAGATTGTACACAAAATGCNGTTAAGTGTTGTAAAATGTTCACATCGCTTATTTTTATAAGCGATGTAATGTTTTTACAACGCTTACAAATAAGTGTCGTAAAATTCAACTCTTGAAAAATTATTGTTATTATTATTATTATTATTATAAAATGTTAAACCTGATAGACACAATTCAATAACCTAATAACATCAATGTGATAACAATCACAATTACACAATTAATGTTAAACATAAACGGTAAATTAAATAAATTGTATCATTGTTTCATTAACAATAACAAAACTCCAAAAAACAAATTCCAACTTGAAGCCCCATAAAGAAAATGTTTTGTTGGCATAAATGTCACACTTAGTCTTGAAATTACACTAAACAAAAGATTGTACACAAGATGCAAAATTTGCAAAAGCCAACTTAATGGAAACAATATTACCATAGTAGCCTTCAAATGTAGGAGTTTTGAACCCTTGAAACCATGACTCAAGTGCCCACCACAAGCTGTGCATGTAATTTCAGTTATCCTCCAGCCGCAGTCCGGCTGCAAAATTGTTCTATGAATGATCAATTCCCTTGAAAAATGTTGTATAGCAATGAAAACAACATCAATAATTGAGGAATAGACTCATAGAGTGAGGTCTAGCTTTATAGAAATTCCAACAACCATTATGCTTTATAAACTTTCTAATCATGTTTTTATTATCTAGTGTAACCCCAAACAACATGTAACTTAACTCATGGTATGAAAACATGTATATTCAACTAATTTACGAAAACATGTAACTTAACTCATTTCACCAAAATAGTAGGCATATATAACTAACATTACAAAAACAACCTTGTAACTTAATTTATCTCAATAAACCAGCAAGTATAACTCAATCAAAACCAGGATTGCAATTAGTTTCAAGACATTTTCTTTTTCGATGAACCCTAACACCTATTTGAGACTACCTGAACAACAGGTCGTCCTACAAACTGTGTAGTAAGGTTACTAGTACTATAAGTTTATTATGCGTTGTAGTTAGTTCTTTTACAGTGAAGTTAATCTAGGTTTTGCTACACCAAAGGGATTTTTCCTTATTGAAGGTTTTTCTCTTCGTAAACAATTCTTCTGTTATGCAATTATTGATTTTTTTTTTTTAATTGTTGGCTTGATAATGTTAGAACTGTAATAGTATTTATGTTTTGATATGTATATATCTTAAACTGCTTGTTCTGTTTGTTTTTTGTTCCGTTGGGGCCTGTGTTGAGGGTTGTTGGTAACCCTGTATACCTTTTACGTGTCTAATATTAAAATATGATTTTAAGTGTTGTAAACTAAGATGTAGATCGACTAAGGATAATCGACCGAGGTAAGTAAATAAGTAATTATGAAACAGATAAACTCTTTCATTATGCAAAACGCGATATGTTCCTTTACAAACGATAGATATGTTTTATACATTCTGTTTATTTGATTAAATGACGTTTTGAGCCTTTATTTCTGTCGAAAGATTATAATAATGATTAAAGAAATGCTCTTTTTAAGATTTGATAGATTCATATCAATAGGTAGAGGCACATCTGGCCATTTAATTTTAGAAGAAATATGAGCAATCTAAGCACAATGGTGTCAAGTATAACCGACTTTCTCATTAAAATATTTAATTTAGAGGAAACGTTTGACTTTGACACTCTTTTTTTTTTTTTTTTTTGTTTGCTAAGACTTTGGCAATATTTGTATACATTAATTATTCATCAAAAAAATATTTGACCTTTCATGCTAAACACGCCTAAATCTTTTATCCGGAAACCCACCACCACCACCACCACCACCACCCACCCCCACCCCCAAACCCCCCAAAAAATGTCTACTGTTTCTTTATTTCATGAGTACCGTTATCTCATAAGTCACTCAATTTTTTATTTTCTATTTTTAAATTGACTTGCAGTTCCTCGTTTCCTTCTTTTGACTTATATTAGTTCAACTTCATCGTAGACTTTATTATTCTCAAAGGTGCGATGAATCGCCGGAAGCAGAATTAAAGAAGAACAAGAAACCTTAAAACTGAAGTATTTAATTTCGGTGCCCAACCATCTAATTAAATAATAATATAGAAATGCAGATATATAGTAATTTCAATGCCCAAACACGTGTGGGCCGGGTGGTGATTAGGAGGTTCTTGGGCACCTACAAACAATGCTTGCCACCCCGAAATATTTGGGGGCTCCAACTACCGCCCTTTGTTTTTTTT
This sequence comes from Betula pendula, assembly GCA_900184695.1. Taxonomy (NCBI): domain Eukaryota; kingdom Viridiplantae; phylum Streptophyta; class Magnoliopsida; order Fagales; family Betulaceae; genus Betula; species Betula pendula. The sequence continues at coordinate 49,402 of FXXK01000895.1, forward strand.
TCAAAAAATTAAGTTTTAAGTTTTTAATTTTATATTTTTATTGGATGGTGCTTCCATCATTTTATGTCTAAAAAAGGACATTCAGTCTAATTAACGATATTGACTAACGGATGGAGGGTTTTGTGTCGAAAAATAGTAAGTTTAAGGCATTGAATGTGACATGTTGTAGTTTATCAGGCAATGTATAAATGAGTAACAGAAATCCTAAACTGAAATTAAGAGGGATGGATTATTTCAATGTTATTCGGGGGCATATATTCTTTTAATCCAAATCAACCTGCACTTATTTAATCCTAGAATCCTTGATTTTTTACTACCTCTAAACTTATGATACGATTTACGCAACATATGCATTGCGAGTAATATATATTACACGTAAGACTTTTATCTTTCTTTTATTCTCAAAAAATGATTTGACTTTTAAAACATAAGTTAAGTAATGAGATCGATAACTCAGTAAGCATGGAAAGATTTGAGAGCTGAAAACTCCTTCGGCATAATAAAATAGAATTACAAAAGTCTTTCAAATGGTACCGTGCTGGCCATAATACTTTTCTTCTCATTTTAAATTAACTCATCATGGGGTAAAGGATTTGTAGGGGTCAAGAATCCTTCAACTGATTGAAGAAAACATACCTCCTCTCTTTTATTTTTGCCTAAAATTATTAGGATTTGGATAATTTTTGAATTCAAAGCTTACAGTCAACGAGCGAAGGAAGATTAAAGAAATTTAATAAAACATCTTAAGCAATTATTTCTTAAATTTAATTGGATTAATTAGTTCTAGTTTCCTTTTCTCTTCTTTTTCTTCTATTAATATTTGTGGCCGGACCAAAGCAATCATAGTGTACATTATAAGTTGACTTTTGATATTTAAGAAATAAAGGTAAACGGTTAATTAATTAAGTTGACTTTTCATAATTAAGAAGGTAAACGGCTAATTAATTAGACTTAAGCAATTGAAGGATGGAATAATTGCGAATGTTATTCATCAAAAAATAATTGCGAATGTTAAGTAATATACCACAGCCCCCTGCTTTCGTCTTTTTGACTGTAAGATCTTAGTTTGCAATTTAATGATTTTTAAGACCGGTTCTTAGAACATTTGTAAATCAAAACCTTTGTTCACATTTTTGTCAAATAGATAACAGGAAAAGAGTGTGAAAATACAATTATACAATAAAAAATAAAAAAGTCAAAAACAAAACAAAACAAAACCCAAAAAAAAAAAAAGAAACCGGTGGGTGACCAACCTCCATGGCCATGAAGGGACATGGCATGAAAAAAGGAGGTCTATTTGCCATAGGTGTGGGTCTTTGTGGCCAATGACTCATGGGCATGGATAACCCACAGCTTGGTTGTGGGTATAAGGAAGATCCATGGCCTTGTGTCACCTATGACCATGGCCTTGGGTCTAAGGAGACCAACAGGTATGGGTCTCTGAAGTCATGGGTCACTGTAACGCCCCACAAAATTAACTAATTGGTAATTAACTTTATGTTTCGTTTCTCAGTCTTAAACTATCTAAAATAAGACTCATGGATATCTGTACCCTCTAGGAAGAGAGTCTGTGAGGTATTAACTTGAAAATCATTATAACTTTCCCATAGATAAGCCAGTTGATTTGGCTAACAAAGAGTGTTATCCGTAATGCATCCAAGTCAGTTAATTGGTAACTGATCGGATTTACTACACATTACTAATTATTAAAGTAAATAGGAAAAAATGGAATAGTTGATCTAAGTTACTAGCAATAAATCTTCGATAACATAATCTATCATCAATAATATATTCAAAGCTTCCAAACGAACATAACTAATTAATCACTTACTCAAACCTGAAATAGAGTCATTCGCTTGGCGTTTTCATCTTAGTGAATTGTCTCTCACAAGCCTGAAAACCTATTGGTCTGTAAAACATCGGGATATTTTACAAGCAAAGGAAACTAATTGAGTAAGTCCACTGACTTAGAAAACAAAACACTATGAAACTAATTTATGAAATGAGTCTCAAGTACAGTCATGTAATTTTATCAATAAATATGAAATTTTAACAAATGATGTACGATATCTTCATTACTATGCCATTAAGAAAAAGATGATGATTTTATTTGAAGAGTGATGGAATAAACCCGGTGATCGAACACTGGAATTTTTAATGCACAAAATCATGCTTTACATAATATATATCATGTCATATGTTAACAAAATTGTTTACTTGAAACATTAACCCTCTCTCAACAGGGTTTGCGTGTTCTAGAAATAACGTCTAATACAACACCGGTATCCCAGATATTATATAAACATACCGTCTTGTACTAGCAGTTCGACCGAGTTCAACCTCGGGTGGCCCATGCTATTAGCAAATCTATAACCGTGACCCTATTCAAATAATGATGCGTTGGTCACAAATCACAACCTCTCAATCTAAAGCCAAACATAAAAATAAATCATTTGAGCATAAGGTTAACCTGTATAATAGTAGCTCATTGCTATTTTTTCTGTACAAGACGGTGTACCATGTCATACGATACAAATATTATTCATTTATTTCCAAAATAGGATTATATACGAAATTAACCTTTCAAAGCAGTTGTAAACATATAATAAAATTGTAAGCTCATAACATAAAAGCAGATGTGCTCAGTTCGCTGACATATCACACTTTAACATGCACAGTTTCATACTTAGTTACTTTCCTCAAACGCTCCTCCGACTCTTCAAATATCTTAAAATCCCGCTATTGCGAAATATATCTAAACAACACACTGAGAGTGTTATTCTAAACATGTAAACTCTAATCATACAACACGTGTACTAGTCCATTATCTAAAAACCCTAATTATTCATTTTTGGATACTGTCGAACGTTCGGCATCTAGGTCAAACATTTAACCTTGAGGATCAAATGTTCGGTCAAAAACAGTGAAACATTCGATGATAGCCATAATGCATAAATTGCTAAAACTATTCATAAACCTTACTACTTAGCAAATCCCAAGTTCTAACTAGCCTCTTTCAATTACATCAAAACATGTCATCGTGATTAAACATAAAAACATACATAAATTCATAATCATTTTAGAGATTTAACACTTGTTATGCATGCAAGTTTTCAAACCCTAACATGACATTTTAAAACTTGTGAAATGTTTAATATAAGACGTGATCAGTGAGATAAAAACATGAAAGAAAGGGTTTGAGATTCAATGGTTACCTTGTGGAAGACAAACTTCTCAAGAAAATTACATTCTCTCTCTAAAATGTCTCCCACACTCTCAAATTTGAGGTTCTGAGTTGCTTGAACGAATGGTGTGGTTTGTGAGCGGTAGGGGAGGCTTATTTATAGAAGTGAAAACGAGTTGAAGTAGTGTTTAAAGTGTTTTTCAGGTTATTTTGAACGATCGGTGTACTACTTGGAATGTTTGTTGTACTATTGACCAACAGTTCTAGATTTTGTTCGAACGTTTCGTGTACTACATCAAACGTTCGATGTACTTCTAACATGTGGTCTGCACAAGAGCAGTCGCATGGGCAACGTGAACAGTGTTACACGACACTATTCGAAAAAATGGGTGTTTTAATAATTAAAAAAATCTTATGCTTAATTTAATAAACCCTTTATTAATATTTTGGGTATTACATTCTAAAGTGGTTTTTTAATCTGAAGTGGTCCCGCATGGTCTCAGTTTTTCCGTTTGTTGGTGGTCAACAAGTTTTGTTATTTATTTATTTATTTGTTTGTTTGTGTTTCTCTTCTTTGTCTGATTCTTTATTTAAAATGGTCCCGAATGATAGTGCATTGTTTTTGGTGTGTTGTCTACATGTTTGGTTTTTTGAAGAATACTATTCAAGTTGGTTTGTCCATCCTTATTAATTGAAAATTAATAGTAAAATGAATCGAAGAATAATTTCTCAATTATTTTATAGTAATTGTCCAAACTCTAAGGCCCCGTTTGGTTTGCGGAATAGGTCCTGGAATGGAATGACTATTCCTATGGAATAGTCATTCCTTTATTTGGTCAGAGTCTATTCATAAGAATAGTTATTCCCATATAAATACTTATTCCCTTACGAAGAGGAATAGGTATTCCTTTTAAAAATGAGAGGAATACCTATTCCTTTCCTGCAGGAATAGAATTATTGCAGTATCTTCTCATAAAAGCCCCTCACACTCCAACAACAATTTTTTATTTTTTTTTAGTATTATAAAACCATTTGGTGATGTGCTTTTCGTTTT
>FXXK01000895.1:53662-103071 GCA_900184695.1 Betula pendula
TAAAAAAATAAAATTAATGGGTGAATATGATGATTTTGTTGATATGCTTTTTTTTTTGTTTTACAAAAAAAAAAAAATTGACAATTTAAAAATAAAAAAACAAAAAAACTATAAACTTTTTTTAAAAAAACTTGATAGTTTTTTTTTTCAAAAAAAAAGTTATAGTATAATGGTTTTTGTTTAAAAAATAAAGAAGAAAACGTCCTTAAATTATATTTGTATTATAAGGGTATTTTAAGAAATTTGATTACAATATGATTCTATTCACCAGCATATTCCACTATACCAAATAAAAGAATATCTATTCAGTGTTCTATTCCATCGTTACAACCAAATTAAAGAATAGGAATAACTATTTCATTCCACATTCTTCTATTCCAAGGAATAGCTATTCATTTTTCTAATGGAATAGTCATTCCACAAACCAAACGAGGCCTAAGTCCATGCGATTATAAATATCCTTCTCTATTGCACCGTCCCATCAATTTTCATAATGTTGAAAAATTTTATGTGTAGAGTCCAACAATACACTTACACAATGGCAAGTGACAATGTCATTTTTAAGGTTCATTTTGGGGTAGGTTTTATAGGCCGTATAATTCCACTTATGTTGGTGGCAATGTAAGGTTGTTTGATGAGCCAAATGATATGGATTGTCTATCATTTATTGAAGTCAACACCATAGTTAAGAAATTTGGATACCAACAAGGTGACCTAATTTACTATCGTGAACTTGATAAATAATTGGATGATGGATTGGTGCTTAAAACATCTGATGATGATGTCCTTAGAATGGCTGAATACTTGCTAGGACATAAAGTTGTGGGGTGCTACACAGTGTCATTTCCACATGCTATTGATCAAGAAGGTACAAATGTTAATGAGGTTGAGGAGGATGAGGGTAGTGATGATGAGGAAAGAAGGAGGGCTAGTATAAATGACCCATTCTAGCAGTCATTGTTGGTGTGGTTCGGTGCTTCTTCCTATGGATGGGCTGAAGACTTGATCTTTCACATCAGAGGCCCAGATGGATCAGGCTTTTACTACTGCAAGGAGAAGAAAGGTCGGAGAATCACACTCCGATACTTAAGTCAGCCAGGTGTTTCGGAGTGTGAGGACACCTTGTTGGCAGTAGTAAATAATGGACTGAAAGGGAATTTGAACGGTGAGAACGGCTAGAGAGCGAGCTTCACTTAGGAAAGAGTGATGAGATGATAGTTTTGGCCAGAGTTGGCTTACTTATGTTCATCCTTCTTTCTCAATTGAAATTTGCCGGACCTTTTGTTTGTTCAAGCATGAAAAAATGTAGTTATTTTTTAGGGTTACCTGAACCTTCTATTTATAACCAAATGATGCACTTGGAAGGAGTGGCATGCCTTACCACGTTGGCTAGTGCATGGCTTCCTGTGCAACATTAAGGTGATGTGACCTCATGGCCGCATGTCAGTTCAAGGTGAACTTTGTATTCTACATTGAAGATTTCGGCATGTACTTCTTCTGACTTTACGTGGCTTGAAGTAGAAAATATTAGATACATTGGATTTCCCTTCTTGGGAGATTGCACTGAGTGGATCCAGCTGGCCGTAACTACGCTCCAGTGATCGGGGATGTTATGACCAAGGATCGATCATGCGGCCCATAATTAATCTATAATTAGGAGAAACAAAGTCTAGTCTTGTCCAGACATTGTTCAGTAATCAGAAAGATAATCTTCACGCTTTGCACCACCTAAATTCGTAGCAGGATTCCCGCAATCTTCTACAGGGATGAGTCAAATCATTTTGCCACCATATGAGTGGTAATAGCTCACTCCGATCGGGATCAGGGAATGGACGACACAACAGGGAATCCCAATCATTATTGAGCTTTTTGTGGTCTAGGCTTGTTAAAGGGCCTTCCTTTGTTTGTTGAGCCTTAAGTGATAACCTTTTTCCCAACAAAATTGTTTATAAAATGAGCCTTAGAAACAGTCATATAATTTTTATTAATAAGTATGAGTTTTCACAAATGATATGTGTTGCCCCTGATATTATGCCATTTAGAAAATAAGTGGGTTATTTTTTAAGAATGATCGCATAATCCTAGGAACCAAGCACTAAGGTTTTCATGCTCAGAATCATGCTTTACATAGTATATATCATTTTATATGCTAACTGATATAGTCTACCCAAGACATTAACCCTCTCTCAGCAGGGTTTGTGCATTCTCGTAAGAACATTTGGTACAATACCGATGCCCTGGATATGGCACAAACAGACCGTCTTATAGTAGCAGTAGGACCGAGTCTGACCTTGGGTGGCCCACGCTGCTAGCAAAGTCGTAACTATGACCTCATTCAAATAATGGTGTTCTAGCCACAAACAACAACCAGTGAATCCAAGGCCAAACATAAAAGGTAAATCCTTTGACTATAGGGTTAACATGTATAATAGTGGCACATGGCCCTTGTTCCACTCAAGAAGTATTGTTTATTTATTTCCAAAATATGAATATATAAGCAATTAATCTTTTCAAAGCAGTTGTAAATAGGTTATAAAATTAGCAAGCTCATAACATAAAAGAGAGCATGTTCAGTCCGTTGACATATCGTACATGAACGTAAACAGTTTCATACTTAATTACTTCCTTATCTCAAACACTCATTCGACTCTTCAGACATCTCGAAATCCAGCTACTTCGAAACGTACCCAAACAATATACTGACAATGCTACTCTAAACACATAAAACTCTAATCATGCGACATGTATGCTAATCCATTAATTAAAATCCTAATTATGCATTTCTGGACACTATCGAATGTTCGGCATCTAGGTCGAATGTTTGACCTCGATGATCGAATGTTCGACTAAAAACAATGGAACCTTCGATGATGGCCAAAATACATAAATTACTAAAACGACTCCTAAACCTTATTACTTAGTAAGCCCAAGTCTTAACTTGTAGTTATATTAAGACGTGTCATCGTGATAAAATATAAAAAAGTACGAAAAATTAAAATCATTTTGGAAATTTAACACTTTTGTGTGTGAAAGGTTTTAAACTTAAACGTGGCATTTTAAAACTTATGAAATGCCTAGAATATGATAGAATCAGTAAGATAATAACATAAAGAAAGGGTTTGGGATTCAATGGTTACCTTATGAAGGATGAACCTCTCCAAAAATCACCTTTTCTGTCAAAAATCTCTCTCTCACTCTCAAATTTGAGTTGCTAGAGTGTATGAACAAGGGGTGAAGGCTAAGGGTCATGGAAGGGTCTATTTATAGGGATGGAGTAGGCTTCTTACGAGTTGAAGTGTTTGCATGTCATTTTGAACGTTCGATGTACTACTTCAAACATTCGATGTAAAATTGACCAACAATTTTAGGGTTTTACTTGAATGTTTGGTGTACTATTTCGAACGTTCAGTGTACTATCTGACACCTGTCCTACAAGAGGGGTAGACACGTGGACAGCATGAACAATACTACACGACACTATTCGAAAGCTCGTGGAGTATCCTTCAAACGTTTGTGTACCATGCAGAATGAACATTCGGCTTACATCATTCAAACGTTCGGCCAAAGTCAAATTTTAGAAAATAATTGATTATATATTTTTAAACATGGGTGTTTATTAATTTAAAGTTCATGTTTAATTTATAAATCCCTTATTATTATTTGGCGTATTAATGTACTCACTAGTATTGCATCTGAGTTGAACTTTAGTGATGCAAGTAAATTCCCTAAATATCACTTGTATATTAGCTATTTATTTATGTGATAAAATACTATACAATCATTCATCACTAAAAATTGTTGTTTTGTCTTGTAGATTCCCTCCCAACTAAATGCATGTAAATAACAGCCTACACCATCACCAATATCTACACATAGGGTTGTATTTTAGCTGAGTATTGACTGTTCAAGCTTGACTCATTTAATTTTATTTCAAAGAAAAGTTGAGCTTGAACTTATCATCGAGCTAGATATTCTGTTCAAACTTAACTCAATTAATTTTAGAATGAATTCGCTGGTTCTCGAGCTGCTGAATTAACTTATTCATTTCTATATAAAATAAATATCATAATTGTTTATCTTTTCGTATATATATATTAATCATTAGCTAATTAATTATTGTTAAAATTTTATCATTTGAGTTAACTAAATAAATTAACTTGAATCTTAAATAATTCAATCTTGAGTTTATAGGAATGTTTTATCATTTGTATATAAATTCATTATGCACATACCTAAAGACGGGCACACACACACATATCCATAGATACTCACAAGCACACTCATATACAAACAAATATCTAAAACTAAACTCACAAAACAATACTTCAAGTTATATCTATCATATTAGTAAGAGAATTCTCTTAAACTTAAGATGTTCTTATTACAAAATTAAAATAATACTTAAAAAATTGTAAAATGAAATTATATGAGTTTATAAGAATTTATACGAGCTTATTTGAGACAAGCCAAATTTATACGAGTATGTCTCATTTAATAGTCAAACATATTATTGTGTTAAAAAACGACTCATTTATTATTCGAACCGAGACCAAATCGAGTTTAACTCAAGCTGAGACGAGATGAGTTCACAAGCAGCTAGCCTCACCTTACATCCCTACCTACACTAGAGGTATCTGACTAATTGAAAAACCTACTTGTTTTAAGTTTGTATGAGTTACTCTTGATTTTGATTTTGTCCTTTTCTTATCAGCACATGCACCCTACACAAGAAAATATTTTAAGGCCCAAAAGGAGACAAACATCTACTACTTATGAGGTAGTTATCAATAATATTTGTTCTACTTATCAATAATATTTTTTTAATGATGATCTTGCATATGCAACTTGCTTTTAGCAAAAGAATGAAGAAAACATTACAAAGATGAAAATAGTCAGTTCTAGATGCAGTGAGGGGTAAGGGCATGTAATACCTTGAAAAGTTAAATTTATTTTTAAATATAAATTCTTTTAAAATACAAATGGTTTTGAAGCAAAGATGCTTTATTTAAATTTTTGATCCTTTCTTAAAAAAAAAAAAAAAGGGGGAAATTAGGGGGAGGATCAATCCTGCCACCCATCAAGATCAATGCTAACTCATTTGAAACCCTACTTTGAGCGCCAAAAACACTAAAAACTCAACCCTAAGCTATATTCATTACGTCATGAGCCTATAGATTTTCAATTATGATTATGTAACTGTTTCAATTACTTAAAAGATTGATTTGAGAAAGGAAAGGTTAATTATGTTAATCAACCATCTATGGGCTTCCATTATATGAGCATGACCCGTGGTCTAGAGTATTTTATAGTTTTTTCTTTGGATACAATAGATCAATAGTAACTAGCACAACTGTGTTTACATGATGGTTACAACTATGGCATTATCTAACAGCGTGGGCCACCTAGGGTTGAATATGGTCGGGTTGTTGTATAATATTCATTAGTTCGTGCACATCGGAGCATCGGTGTCTACCAGAGGGTCTTTCAAGAACGCGTAAACCTGAGCAGGAAGGGGTAAGGGCCCGAATAGACAATATGGAAAAAAAAAAAAAACTATGACAAAAGTATATTATATGTATAGCAATGTGATTTTATGTTTATGATTTATATCCTTGATAACTATTGTCGCTAAGATTACGCTCTATGATTCTCTTACACTAAAACCTTTCTTTTATTAGCATAATGGTATAGACAACATATTTTTTAAAAAATATTGTGATATGCAGAGAGTTTTTATTGAATATTGTTTTATTGAGTTAAAAGTTAGGCTCACAGCATGAGCTCGGTTCCGAGGTATCTTACTTATTAAGTCATGGATTTACCCAATTATCATTTTTCCTTTCCACATGTTGAAAATTTATTTATCCTCCAGATTTAGCAGGTTCTCAACAGAGTTGACAGGCTAGAGTCGTTCGTCAAGTTCGAGGGCATGCGAAGTCTTCTTGGAGTTGTAACTTGGTCTTTGTTATTTTGTAAGGTTGTTTTATTAGTGAGATTTTTATTAGCTGTGGTCATAGTTGTATAAAGTTTTTATGTAGCAATTAGATCGCTGTAATTATTTCAGTTCCACATTTATTTAATTCTAATAGATGATTAGTGTAGTCTTATCCAGTTAACTTCCAGATAGTTGACGTGGATATTTCTACTTTAATTCTCAGTTTATTTATTTATTAATTAATTCTGGCAGATTACAGTTAGAACCCTTGGGACTTATTTTTGAAAGTAAGTGAATTTGTGGGAGGCGTTCAAAAATTTTAAATAAGTCAATATTTTATTATTAGGGTTAAGTGAAATTTTGGTACTTGTAGTTTGCACCAAAATCAAAATAGATCATTCGGTTTCAAAAAGTGACACTAGTGGTACCTGACCTTTACCGAAAAAACGCACTTAGTACCTCCATCATAGTTCTGTCAATTCATTTAGCGGAACTCCATGTAACGCGCCCTAATATGCCGACACGTCCCCGAGTGCCACATGTGTACGCCACCTTGGTGTATCACATGCGATATATCACACGTGGCATATAAAGTATAGGTACGTGGAGGTGGCTTGGTTATGTTATTGATAGCTTAGGACATCATTTCCATGCATCACATTGCACATATTAAGCTTCGGAAGTTAAAATTTTTCACCATCTATACCTAATTACAAATTTTTCTCATTTTTCACCATTTTTGCTCAAATGCATGCTTATACTTATTGGGTATTATGAAATGACATATTTGAGACAAATGGGTGTGTATGGATGTTTTAGGACATTACCCATAGCACCCACATGCCTAATTCATTAAGTACATTAAGTGTTCGATGAAATGCTTCAATGGGCACCATGTGTGAGTTTATGACTTTTTAAGCAATAAATGAACTCATGGATAATCCTAATCATTTTTAAACGCCTAATATGTGATTTTTATGTATGACTTGCTAATTGGAGTAAGCTTTTGTGAGACCCATAATTTTCACCCAAAGCCTAATTGTGTTCATCTCATTTGGAGCATTATCCATTTCATCTAACTCTAGTTTTCATGTGGCATTGAGGTTTGTAAACGCATACATGAATTTTGTTATCAATTTGAATTGGTGGCAAGCCTCATAACATTCCATTTTATTTTTGGGACTTCTATTTGCCCAATCCCAATCCTTTACTTTCTTGAGAAATTTGGGTTTGAATAGACCATCATTTTATTTTTGACATTGTTACCCAAGATGAACCACCTATTGCAACCATGCCATTTTCTATCATAACCATTTTTTGCTATTTTCTCTTGTTACATCCTTACCTAGATGTGTGCATTGTGTCTTGGAAGTATGTTCTTTGGTTTGAGTTATATGGCGTGAGATGTTCCTCTCATTATGATGGCATTAGGAACTCGGAGTAAGCACCCCAGAAATGAAGAGTCACCACCAGAGTTGCGTGAGGAGGGTACAACCTCTTCGGATGAAGCACCTTTGTAACCTGAGAGCAGAAGCAAGTTTTAGGAACTGGCACACACAAGGAAGTACCCTAAGTACCAAAAACATAATATATTGGTGGAACGGAGTATCAAATTTTAGGAGTTTGCCGAAGTATGCCCGACAATGGTGGAGGTCATTGACGCACAACAATGGGGACCTCTGAGGCTTTTGCGGTTAGAAGCTGTCCAAAGTTAGTCTGTGAATTTTATGCCAAGATGTACGAGGTTCGGAAGGGCTCCTTCAAGACCTTCCTCAAAGGCGTGGACATATAGATTGATGTAGGCGTCATCGACACAATTGGCCAAGTACCGTGCGTCGACGAAACTCCATATCCTTACGAGGTTAGCAATGTGCCCACAACACAAGATCTGTGCCTACATTTCTCCGATGGGGAGCTTAGCGGTTGGTTGAGTGCTTCCTATCCCCGTAAGAACTTTGTACTAGACAAGAGGATGTGCAATAGGATTTTGACACATAATTGGTGGTTGATCTTCTGGAACAATTCGATCAACTTCTCAAGAGCATGTCTTCTCTATGCTTTGTGTTAGCTAGTCCCAGTGGACTTCAGGAAGTTAGCTATCGATGCCATGGTGGAGGTGCATCGGACGACTTCTCTCAATACGGCTCCACCTTATGCCGGCATGATCACTAGCCTTGCAACTAGTCTTACGGGTGCACCTAGGCCCCAAGGATTCATAGCTGTGGAGCATGCGACCATTTAACACGACAACCGCCCTCAACAATTTGGCACATGCGCAGACCCCACCGCAGATCACCCGAGGCACTAAAGATGAGACCCCAGCAACAGAGATGGGTGAGGTGTCATCCTCTCGACAGGCTAGCGATCGAAATTCTCACTTGGACAAATGCTTAGACAAGTTAGAGCAGTTCGTCGCCACGCAAGACAACGGGAGGCTAGACCGTCTGGAGGCGAGACAGAAGAAGATTGAGATACTTCTTCAGGAGCAAGAGCGACTTCTCAGAGAACAAGCTGAAGCATACAAGAACGAATGTGAGTCGATGGTAAAGGGAATGATGAAAGACCATGAGATTTTAGTGGAGCTTCAGCATGTAGTGAGGAGATTGAAGAAGGTACAACTTAGTAGCGATGAAGACAATGATGATAAGGAATGCTCCTTGAGCGGGGTGCAGCAGTTCTAGCATTTTGTAGACAATAGCACTTTGAGACTGATTGTTTCAATATGTGCTTGTTTGTTTCTATGTGAGCTTGGATGCGCTATCTTTTATTTGGGTTTGTATTATGACAATATGATGCTACATTGGATGCTTTTGTGGAATGCTTATGATATGTTGTATATTTGATGTGCTACTTCTTTTATTTTAAAACCATTGGATTTAAGTGTATTTCAAAAGAATTTTTAACTGAATTTTGAGGACAAAATTTTATAAGTAGAAGAGAATGTAATACCCTGAAAAATTAAATTCATTTTTAAATATAAATTCTTTTGAAATACAAATGGTTTTGAAACAAAGAAGTTTTGTTTAAATTTTTAATCCTTTCTTTAAAAAAAAAAAAAAAAAAAGGGGGGGGGGGAGGATCGATCCTACCACCCATCAGGATCGATCCTGACTTTTCAAGATCGATCCTCACTTGTCTGAAACCCTACTTTGAGAGCCCAAAATCATAGAAACTCAACCCTAAGCCATATTTATTCATTCTCAACCTCCTTGTAACTTATTTGCACGAAATCTTTTATCCCCAAAGTCCTAAAGCGGAGACGAAACATGAAAGAAGTTTGGAATTGATGTTTTTTGTCAATTCCTAAGCCATTGTTGAATCATTTTCGTTAGGTAATTGTTTAACCACACTATTCCTTTCGTAATTCTTTTCTTAATCCACAAGCCTATAAGTTCTTGTTATGTTTTAGTTATAAACATGTTTTATAGTTATGTGTTTTCTTAATAAGAATAAATGTTTTAATGAGAGATTTTGTTTTAAACGGTTATTTTCAAAGTAGTAAATGGATATTTTAAAGTTGTTATCGTTTAATAATTTTAAGATAAAGGTTTTGTATTTTGTTGACATTATAACAACTTTATAAATTTAAATAGTGTTTTAAACCAACACAAACACATATACTTAATTATTTTATGTTTCATTGGAAAATCATAGTAAACTCTTGATAATCTCATATTAAGAGCGTAACTTTGAGATCTTAAAATTGTTCCAAGAGGTTTCCGGGTGTAGTAAGAAACCTATGAACGTTTGGGACTGTTTGGATGCATCTTTAGGGCTCGAAAAGGCTCAAGACTGGTGCTGGAAAGCACCAGGATTGATCATGGCACTGGCAGGATTGATTCCTACTAGGCAGGATCAATCCTACACCCTACATGATCGATCCTAGCCCTCTAGATTGGTCCCTAGCCGTGCAAAATTGATCTCATACAGTCCGGATTGATCCCTGATCCTATGGGATTGATCTCAACTGTTTTGGAAACCTATTTTAAGGTTTCCATGATGTGATTTAGGTCTCTAAGAGTGTTTTAGGTTGTGATTAACATCTCTTCTGATTGTGAGTTGGTTTGTAGTTTAAGAAGTTAGGATGTCTGAGGATTCATCTGAGTAGTCGAAGTAAGTGAATACTTATAGAACTAGAAAAGAAAATCATTTTTGGGGCATGCTATTTTGAGATAAATTGTCAAGCACTTTTATTCATATCTTCATTATGTCTTGAGCCTATAGATTTTCAATTATAATTCCATAACTGTTTCGATTGCTTAAAAAATTGTGATTTGATTGCTTAAAAAACTGTGATTTGAGAAAGGAAAGCTTACTTATGTTAATCAACCATATATGCATTTAGTTGACATGACCATGGTTCGTGGGCTTCCATTATACCAGCTTGACCCTATGGTCTAGAGTATTCTATATTTTTTTTCTTTGGATCTAATAGACCAACAGTAACCAATGCAGCCATGTTTACATGGTGCTTACAACTACGACATTGTCTAGTAGCGTGGGTCACTCAAGGTCAGACCTAGTCGGGCTGTTGTATGATGTTAATTAGTTTGTGTACATCGGGGCACTAGTGTGTATCAGAGGTTCTTTTGAAAACGCGCAAACCCGAACAGGAAGGGGTAAGGGCCTGAATAAACTATATAGAGGAAAGTTATGACAAGAGTACATTATATGTAAGGCAATGTGATTTTATGTTTATGATTTATATCATTGAAAACTGTTGTCGCTAAAATTATGTTTTATGATTCTCTTACACTAAAACCTTTTTTTTATTAGCATAATGGTAGAGACAGAATATTTCTGAAAAATATTGTGAACTACAAAGAATTGCATCATACAACATGAGCTCGTTTCTGATGAATCTTACTTACTAAGTCGTGGACTTACTTAGTTTTTGTTTTTCCTTTCCACCTATTGGACATTTATTTGTCCTATAGTTTTAGTAGGTTCTCAGTAGAGTTGGCAGGTTAGAGTCATTCGTCAGGTTCGAGGGCGAGAGAGGTCTTCTTGGAGTTGTAGCTTGGTCTTTGTTGTTTTGTAAGTCTGTTTTGTTAGTCAGATTTTGTATTAGCTGTGCTCAGAGTTGTATAAAGTTTTTGTATAGCAATCAAATCGTTATAATTATTTCAGTTCAACATTGATTTTACTTTGATAGATGTTTAGTGTAGTCTTATCGAGTTAAATCTTTGAAAGTTGACATGGATATTTCTACTTTAATTCCTAGATTAATTTATAATTAATTAATTTATTTTGGCGGATTACAGTTAGTTCCTTTGGGACTTATTTACAAAAGTAAGTGAGTCTGTAGGAGATGCTCGAAAATTTAAATAAGTCAATATTTTATTATTGATTTATTTCATAAATTTTCGGAGCGTTACAGGGAAGGGTGAAACCTAAGGGTACTCAACCTCAGACTCCACATGCTACTATTGTGAGTAAATGTAACTTGATTTCTTTTGATTTGCTTTTTTATGCTTGTTTTGTCCATATAAGATCATATCTAACTTTATTAACTCCTTCATGTGTTGTCAAAAACAAATTGATGCTACACAGAAAAGTAAATCTACAATGCCACCCACTATTGGTTGTTCAAGACAAAAGACTTTGGGACTTAAATTTGAAAATGTAACAACTGTCAGAAGATCTAGTAGGTTGTTGGGTGAGTTTAAAGAAGTCCGAGGGACATCTAACAAAAAGTTCTCAGATGTTGTTGATCTTTCTAATAGTTTGGATAATCCAACAAGGACATCAAAAAGAGTGGGTGTACCAACAATGGAAAAGGGAATCCAGCGAATGAAAGTAAAGAAGAAACAGAAAAGACCTGTATGGCGACATTGATGGGGAGTAATGTTATTTAACTTTTTGTCATTTTGTTATCAAAAAACTTTTTGTTTGGGTTGTTAGACATCATATCTAACTTTTGGTTCTAAACTTTTTAAGAATTGCAAAACTTTTTGTTGTTAACTTTTTGGGTGGATGTTGGGCGCTTAATTTGATGGCCACAAACTTATGACAATTACTGTTATGTTATTTGGTTGTAAAGTGCTGGAAGGTGTGGTGTTTGTTTATGACAAGTTTTTTGGCTGTAAAGTGTTGGCTCCTTACATCAACTTCTTGTACCTATGGATTAAGTCTCTAAGACACTTGTATGTGTGTTGACAATATATGAATGACTAGATTATGATTATATCTAGTATTCAATTGATGGTTACTTAATCATATAACACATTACTTCGACATTATACTTGTACATGTGTACCCCCTCTAGCCCTTTTTCCTACTCAATTAGAAAAGAAAAGAAAAAAACCCTTGTACATGCGTCTATTTCATATTTAATGAAAGTTTATGATTAAATAACATTGGTAATTAACTAATCACAACTTCTACATTTGCATTAAGGTAATACAGTAGTCTTTAAATAACAAGTCATTACAAATATAATTACATGAAACACATTTTTCATGGTAGTCTTTTATAGGACAAATTGCCATTACTGACACCATAATAGTTGTCCCCAAACACAGCTACAAAAATAATAATAATAATCTAGGAAAAATGCCAAAAGTAAACTATGTGTCTTCAACACTTTCACTTGCATCTCATACCGAGTTACTTCAATCTCCAACTTAGCCTTTAATTTTTTAACCTCATTATTCAGCTTCTCGTCCATGCATGTATTGCAGCCAATCTAACACTTGTTTAACATGGTCACACATGTCAGCATTTTTCCATTGAAAAAATTCAAATGACCGACCAACTTATTCAAATTAGATAATAGAGAATAGTCATCAT
This sequence comes from Betula pendula, assembly GCA_900184695.1. Lineage (NCBI taxonomy): Eukaryota > Viridiplantae > Streptophyta > Magnoliopsida > Fagales > Betulaceae > Betula > Betula pendula. The sequence continues at coordinate 66,390 of FXXK01000895.1, forward strand.
CATCATATGAAAATAAATGAAAAAAAAAAAAATTACCCATTATGTTCTAGATCTACAATGTACGAGTTCTATTAAAAAAAAAAAAGACCTATTATGATCAAGATCTAAAATGTACAAGTTCATCTAAAATAATATATATATACCTATTATGCTCCGGATCTATAATGTACAAGTTCATGAAAAAAAAAAAAAGTTTACTCATTATGCTCCAGAACTACAATGTACAAGTTCAAAATAAATAAAAGAGTTGACTAATTATGGTCTGAATCTACGATTTAAAAGTTCATGAAAAAAAAAAATTTTAAAAAAAAGTAGACCTATTATTCTCTGAATCTACGATTTAAAAGTTCATGAAAAAAAAAATTTACCCAGATACATTTTACAAGTTATTGAACGAAAAAGGGTTACTCACCATGAAGAGGAGAAGAGAAGATAAATTTCACCACAATTATTTACAAATAATGAACAAATTATCATAATTAACACAACCGTAAAACCTCCGTCCGAAATTTTTCTTAATAAAGGAAGCTTTCAAACATGCAAGTACTCCAAAACAGCGCATGAGCTCCCCCATATGTTTTATTCTTTAGTAAACATGACATTTTTGTAGATGTACACGCTCATGTTTTATTCTTTAGTAAACATGACATTTTTGTAGATGTACACGCTCGAGAGAAATGCAAAAAAAATTTTAGGCCTAATGTCCAAATGTTCAAGGAGAAAGAAGACACTCCTTTTAATGATGTCATTTTTCTTTGTTTTTGTTTTTTATTTTTATTTTTCCATTAACCGTGCATGGCACACCAAGCTTAAAGGTTACAAATTTTCAGTTCATTCAACACTCCAAAGTAAGAGCAAAAGAGTGAGAAAAATTGATAAAACATCATGTGAAGTGCACGTGATGGGTGGACAGTTTGATTTAACGAGGTTGACTAACAGAAATGCAATTTTGGTAAGTAAATAGTAATTTAAGGTAGTCGGATGATGAGAATATCAAAGTGTAATAGTTCATAGGAGAAAAAAGTAATTACCTTGTAATGTTATAAAGTTCATATTGAACATTTGATTAGCTTATAATTTTGAGCTAAATAAGTAACTAAATAATGGTTTCAAGGAAATTTTTAAATGGTTGGACATGCATTAGGGCCTAGGTTCGACTCACGCAATGAAAATTCCTTAACCTATTAGTGTTTGCCACCTTCAATTTCATTGATGCCCTGATGGGGTCGAGTGTTAAGTTATGGTTAGATTGGTCTTTAAGGAGCACCTGAGGTTATTACCGTTTAGGCCCATCCTGAGCTGGGCGTTCTTAGGGGTTGGGAGCTATTATGGTCACGTCTAGGTAGGATAGCTACAATCGGCTTTCCCCTCCGACTCTTTTTTAATTTTTTTTTTAAAATTAAAAAAATTTAAAAAAAAAAAGAAAAAAAAACCTAAATAATGTATTGTTTGTCCGGCTTTTATATTTTAAAGTAGCAAGTACCAATTCCACTTTGACTTGTTTACAAGAGACGTGCCTGTTTCATTAGGAAAATAACATTCTTAGAAGTACATGAGGAATAAACACGAGTGTTACTTAAAAAAAAAAAAAACGGAGTGCGCATGAATTAACTTGTGAGGGCGGGTTTACAATAGAACTGCTCCGGCCCTCCGGGTGAGAAAATTCTGAAATTTTAATATATGTGGAAGTGGCAGACAAAGGATGTCGATAGGATCACAACGTCAACAGAATATCGAAGCTAGGCCGATGTCATAAATAATTTTTCTTTTCTCGAAATCATTTTTTTATTTCCCAACAAAATCCTAATCGATTAACCGCTATTTAAAGCCTAAACTCCAAAAGAGAACCACGAGTGAGTGACTCAGAAAGAGAGAGAGAGAGAAGAGAGAGAGAGGGGGTTTTAAAGAGCCAACAGAAACATTGCTCGGTCACCGGCGAGATTGACAAGGAAAACAACAAATCCTCGGTTCGACGGCCACGATGATAGCATACCTGGAGCGTTTTGTACAAGGGAACGACGTCGAGTCGAGCTGGCAAGACGACGACGAAGACAACTCTTCCAGCCTCTGCGACGCGCTGGGCCTCCACGGCAGTATCGACTGCGTGGCTACCGGCTTAGCCGGTAAGGATTTTGGCGGCGTGTATTCCTTAAAGCCGTTGGCCTTCGTCAAACCGGCCAACAGCGATGACGTGGCCAGGGTGGTGAAAGCGGCGCTGCGGTCATCGAATCTGACGGTGGCCGCGCGGGGCAACGGCCACTCCATCAACGGGCAGGCGATGGCTGATCGGGGCCTCGTCATGGACATGCGTTCCGTCGAGGACCATTTCCAAGTGGTGTGGATTAATGGGACGGCCTACGCCGATGTCTCGGGAGGGGCATTATGGGAAGATGTTCTGAAACGGTGCGTCTTGGGCTTCGGGCTTGCTCCCCGGTCGTGGACTGATTACCTGAGTTTGACGGTGGGCGGGACGTTATCGAATGCCGGCGTCAGCGGCCAGGCCTTCCGTTACGGTCCACAGACGTCAAACGTAGCAGAATTAGAGGTCGTGACGGGCAAAGGCGATATTATAGTTTGCTCGGAGACCGAGAACTCTCAACTCTTTTTTGCGGCTCTCGGTGGTCTCGGCCAGTTCGGTATCATTACCAGAGCTAGGGTCGTGCTACAGCAGGCACCGGACAAGGTGGGTATTTTCCGATTATCCGAATTATCTTCTTCTTTTTTTTTTTTTGGAATAAAAAAAACAAAAGAAGAAATTTCTGGTGAGATTAGTGCATGAATGACACGTTTACGGAACGTAATTGTGGTTTTTTAATTGTGTTTAGGTGAGATGGATACGGGTGGTGTACGCCGACTTTGAGGAATTCAGTCGAGACGCTGAGTTGCTGGTGACTCGGCAAGAAGACAACTCCTTTGATTACGTGGAGGGCTTCGTGTTCGTCAACAGTGATGACCCATCCAATGGTTGGCCCTCAGTGCCGTTTGATCCACACCAGGCGCCGTTCGATCCAACTCGTATTCCCGCAACCGCTGGCTCCGTTCTCTACTGTCTTGAAGTGGCTCGGCACTACCGAAACACTGACCACCCCTCAACTGTTGATGTGGTAACGAATTTACCAACCTCCGCTCTCTCTCTCTCTCTTAATCTCCTGCAACCTGGCTCATTGAAATAAAATGCACCCCATGAGATTATAGCCTCGTTGAATTTACTCTCGCTTTTTTCTTTTTCCTTTTTTTTTTTCTTTTAGTGGGGTGAGTTTGTACTTGTAGGACACAGCCTTTTTAAGTTCCTTAGGCCACGCAAGCAAATTCGTCCTCAGTAACAGTACGTGTGGGGGCCTTAGCTGGCCTGTGATCACTGGGTTTTGACCTAGGCGTTTCATAGTTACGTCTCGCCGTGAAAATTTTGACCATCAACCAGGACGTGGGTTCCACGCCAAAACCCTACCACCGGACAGTGAAAAAGTCAAAACACCCAGATTTCGTTTACACGTGTAGGGAGCTCAGCAATGGAGGACTCTCGTTCTCGTCCACCGTTTCGCCACCCGGCAATTCGGTCTTTTTTTCCCCCGCCTATTATTACCATTACTATTTTATTTTGATCTTTTTTCTTTTGGTTCTAGATTCATAACTTTGCTTCAACTTTGAAAGCGACCATACGGTAATAATATATCCCCCATTGGATTGTCTGACACATTAAACCATAGAAAGCCCATGGATTCAGCTTTTAATTACAAGAATAACATTCTACTTTTTCCTTCCTAAACGAACGCCTCATATTGAAGTAAAAAACAATAAAAAATCGAACGGCCATGAATTTTCAGTCCGTCTCGGTATAGTTTGCATCATCTAAAATGGTTCCATATCACCCGTCAGATTTGCCACTTTCGTGAATACAAGATCGAGTCGGGGTTAAAATGGTAACGACGCGTTGCAGTAGATGTTATTGCGCTGATCATTGACATTATGCTGACGTTATGGTCCCCACAGTTGCACAAATGGCCAAAAAGCCATCATTTTCTGGAACCTGTAAACCATGAACACTATGTCGCTTGGCTTTATTTGATTATATGACTACCCCTTGTTCCTTACTTATTTGCTTCTTTCCCAGGTTGTGAACAGGTTGCTTGGACGGTTAGGATTTCTTCAGCATTTCAAGTTCGAGATGGACTTGAACTACATGGAGTTTTTATTACGTGTGAAGCGTGTAGAGGAAGACGCCAGGGCCAATGGCATATGGGATGCCCCTCATCCTTGGCTGAACTTGTTCGTCGCAAAGTCAGACATTGCTGATTTTGACCGACACGTGTTCAAGAATATCCTAAAGGGCGGGGTTGGTGGGCCCATGCTGATCTACCCGATGATGCGAAGCATGTAAGTATATACTGCCCACACCCCTGTCTCACATGTTTTTTGTGTGCGTGGGAATCGAAAGAGGAGAAATTGCGATATTAAAATTAGTATATATATTACAAATTAATATTTTTGATTTTGTGAGAGAAATTTGTTAGCATTTATTTACAAACAGCCCTTTTTTTGCTTTGGTTAGGATTTAAGATTTACGGACCCCGCCACAGGTTGTCACCTGGCCCTATCAATAGGATATGTTTTCTAATTTGGTGAACATTTTGAATGGGGTAGTTAAGATTTTGGAGGTAGGTCAAATATTTTCTACTCCTAAGGTCATCCAAGTGGGACCCGGAGGATTATGGCATTACCCAACGACTCTACCAAACGTTCACTGCCTTTTCTGTTACTCTGGGGAGTGAGGAAGTCGAACCATCTAACGCTGCACCCTACCGTACTCTATCAGATCCCACAGCCTAAAAAAATTTTCTAATTTGCGTCGGGTAGGTGCAAACGTAGGGAGCGTACTTTGTGGGACAAAGATACGGTGAGAGTATTTTTATTCTGCTTTTTGTGTTTGCGTTTGGTCTAGTCAGGGATCGATTTCAAACCCCACTTGGGAGGGTAGGTTTGGTAATTCAATTTTGTGGGCATTTTCGTCACTCTGACTACCATTTTAAGTGATGTGTTAATATTATTATCATTTTTGGAAAAAATGAAAAACAAAATGAAAAATTGAAAGTAACTTTCACTGGTCACTGTTGCCATCCGAGTAACGACAAAGAGTTTTATTCGCCAACCGGGTTATAATGACACCATAATTTGTCTGGGCTCCAGCAATGATTTTCTCATTGACGAAAATGCCCGTTTATTTGGCATATCAATGATGGTGTTTTCAGGGATGTAGAATATGTCAGATTTATGTATTTATTTATTTAGAAATGCTAGCAAATTTTTATCTTACAATTATAGTTGACATGATAATTTCATTTCATTTTTTAAATTATTTATTTAAAAAAAATTTGAAATTGTCAAGTCCATTGAGACGGAACTACATGATGGTGACTTGGAAAATTTCTAACCATATTTGCCCTAATTTTTTTTTATTATTTTTAAAAAATACCCTCATAATTTCTTAAAAATTAAATTTTAACCCCTCAAATTTTTAATTTTTTTAGCTTTACCCCAAAACTTTAAATGATTATAACTGTACGATAGTTGTGAAATAAAAATATATTTTATAGGGTTATTCTCCAATTATGTAAGTGTTAAAATTAGGTAGACTTCAAAATAATGTCACAAGCTCATCTCACAAACGTACTTTAATGGCGTTACTCTCCAATTACATAAGAGTTAAAATTAGGTAAACTTCAAAATAGTGTCACAAGCTCAAGAACTCATAATCTTATGATTGATTTTTTTTTTTTTTTTTTGTTATCTTGGGGTTAGATCTTATCCTTAATCACGAAGATTCTGTTGGAATTGGACAAATGTAACATAAACATTCCTTAAGAATTATTGGACGCACAAAGATTTAAAATGGAAACTTCTGTAGGACAAGTTGTTGTTGCTTACATTAATCTGTGTGTGGCCACATGCAATAGATATTTATTTATTTATTCTTTAACCTCTCGCCATCAATAACAGCTAGACAGTATTTTTAATGCTTGATAAAGATGTTAGAAAATCTAAGTAGTGAGTCAAACTAATCATATGGCAGATTTTCCCAATCTTTTATATGTCTTTGGCTGATGACGACTTGATTACGTATATATATACGTATATATATGTATGTATATATATATATCAGGTGGGATACACGTACGTCTGCGGTGTTTCCGAAGGACGAGATCTTCTACTTGGTGGCATTGCTCCGGTTCACTCCGTACCCAAAGGGCCCTTCAGTTGAGAAAATGGTGGCTCAAAACCATGAGATTATCCAGTGTTGCGTAAACAAGGGCTTTGATTTCAAACTGTACCTACCTCACTATTCATCAGAGGAGGAATGGAAGGCACATTTTGGGAACCAATGGACAAGATTTGTGGAAAGAAAGCGTAGTTTTGATCCATTGGCCATCCTTGCGCCTGGGCAGAAAATCTTTTCGAGGATCCGTTGTCAGCTCTAGTCTTAATTAGATAATTGTAGCCTTCTGATCGATCGAATCGATCGGGTCCATTGTGATTAACTTTGTAGGTATCTGTGTTAATTTCCCTATTTATATTAGTTGAGGAACAAGTAATTGGGGGCTATGTAAAGAAATATTAATTTTGCGCAAAAAAAAAAAAGAATTTTGTTCCTTAGTTATCGATATTGTTGTGTTTGTTAACAGGCTATCACCCCTTCCTTTTTTGTTTTTTTTCTTCCTAAAATTAACTTAATTTTTAATATTTTATTAATCAATTTTTAATAATTTTTATATCACATTACTCTTTTCTTTTACTATTTAAATAAAAATTTATTAAAAAATAAAATTTTTTCACTTTTTCATATAAAAAAATTTAAAATTCTCTTTCTACTTTATGTCACATCATTTACTCCTTATTATTTTTTGTTAAAAAAAAATTCTTAAACCTTTAAAACAAAAAGACACGATCCTTGAACCTTTAAAAATACACGCCAAATATCCTTTCTTAAAACAAAAGGCAACAACAAAAAATCTTGAGAAAAAAGAGAAGTTTTGCGGCATTGCCATTTGCCACTGTAGCACCTAACTTGAGGAGGGGATCAATAATGAGAAAAGACTTAATTGGTGCATGTCTCTGTCATATAGGCTGTGATGCAAAATTATAAGTACTAGGAGTCACAAGCGAGAAGCCAATCAATTTGACAGTCTACCATGTCTTATCTGAGACAACCTTTTATTTTAGCACAACAATCAAAGGCAATCTTAATTGGCTTTGATGCTTTTCTGTTCAAGATTATTTGACTTCAGTTTCCTAAGGGTCAATTCTTTTTCCACATGAAAAAAGATGAAAAAAGGGTAGCCAACTTGGCATCAGATTCTCCTTTCATGCGCAAAAAAAAAAAAAGCTTTAACGATCGTGGTTTCTCTCGCTAACCTCGAGCTTTGTTTTGTATTTTTTCTTTTTTGTTTTGCATGCAAAGACCAAATCTACTTGGTTTCACCATCTTTAATTCACTTTTGCTTTTCTTTTTTTTTCTTTCTTCTTTTTTTTCCCCTTTATTTTCCTTCTTTTCTTTTGTCCTTTTTCCCAATTTCCCTTATGAAAAGTAGAGAAAGAGTTAAAAATGGGTAGATTTTGGCTTTTAGAAGGCAATTATAAGATCATGATTTCTTGTAAGCTGCACCAACCAATGTGAAAGCATTTTACCTCGTTTGAATCCCATGAAGAGCATCCTATACGTACTTTGGTTAACGTGTCATGCACGAACGTCTTTTACTGTAAGCCGTTGTAGATTATGACGAATTTGACGTACCCTTTTGAAACCACGTGTACACGAGCTTCAGCTTCTTCTCTTGAGCCTCATGGACTTCCAACAAAGACCCACTTATGGTTGGGCTCACTAGCAAACCTAATGGGATGACATGGGCCTAGTATTTTGACACTACCACCAGAACTTGCTTTAATATTTCTGGTGATCTCACTAATTATGGGTATAAATCACCAATATATGGACGCATAATATCTTTATTCTGTATCTATATATGAAATTTGAAGAGAGCAAATTTTAATAACCGAATTCGCACATTGCGGTATCCGCCTATAATCGCACATGTGGGGGCAATTTTTTTATACTAACTGCTCGTGACATCCGCATTACATTTTTGGCTATTTTTGGGGCTTCTTTTGGACTTTTCTGGTTTTTTTTTCTTTTTTTTTTTTAAACTATTGACTTAATTAATTTATATGGCCTTGCTTTTTAAAAAAATAATAATAAAAAGCTTCTTTTTGAGCTTTTGTAAATTGGTTTTATCTAATTTTTGCGCTAAATACACTTAGAAATTGTAATATTTTTCAAAATTCAAATTGAAGTAAACATAGTGCAATAAAAATAACCAAGCTAAACATAGTAAGCCTTTTTTCTCCCCTTAGGTCTCACCCACTCTCCAAGAGGATATTTGTAAAATTTCTATAAATTCCCTGAACCAATGATCGTGAATAGTTAGGTTTTTCCATGACTAATGTAAGGAATAAGTTGTTTTTGTTTTTGTTTTTATTGTTTTTTTAAAAAGTACATCAAAGATGAACTACAACCAAGAACAACAATAAAGGGTTGGGCAACCCAACAATTAGCTCCAAAACAACCAAATCAATGTAGGCAAACAGAAATTGAAAGGGAATGCATCAAATGAATGACACGGCCCTATAGATTTTTGGCACGAACACCAAGACAAATAACCATCAATTAAGGTGATAAGACAAGACATACCAGGAACAGCACAATCAAAAGGCACTAGAAGGGGCACAAACTTCAAAAAATCCTTCAACCATTCTCAAAACCCCAGACAAGAATCAGCTGCAATAGTACACCAAAAAGAGAACCACAACAGGAAAGAGGGTGCTAATGAAGGTAGAATCGAAGCCATCGACAAGTGGCACCAGCATAGAGTCCAAAGAACACTATAAAATAATCTGCAACCAGATCAGGAGAGCACCATAAATGGTGGTGTGGGCACCATAAGCCCCAAAACTACAAGTAAACAATAGAAAAAACAACAAAATACCTAGAAAACAACAACATCATCGAAGGAAGCGGTGGTGAAGGAGATGAGCGATGTGGTGCAACGGAATAAGTTAGTTTGATGGAAAGCCAATAAGACTTAAGTGTACACGAAGAATTGGAATTCGTACATGGTAGGAATTGGCAGGTTGAACGTTGATTTTGTTGCCCCTTGTTCTAGTTTTAGGGTTCACTTTTTAAGCCTCCTCAGAGCACATGCATGTGGTGACGACAAACTATAACCCAAAATATGTCTTTATGTTGTAAACATGCAATTTGTTAATAAAACCCACGCTGCCTACTCCTTTTCTTAAATGACATTTTAGTTTTATGAGACTTTATATATATATATACGGAAGCGGATATTATCAGCTTCTACCTACCTATTTATCTCTATCTGTTTGCATATGTGCGGATAATTGATATGGTATCCACTTGTTTGGAGTTAGGGGTTAAAAATTCGCCCACAATCCATGCAGACAAGCAAATAGTGAATAAAGATTTATTTTTAACTGCTCACTTGAGCACCCCTACTAATGACACAAATAGAAAAACAAAAAAAAAAAAAAAACTTCTTTGGCCAACATACAACCAGATTCTAATCGAAAAAAAAAAAATTTATAATAATCTACATCTATACTTACATAAGAATACAAATAGTGATTAAATATTCATTGAACCCTAATATCTGTCGGAAAGATAAGGAGGTAGTTCTCTATGTTTTGACTCATTATTTTGACATAGTCTACTTTTGAGCTAATCAACTAAAATTTAATGGAGTATCTATTGACTTGTTTTTGCTTAAAAATAGGGTAAATTACATTTATTCTCTCCCAATTTTGAGCTACTTTGCAATGTATTTTCAAAATTTTAAAAAATTGCAATCAAACCTTCCAAAGTCTCAAACACTTTTACTTTGCCCCATCGGTCAACAGTTTTCTGTTAACTTGGACGAAATGCATCATGTAGATTTTTTTTTTTAAAAAAAAAAAGAATAAAAAAAGAAAAAAGAAAACTACACTTACCCTCTCAAACTTACATCGAAATTGCAATGTCCCCTACAAACTTTAAAAAGTTACACCTAACCCTCCAAACTACCTAGCCATTTCATTTAGCCTACCTCTGTTCAAATTTTTTGTTCAATCCGACGAAAAATTGGTAAAATGTCCATTATACACCTATCATTTCTATGAAATTACAATTATGCCCTTAGATTAAAAAAAAAATCATGGTCATAGACCACGGCCTAGCTAGAGAGACCCACGATTGTGGGTTTTTGACCACCCACGACGGTCTTGTTTTAAAAAAATAAAATAAAATTATCTAATGAAATAATATTATTGTCATTTTTTAAAACTTTCACTGAATTTAATAGAAAATCTTAAAGCCTTATTTGTAACGTGGAATGAGTATTTTATTAAGAGCAAGAATAATTATTACTGGAAATGAAGGAGGGTTGAATTGAATAATTATTCTCATTCGTTAGTTTAGTGACAACACATATGCTCTAATTAGAATTGAACCAAAATTACTAAAAACACACATGATTTCTTATTTTTCGAAAAAAAAAAATAAAAATAAAACTTGAGTGTGGTGGGTGGCCACCCACAGCAGAACTCAGGGGTGGCCGCACCACCCCATAAACACCTCATGGTGGATCCACAAGGTTCTTTGGGGGTGGTGCAACCACCCCCGATGCCATCAGGGGTGGCCAAGACCACCCCCGTTAAGCATCGGGGGTGACCTACCACCCCCGATGACGCTCAAGGGTGACTGCGACCACCCCAGATGCCAATCAAGGGTGACCTTGGTGTTGTGCAAATATCTACCTAAATAAATAGAAAAATAAATGTACGTTTTACTCGCAAGTGCACAAGATCAAAACGATAGTATAGAAAGCAAGTATGAGATCATTCTCACGATGATTGGTAAATTATATTTAAAGAGAATTTCCAAAAATATATTTTAATTGAAACAGAATAAAATAACAATCAAACGAAACCAATAATAGAATTGAAATAATAAGTAACTAGGGTAGGGCTCCAATATCCACCACTAATCATATTCTTTTCATGAAACGATATACACAATGCTACAAACTATATTGCAATGCTCACTGCTTGCCAGCCATAAGAGTATGATATCTACTCCTAAAGCTATTGATTTTCCTAAGCAATAAGTTAGATATGGCATCTACTTTAACTCTTTTATTTCTCGAAGGATTCAATTAAAGGTATATTGGCTCCCACTAAGTTGTTCTCCAAGAAAGCATAATTCTATGAAAATCGACAAACACACTCAGGCTGGAACATGGTATCTATTCCAATTGTCTTTATGTTGATTATTTCAAGAACCTGTGATGGGGTTATTTCATTACTCTAATATGCCCAAGACTCGCTCATCCAAATTGATATAAATAACAAATTCATACCACAGACATATGATGATTAAGCACAAACATGTGAGAAATGAATTTAAACCAAAATAATCATTTAAGAATCACAAATAATTGTAGCAAGGCAAATCAAAACCTTAAAGAGACATGATTAGGGCTTCAATCGAACCCCAACTAAAGTATTAGTTACAACTAAAATGGACTAAAACTATATACATACAGAAAATAAAGAAAAGAAGAAAGAAAAATCAAAACCGTTCTTGATCTAGCCTCCGATTCCTATCTCAAAGGTTGTGTATTTATAAAGTTTAAGAGCAATCTTAGTCAATTTCGTGCAGCCCACAACTTCAAATTCAACTTGGACTTGGATTAGAAAATTTCCAAAATAAAGTTTTGCCGATACTCTATTTCAGCGCGCGAGGGCACTCGATCCCCTAGATGGTGCACTCGAGTGGCTTGGCCTTCAGTTGTGCGCTCGAGTTCCTCTTTTCTTCAGCTTCTTATTATAAGTTGTTATAACTTGGAACTTGATGGATTTTGAATGCTTTTCTCTTAGAACCTGAAAAATAAGAGAAAACACAAAAACAACACAAAACGTCATACTATAATGAAACTAAGAGATTAACATATGTGAATTAAAGGGCTTGAATATGTAACATTCAGCACTTATCACACCCCTAAACTTACATATTGTTAGTCCCTTAGCAATATAAAATTGAAAATAAAATAAAACAAAATATAACTACACAACCTTCTCTGTCGTGGGAAACACGATTGTATTTAACGTATGCAACAAGGAAAAACACAAAAACAAGAGATTTTGAATGCTTTTCTCTTAGAACCTGAAAAATAAGAGAAAACATAAAAACAACACAAAACGTTATACTATAATGAAACTAAGAGATTAACATATGTGAATTAAGGGGCTTGAATGTGTAACATTCAGCACTTATTACACCCCTAAACTTACATATTGTTAGTCCCTTAACAATACAAAATTGAAAATAAAATGAAACAAAATATAACTACACTACCTTCTCTGTCGTGGGAAACACGATTGTATTTAACATATGCAACAAGCCTTTTAAACCCTTAGGCATCCCTAGTAGGACGAGTGAAGTCTCGTAAGGAATTAACATGGATGATACCCACAAACATTATGCACAATTCATGTTCTCCAAAAGAATTAAGTGTCATCAAAATTTATGATTCTCATTCATTAGCAAGCTTAAAAAGATAAACTTCATCTTCAAGATAAAATAGGAATTCCAAAGTCTAACCACTTACAAATGACTGGCTGAGGCAGCACAAGTTCAATTCAGTGTAAAGTGAACCTAACATATAATCATGAGGCTTCAAAATAATTCCAATGTGCAATGACTCAATATCTCAAAGTTTATTGGGGTCCTCATTGGATTATTAACCATGGCATAACATTAAGAGCATTTTCTTCCCCCCCCCCCCCTACTTTTTTTGTCAGGCTGTACAATGCTTAGTCCCCTTAAGCTTTCTAATTGACTTATATATCGAGTTTTAGGCCAGCACCTCCAAAACTAAATAGCTTTAGGGCAAATTTCTTACCTTTTGTCGTGAACACTCATTGCTTAATGACGCAAGAGGTCTAATCACTCAGTGAAAAACTCAAAATGATCAACTTTTTCTTCTTTTTTATTTTTTATTTTTTATTTTTTAATATATGCCAAGGTATTCATCCAATAGATCACCCAACTTTACTCAAGACATTAAAAACATACACAATTAGTTTCACATGTCATACTTCACAAACTATGTGTTAATGTGCTCGTGGCAAATCAAATTGAAACAAGTGAATTCTCAAATGCTAAAAGTAAGTAACAAGACTTAGAATCGTAATCATATGATCATGTGTTCAATATTCTAAGCTCACTAACGAAAATCAAATCACAGTTCCAAATCAATCAAATTCTCAAAAATAACATGGATATGAAATTTCAAAAATTTTGGACAAAGTGTGTGTGTGTCTTTTCCATACACCCAAACTTAAATTATACATTGTCTTCAATGTGTAGATAAAATTGAAAGATCATATCAAGGAAATAGGAAACCTAAATGGGGGGACATGACCCATAGCATATCCCCAAACTTAAATGTAAGCACACTTGTCCCATAGTTATAGCCATGCAGTGTCTTAAGTGGCCTTAGTACCACTATTCTAAATAGGTGCACTCTCGAGCATAATCGATGACTCGAGCACCTTTTGTTGGGAAATAGCCGAACTTGAAACGAAAACAAAGAAGAAAACACACAAAACAAAATTGAATATGCATGCAGTAAAAAAAAAAGCAAAATAAAGTAAAGAGCAAAATAAAACCAAAATGAAGGAAAAGAAAAATAGAGGGTAGTGCATTCACCAGCATCAGTACTGTTGTTTGGGAATTTGTGCTCAAGCTCTATTCGCCTTTTGGGTTACCTCCCAAGTAATGCTAACTTTATAGTCTTTAGCCAGACTGTGGGACACTCATGCCATATGCTGGGTTCCATCACTCCTAAGGACTGTCACAACCTTGAGCTGTTCATGACCTCTCGGATTACGTACGGTTTGTGATGAGAATTTTCCGCTCTTCCTTTCACTCAAATCCTTGGCCAATTGTCCTACTTGAGCCTCCAGTCTTTGGATGGCTTGACTGGTTGTGGCCTCCAGTTTCTGAATTGTTTGACTTGTCTAAGTATTGATCTGTTGCTGAGTAGTCAAAAATTAGAGCATGACACCTTTGACATTATTCTTCTTTGGCTCAAGGTTTGGTTGCCCCACTTGTGGATTTAGAATGTTTTGATTACTACTCCAAGAAAGGTTTGGGTGATTCCTCCACCCTGCATTGTATATGTTGGAGTAGGAGTTGTTCTTTAGAGGATAATTGTTCTGGCCCACATAGTTCACCTGTTTTGGCTCTGAAGAAGAAGAACATATAGGACAAATCTCAATAGTATGATTGGAATGTGAACAAATAGCACATACCTTGACTTGTTGAACTTGATGAACTAGAGATATTTTTGTCATGGATTGCACGAGCATATCTATCTTTTTATCCATTGTAGCCATTTGAGTCTAGACTCCATCATTGATGTTCACCTCATACACACCCTTGCTCTTTATGCCTTGCTTCCCTCTTGAGGAGAATTGCTGAGAATTCGCACTCAGGGTCTTAAAAAGTTCTATTGCTTCTTCACTATTTTTCTTCATAAGTACACCACCACAAGCTGAATCTACAAGACCTTTGTTAGGATCATCTAATCCTTTATAGAATGCTTGTACCTGATCTTCTTGAGATAAGTTGTGGTGTGAGCACTTTAGAAGTAGCTCATTGAAGTGCTCTAATGCCTCAAAGAAAAGGTCTTCGTCTTTTTGTTGGAAGGTCTAAATCTCCCTTCTTAGTTGCCAAGTCCTTTAGGCTAGGAATAACTTCTTCAAAAACTTTATGGCTAACTCTTCCTAGTTGTGAATTTATCCTGCAGCCAAAGAATTTAACCATAACTTAGCATTATCTTTCAAGGAAGAAGAGAAAAGAATTAACCTGATTCCTTTAGCGGTTAGACTAGGGATATTCTGAGTTTTACAAAGATCAAAGAAGTCCCGAATGTGCAAATATGGATTCTCCATAGGTGTGCCTCGATAATGTGGCACCATGTTAAGCAAGTGAGAAGACAAATTGAAATTGTTTTGCACATTTGGCTAGAAAGCAATGTATGATGGCTAATTTAGATTTTGTGGAATGAAGGAATTCTTCATTGGCTTCCGCTCGGGCTAATTCTCTACACGTGCTGCTACCATCTCTTCCTCAACTTCGCATTCTTCTTCTTCTTCAAAGTTGTCTTTTTGTCTTTGTCAAATGGTCCGCTCAATCTCTAGATTGTATGGAATGATTGCTAAGCTCTGAGATGGATGACCCTGCATAGGCAAAAAGCAATTCTACAGTGGATAGCAGCTTCAGTGCTGCTGTCTAGAGAAAGGGCGCTCAAGCGTCTTTGGAGTGCACTCAAGCCTTCTGATGTGCTCGAGCCCAATGAGTGTGGCACTCGAGCCACTTGCTGCAGATCAGAAATAGAATGTAGTGAACAGTAGCTTCAGTGCTGCTATTCTGGAAATGGGCACTCAAGCGTCTCTCGAAGGGCGCTCGATCACAGTGGTGTGCTCGAGCTTAGTGAATGCTACGCTTGAGCCCTTTCTATAGAAACAGATGCCTGTAGAAAACAGAAAATAGAAACAAAAGAAACATATTAAATGAATGGAATTAAATTAAAATGAAAAACTTTTAAACATAATTTAACACAATCCTTGGCAATGGCGCCAAAAACTTGTTATACAAATATCTACCTAAATAAATAGGTAAATAAATGTACGTTTTACTCGCAAGAGCACAAGATCAAAACGATAATATAGTAAGCAAGTACAATATCATTCCCACGATGATTGGTAAATTGTGTTTAAAGAGAATTTTCTAAAAAGATATTAGGATTGAAACAGAATAAAATAACAATGGAACGAAACTAATAATAGAATTGAAATAATAAGTAAATATTGTAGGGCTCCGATATCCACCACTAATCATATTCTTTTTAGGAAATGATATATATAATGCTACAAACCATATTGCGATGCTCACTGCTTGCCAACCACAAGGACATGGTATCTACTCCTAAAGCTATTGATTTTCCTAAACAACGAGTTAAGCATGACATCTACTCTAACTCTTTTATTTCTCGAAAAATTCATTTAAGGGTGTCACTGGCCCCCACTAAATTGTTCTTCAAGAAAGCATAATTCTCTAAAAATTGGCAAACACACTCAGGCTGGAACATGGTATCTATTCCAGTTGTTTTTATGTTGATTATTTCAAGAACCTCTGATAGGGTTCTTTCGTTACTCTAATATGCCCAGAACTCAGTCATCCAAATTGACATAAATAACAAATCCATGCCACATGCATATGATGATTAAGCACAAACATGTGATGAATAAATTTAAACCGAAATAATCAATTAAAAATCACAAATAATTGTAGCAAGGCAAATCAAAACCTTAAAGAGATATGATTAGGGCTTCAATCAAGCCCTAACTAAATTATTAGTTACAACTAAAACGGACTAAAACTATATACATACAGAAAATAAAGAAATGAAGAAAGAAAAACTAAAACCGTTCTTGATCTAGCTTCTGATTTCTGTCCCAATGCTTGTGTATTTGTTTTGAACGACTTAAGAGTGTATTTATAGAGTTTAAGAGCAACCCTAGTCAATTTCATGCAGCCCACAACTCTAAATTTGACTTGGACTTGGATTAGAAAATTTCCAAAATAAGGTTCTGCCAATCCTTTATTTCAGCACGCGAGGGCGCTCAATCCCTTTGGATGGTGCACAAGGGCGCTCGAGCTCCCTAGATGGTGCGCTCGAGCAACTTGGCCTTCAATGGTGCGCTCAAGCTCCTTTTTTCTTCAACTTTTTATTAGAAGTTGTTCTAGCTTAGAACTTGATGGATTGTGAATGCTTTTCTCTTAGAACCTGAAAAATAAGGGAAAACACAAAAACAACACAAAATTTCATACTATAATGAAACTAAGAGATTAATATATGTGAATTAAGGCTTGAATGTGTAACTTATCACTTGGCCACCCTCAAATGCACCGGATGTGGTCGTACCACTGATAAGTGCTGAATGTTACACATTCAAGCCCCTTAACTCGCATATGTTAAATCTTAGTTTGTATTGTAATTTAATATTTTGTTATGTTTTAGTGTTTATCTTATTTTGTAGGGCTTAATGGAAAACACAAGCAATTCTATCAAATTCAAGCTTAAAATACATCAACTTCTGCAAAGCTGCTGACCAATGACTCTTGTGCACTCTTTTGATCATAACTTTTAGTTCAAAACTCCGATTGAGACAAGGTCAAAGGCATTGGAAAGATGACTCAAAAAGGTACAATCATCAAGCAAAAGCTAAGCAGAAAATGGGTGCTCGAGCACCCAAAATGGCGATCGAGCGCCAGCAGCCTGCGATCGAGCACCAAGAAGTGGGGATCAATCGCCATCGGTCCTTCCAGAAGCACCGCAGATCAGTTTTGCAACTGACCTTTGCATACTGTTTTGGTCATAACTCTCAGTACAAAACTCGAATTGAGTTAAGGTCAGGGGCGTTGGAAAGAGGAATTCAAGATGAACAAATGCTATATTATGTGGAAGATTAGATTCAGAATTCTTGTGGGTCAAAAATGCTTGTGAAGTCCATGAACCTTCTAGAAGCGAAAATATCTACAGACATGAAAAGATCTCGAAAAAATTATCAACAATTGCAGCTTAAGAGATAATTGTGGCGTCGACTTCTCTCTTCAGAAAAGTCCCAACTCATTTGACTCAAGATTTTTCCTTGATCTTTATAATATCTTCAAAGTCTCTTCCTCTATAAAGAGGAAACTTAGCTAAGAGAAAAGAAGAGAAGAGAAGAGAAGAGGCAGAGAGGGTTCTGGGAGATAAAGTTTTGATTTTTGTTGTTTTAGTTTAATTTTTAGCTTAGTTTATATTGTTTTCTTGCTTTGGCAGTAGGTAGAACTCAACCCATAGCTCCAAGTCTCCTTAGGAAATGGTTTTTTCCAATCCCATGGAGATTTCCAAATCCTTTATGGGGAACTAAACCCTTTGTAGGGTTTGATATAATTCTTTTCATGGGGTTATGGGTTGATTGTATTTAGTTAGGATTTTATGCATTTGGTGTATAATGATTGTATAAGCCCAAAGATTGATCTTCATGATATACCATTTGAGATGAAAACCTTTTTCTTGTCTATGAGAAATTCTTTGAAGTCTTGAATGAATCCAATGTTTTCAATGTCTTTGATTGAGGAAATATAGGTTTTGCAATGGTGCTTTTGACATGATTTTATGTGAGTTTGATAGGGTATGTTAGGGACCACGACTCAATCCATACTTAGAATAACTTAGAATAGGTGGAAAGTGGAGTGGAAACCTATGATACTTTATGCTTTTTCCATGAAATTGTGTAGACTATTGAGATAACTTATATTGCATGCTAGAGAACACGAGTTATTTCACATGTAGGATGTTAGGTGAGTGACAAGTGCAAAACTATGATGCTTTATTATTTTCTTTCGGTAGTATTTTCATGTTAAGTTCGTTGTAAGGATTGACAACCTTTACACACTCATATTATGCTTATGTTAAAGATCCATACTAGATATAATCTGTTTCTATCTGCTTTCACTGTTATCCTTTATGTTAATATCATTTATTTTTATGACATTTATATTTATGTTATTTACATTTAAAAATTCAAAAACATCAATTTTTATGAGTTGAGTTAAAGAAAATCTTGAAAGCTTGATAAGCAACCATCACAGTCCCTGCGGACGATACCCTCTTTTAAAACTATCCTACAAGGGTACGATCTATCGCGAGCGGTTAATTATAAATTTTAAAATTGGTAACGCTCGCGCACGTATCAACCACCCCCGAAGGACCTCGAGCGTCCACCATGAGGCTCTCCGAGGGTGGTGCAGCCACCGCCGGGTTCTACTGTGGGTGGCTGGCCACCCACATCATTCAACATTTTAATTTTCTTTTTCAGTTTGAAAGAAAATAAATAAATAATAGTTTTTTTTTTTTTTTTTGGAAAATGTTGTCTATTCCCTCATTTTTTATAGGAAAATTTATTCCTCTTCATAAGGGAATAGTTATTCCCATGGGAATAATTATTCCGAGGAATAGACCCTTACCAAAAGATTGTTTATTCCTATAAAATAGTCATTCCATTACAGGAAATATTCCGCAAACCAAACAGGGCCTAATTGAGGGGGCTAAGTGAAAAGGGTTAGATAATATGGAGAGTCAATTGCAAATTTTCATTTGAAGGACGTGGTCCATCCTCTGGTGGAAAGCCTCAGATTGCTAACACAACACCTTTACACATTTGTTGGCTCCTTATATGTTGGTATCGCAAGGCCAGCCTCTTGCAATACGACGGTACGCTAGCTTACTCGAAGGCACCAATCAAACTGATTTCTTAAAGCGATTCCTAGTTGTAGGCTGTAAACTTAGCATGCACCATGACTCCCGGGCTTAGCTCTAACACTCTCTTAAACCTACACCTATGCTCTAGCAGGACACCGCCCAAAACTATTCAGATCACAACCTATGCTCAAATCAACTTTGTGGTCTCCAAAGCCAAATGCTCCGATACCATCTGCACCCTTAGATTTAATTAAAAAAAATAATTAAACTTGAGAATTACTGGCAGCCATTCCCAAATTAATTAACTAGGAAAAACTACCCTCTAACATCTATCAAAGTGAATAAAATAGCGAAAAATGGAAAAGAATGATCTGAGCTACAATTAATACCTCAAAAACATCTCTTAACAATTACAACCTAAAAAATCATAAAAGATAGAAGCAGCTAACTATCACAAAATACAACACTAGGATCCACAAATGCCGAAATACAACCAAACTGTCTACGGCTCTCGCTCTACATCCAAGCCTAAAGAAAGACTCTAAGCTCCAACTCGATATAGAATCTGCTAAATTGCAAAACACCGATATGTTTCACAGGTAGAAAACAGTAGCAACTACGTAAATCCACGATTTAATAAGTAAAAATTGCTTGAAAATAAACCATGAAATCAGCCCTTAATAGACTCATAATGACTTTTCATAATACTATACCCTTTTATAAGGTTTTCATAAGTGTTTGACAAAATATCTGACTAAGAATGTAAAGTAAAAAATTCATAAAACAAGGCATGAATTTCATGATAATTTCACCTTCAGGTATTTAAAAATATTAAAGTTTAAAACATAACATTCCGGCATATTTTATTTACTTTAAAACCATAACTTTATCTCATCACATCATTTCCTTTTTCTTTTACATTATCATACCCATATCCTAGCCTCATACGGTTGAGGTCACCTAATCAAACCTTTCCATACCTTTCAATACCAAAACACAAGGCACCGTATCATACTAGTATAGTAACACTCATACCATTAAGGTTGGCAAAATATACAGGATTCCATATAGGTAATCTATATCATAACAGTTCCCTCGCCACAAGGGATGAAAACATATCAGCTAGGTCGTCGTACAGGCACCCCCATTACAAGGTAACCGTAACTTATACAGGAAACCCTTCATCGAGTAATCGTAATGCATACCGACACCCCATTACAAGGTAGTCGTATTCAAATCAGAAACCTATTACTGAGTGATCCGTACTGCATACCGACTCCCCTTTCAAGCTAATCATAACTCATTTCATATCTCATAACATATCCCTATCATTTCATTATCTTTCATAGTTAAAACATTCTTGGCACATAAAATATAATTTAGCATTTGAAGTATCTTCATGCAAATGAAATACGATTAGGGCTCACATCATGTCAAAAAATTAGATCATTTCATGCTATAAGAATACCTTTAGTTTGATGTTACAGGAAAGTTAATTTATAATTTCATAGTGAGTTTACTTACCTCGAACGCTTATCCTCAAACCCAGACATCTCAAAGCTCAACTTCACGATTCTGCAAGTCACACTCTAATATTAGACAAACTTCATACTAGAACCCTAATGATACCTTAATCAAGCATCTAAAAACACTAAACCGGGCAAAATATGCATAATGTCTGATCATCGAATGTTCGATTACCATGTCAATCATTTGACCTATACCTTTATCGTTCAATAAACTTACTAAATGTTCGGTAATCATGAGAACCTCCATTTTCAACAAATGTCCAAGCTTTCTTAGTTTAACACAACCTAAGGCTCTTCTAAGCTACTAACCACGAATCTAACCTACAATAACACATTCATGCAAAGTGAAGTACGTCCAACATTAACAAAAGACTAACTACCATGTAACTCATGTTAAAGCTTACACAACCCTATAACAACAAACTCATAACCTAAATCTACAATATAAAGTCATTTAAACCACGAAAACGACACTAATTGAGACTGAATATACTAATAACATCAAACCAAATGAGTTTAGGTCTAACATATTACCTCTTGAAGAAGATTAAGACCAAAGACAACCTCCTTCTCTCTCCAAACCTTCACTCTTTCTCATTATAGGGTTTTGAGATGAAAAGGGCGACCAAAATTGAAAGGCTGGATGTAAGGATGAATTTATAGACCTCTCATAGTCGTGCAATAGGGCTAAGCTATCCAAGATTTTTTTTTTTTAAAAAAAAATGCTTCCAGGCACTCATTGAACATTCGGCATGTTTAAGATACAACTCGAGCATTCGAGGTCCCACTCCAACATTTGGCCTGCACTAGAAAGTCTTAAAAGGCCCAAAACTTACCCCAAAACACTGTAGTAATTCCAATACCTAATTATATTAATTAAAGCATACTTAATTCAGATTAAATGTTGATGTATTACAGACACAAGCACGGAGTGTAACGCCCCAAGAATTTAACTAACTGGTAATTAAATTCATGGCTCGTCTCCCAACTTTAATTATCTGATTAAGACTCAGGGATACCTCTATTCTCCTTGGGAGAGGAAAAAATGTAAAACAATGGCTTGAGAATCACCTTATACACAGGATTAACCTATTGAACAGAGGTTAACCTAGAGTATAATATCCATAGGGCATTCAAAACAATTTATCTGATAACTGTCTGAATTCCCTATTTAACTTTTATTAGAGTAAGTAGTGAAATAGTTGATCTAAGTACACATTAAATATATACATCAATAAATATGGGCACAGAGTTTTACAACTATTGTCTTGATATCGAAATCTTGGTGTGAGTCCCAACTGATTAAATCCCTAAGGGTTTGCAAAATACCGAAGTATTTTACGGGAATGAAGTAACTGAGTGAGTCAGCTGACTTAATAAGCAAGTTATTTTGAAATATGTGAGGTATAGAATTAATGAAAAAGGTAGTTATGAATTATACATCATATTTTCATAAATAAAGGGTTCAATCTCCGATATTATGCCTTTTGATAAAAATGGCGTTTAATTTTAAAAGAATAAGCATAACCTTGGTGATTAAACACTTATATTTAAATTCAGAAAATGATACTCTATTAGTACAATATAAATAATCATATGTTAACAATATGGTTTATCCAAGACATTATCCCCTCTCAGCAGGGTTAGCGCGTCCAAAAAAGCTTATGGTATAATTTTTGTGCCCTGAACATTGCACAAACATATCATCTTATACTAGCAGTCTGACCGAGTCTGACCTCAGGTGGCCCACACTGACTAGTAAAGCTATAATAAGTGACCCACTCAAACAATGGTGTGCTATCACAAACTTAACCATTGGATCAAAGGCTCTCATCATAAAATAAAACTTTTTGACCATAAAATTAACCCGTAATAATGGTAAGCTCATTACCATTATTCCGTTCAAGACGATGCAACCATGTCATATGATGCAAGTATTGTTCTTTTATTCAAAAATTTGGGAATATATAAGCAAATAACATCTTGTCATAAAAATGATAAACTTGATCATATAGGGAAACATGCTCAGTCATCTGACATATTGCAGTTTTATTACTCAGTTAAAATACTTACCTTGATTGCTCATCCAAAGCCTCAGACATCTTACAACCCCTCGTTAATTGTAAAATAACCTGACAATATTCTAAGAACGTAATCTCTTTCTAATCGTGGGGTATGTGTGTTCTTTGTCTTAAAAACCTTAATTTAGCATTTCTGGTCACTCTCGAATGTTTGATACGATTATCAAATGTTTAATCCATAAAGATCAAACGTTGGATCAAGAATAGTGGAACGTTCAATGCAAGCCCATAATGCATGAAAGTCTACAAACTCCTACCAAACCTAACCACAACTATATCTAAACTTAGAATAACATCAAACAACATTAAATAACATATAAAACACACATTTTCAAGAGGCAAAACACAAAATCATTATTTCTATCAAAATATTTTGGAGAGTTAACCTTAAAGCCTTTAAATCATCATGACATAATTTGAAAACATAAACATGGACATAGCTTGTGTAAAAATAATGAAATACAACATAATAAAAGTATAAATTTGAAGGTTACCTTTGGAGAAGATAGTCTCTTTCAAATGAGAACATTCCCTTAAAAATCCTTCTCAAGCCTTGACAAATAGTTTCTAGGGATTTTGGGTCGAGCCAAAGTAGTTTTCTTAAAGGAATGAGGTGTAATTTATAGGAAAATGGGGTGAAAAACTGATTCCCTATGTAAAATTCATTTTAAGACATGATCGAACGTTTGATATACAAAATCGAATGTTTGATCTATTTATATCAGAGAATCTAAGGTTCTTCATCAGATGTTTGATGAAGATACCAAACGTTTGATAAAAGCACATCGAATGTTCCTTAAATGCATCGAACGTTTGATATTCGTACTGACACCTTATGAGCAGTGCTTAGGTTTTGTAGAGAACGTAACTATACTGTCCAACATTAACCGTTTGATGGTCACATTTTCTGAATAAAAATATTATTTAAAAGCTTTATAAAAGTGGGCGAGTGTTTTTGATAAAATATTTTGTCAAATATTATGAAAAATAGCTTTTAAATATTTTGGGCATTATACGAAGTCCAGAGAATATCACAAAAGGAAATGCAACCAGATCTAGAGAGCACCACAGATGGTGGTGTGGGCACTAGAAGCTCCAAAACTAGAAGAAAACAAGGAAAAAAAAAATACTAGAAAACAACAGCATCGTTGGAGAAGCGGTGGGGAAGGAGATTAGCAGCATGGCATAATAAGTTGGTTTGATGGAAAGCCAATAAGACCAGCATAAGGAGATAGAATAGAAGAAACACGCAAGTGTATACGAAGAGTTGGAATTCGTACTCAAAAGGAATTGGCAGGTTGAACATTGAGTTGTTGTCACTTGTTCTAGTTCTAGGGTTCTCTTTTTTAGTCCCCTCAAAGCACAGGTGTTAGGTGACGTCAAATTGTCACTAAAATTAGTCTTTGTATTGTAAACATGCTATTTGTTAATAAAACCCATGTCACCCTGCTCCTTTTCCTAAATGAAATTATTTTAGTTTTATAAGACTACATATATGCATATGCAAATATTATCTGCCTCTGCCTACCCATATACCGTTATGCACCCACATATGTGAGGATGATAGATATGATATTCACCCGCTCAGAATTAGGAGTTGAAAATCAGGCTGTAACCCATGCAAACGGGCAAATAGTGGATGTGGATCGGTTTCTAACCGCCCACTTGAACACCCCTACTAATGACACAAGGAAAAAAAAATTGGACAACATGGACCCATATTCTAATTAGGGGAAAGAAATCTATATATGTACTTACATAAGAATACAAATATGTCAAATAGTTATTAAACATTCATTGAACCCTAATATCTATCAGAAAGATAGGGAGGTAGTTCTGTATATTTTGATTAATTATTTTGACATAGGTCTACTTTTGATCTAAATTGACTAAAATTAAATGGAGTATATATTAGCTTGTTTTTGCTTAAAAAATAGGGTAAATTACATTTATTCTCTCCCAATTTTCATCAACTTTGTAGTGTGATTTCAAACTTTTTCAAACTATCAAACACTTTTACTTTGACCCATCTGTCAACATTTTTCTGTGAACTTGGATGAAAATAATGCATCATGTGACCCATACAAAATGTAAAATATTCCTTATATCTCTATCAGATATAAGGAATATCTATAAAAACAATTAAAAAAGAAAACTATACACTTATCCTCTCAAACTTACACTGAAATTGCAATGTTTCCTCAAAACTTTAAAAAGTTGCACATAACCCTCCAAACTACCTAACAATTTCACTTAGCCTCCCTTCGTTAAAATTTTCTGTTAAATTTGACAGAAAATAGAAAAATATGTCCATTGTATGTCCATTATCATTTCTTTGAAATTACAATTATGCCCTTAAATAAAAAAATTTCCATGGCCAAGCTAAAGAGACCCAAGACTTTGGGTTTTTTTTTTACCACCCATGACGTTTTTTTTTTAAAAAAAAAAATTCTAATGCAAGAGTTTTATTGTCGTTTTAAAAACTTTCTTTGAATTTAACAAAAATTCCTAATAAAGGGAGCTAAATGAAAGGGTTATGTAATTTGGAGAGTCAATTACAACTTTTTAAAGTTTTGGAGGATATTGCAATTTAGATGTAAACTTTTTTTTTTTTGGGGGGGGGGGGGGGGTGCAGTGTTGTTTCCTCACCCCATAGCTATGCTCCCTTTGTATTATTTGGAAGAAAAAAAAGGTGTAGTTTCCCAAAAAAAAAAAAAGAAACCTTCTCTACCCATAGAGACCCCAACCTCTAACCAGTAAAACCCATGGCCTCCTTCCACAAAGAGGGCCTAACCATGGAGACCCACAACCTAGCCATGGGTCTCTTGCCATTGAGACACGGCCTGGTTGTGGATCTCCTCTAACAATTTTTTTTTTTTAATATTATTTCATGTAGGGGTTATTGTCATTTTGAGTCATGTGTATCGAATATGATGCAGTGTTTGTTGGATTTAATAGAAAAAAAATAAAAAAATAATGAATGAATGAGTTAGGTGAAAGGGCTAGATAGTTAACGAGGGTCGGTTGCAACTTTTAAAGTTTTAGGAAACATTACAAATTGAGTGAAAATTGAAGAAAACAAATTTACTTTCTAAAAAAAAAAAAAGGAAAAAAAAGAAAAACTTTTCTTGTACATGTTTCAATTCATCCTAAAGTTTCACTCAAGTGTCAAGTAATGGGGTGTTTGATGGTGGTTTTGTTTACATTTTAAGCTTCAGGTTAAATTTCTTAACAAAAGCCACCAACCTAGCTAACTTTTGGTATTTCTTCTTTATTTCATCTATGACTTATACAATTAACTTTTGGGTCTTCAGCCCATAACTCCAATTAAATAATCTCCTAAATTTGTCCTAAATCTCTTCTGCTACTATTCTCCCCTATCTTTGGGTAATATATTAAGAGAGAGCCCATATGAGACGCTCACATGCCCAAATGAATTTTGGGTTATCCGACCACCTCTTCGGACAGTTAGGTTCTATGTGGGTTCTTTCACATTCGTTATTCAAATTGTTGGTAAATTTGAAAAGCAAATTGCTGGTGAGCCAAAGACCAAGACAACGATGGATCGAATGCTCTCTTTGGTCTGTGTATAAACCGCAAAATAGAACTAGGCTTTTCATAAAATGAGCATATATCATTTACCATACATATATCTCATAACATGAGCATATTATATCATAGATCTTCACATTGCAACTGAAACACAATAATACAAGAGAGTAGAAATGACACACATAGCTGACATATACATTGTATCATCTATTACATACAAAAAAAATGGTTATAAAAAGTGTTAGAAGCGACATAATCCAATATACATCACGGGTGCATCAATAGATTAACAATGATGTACAAAAGGTAAATTATCACTAAAGTCTAACAAAAAATAACCAGCATCCCAAGGCCTCAGTCATAAAAGCTCAAGTATGTTGTGACAATATCCTCATCATAGCCCTCATCACCTACATTGACAACATGATCTATGTGATCGTGGGGTTATTATGATAACATAGGCAAAAATATGAGTCTACAAGCTTAGTGAGTATAAAATCCACTAAGTTTTGACAATAAATCGACTTTTCACTTTCTACATGAGTTTATAATAACAGTTGCACTTGATTCAACTTTTTTTAAAAAAAATACATTTAGTAGCTGATGAAGTAAATATTGTAGTTATGAAAACACTTTGAAACTTATTATTTAGATGTGAAAGTATGTGCACATTCCAAACTCACGCCCGTAATCCCACATATACAAAACCATCTAAAATTCTTTTATACATCATATATCTCAACTATACACATATACATGCTTTTTGCCTTTTGGAGTAGTGAAAAACATGCATCTAAGTACATCTAAGCAAATCCCATATATCATCATAACTCAACTAGACCCAAATACAAGTGATCTACCCTCTAGAATAGTGAAACACAAGCAGATCAATATAACTAAGCATGAGTTTCATAAAACTTTATATGCAAACCAGTTGTAGCGATATATACATGTTATGTCCCATACAGACTCATATACATATCGGTACATCAAGCATGAAATTCCTAGTAAAAAATTTCATATAACATCATCAAATACAACTATGCCATGCATGCCTTATTATTTATCATTCTTTTACTTTCGTTTTTTTAATCACTTTGGGAACTTGTTCCCAACGACTTTTAGGATATCATTGCACATTACATACGTATCATTATGAGGGAGTGGCCCCTTAGCCAATGAGAGCTGGCTACTCACCCTTTTTTGAGGATTGGTCCTCTATAACATCATTAAGTTAACAACATCGAGGGCTGGCCCCCAAGGACTGGTCTCTTAGTGTAATGCAGGGGACTGGTCCCAATACATTAATCTCTTATGTACATTTCTTTACTAATGTTCATAATCATGCTTTATGCCATAAAACTATCGTGCTCTATTTTCATGTTCATGTATCATTTAAAATCACTTCATCACTCATAATTCTTCAAAGCATATCTTTAACATTCTTGAAAACATTGAAAGTAAGCATTATACATATATTAACACAACATACAATCAACTCGATTTTCAATATATATATCATGCTTTTGGAAAATACTAAGAGGTATAAAAATGTAGTATCTTTGCTAAGTGAGTGATATACTCACAAGTATTCCGCTTGACATTCAAGATGGATTCCCAACCCGAGCATCGCAATGCCCAACTGCGTTTACACATTGCAAAAGCACCTCAATCTTAACTCACACTCTATTTCAACCCCAAACAACTCATTGATACTTGAATACTACAAGTATCAATTATCCAAGGAAACCCAAGCAGTTTAGGGTTCCATTTGATACTCCATTACCTATTACATTAACTCATAAAGAAACTACAGGGTTAGACACAAAAATCCCCCAATTTATATCACTTAGAGTAAAATAGGGTTTTGCTTATACCTTGATTTTGTTGGGAATACTACTATATCAAAACTAAATATAGTGTAGCGGAAAATAAACTATTTTCTAACCAAGATCGAACATTAAGAACTACATGCAAAGAACTATGTTATTAAAATAAATAAGCAATAAAATACTTTCTTTGACACTAGGGCCACTCCATAACTATATGAGCAACAAATCGTTGCTCCTTGATAACAGAAATTTCAACCTTCAGATCTTCTCATCAATGACTAGAAATAATCAAGAGTGTGGGTTCAACTTGCTCTTCAAAATTTGTTCTCTAAGTTCACCTCAATGAGAACTTCAGTTCTTAGTAAATACTAAAAGAACTATGTTGGTGTGTTTTCCAAGAGCTACAAGCACTTCTATTTATATCATTGAAAACATATGAGGCTGCATAAAATAAGCTATGTGGGACTACCACTAGAGGGGTGGACGGCTAGAGTTGAAAACCCTAGCCTCCACTCTTCTAACAAGTGACGCATGAGGCTAGGGTTTCAACCCTAGCCCATGCGTCATTTACATAAGCTTGGGCTTGGGTTTTATCCCAAGCCCAAGCCTCCCACTATGCTCTTTGTATAGTTTTCTCTTGCCCAAATTTTAATTAATTAAAACAACTTGCTTAAATAATAAGCTCATGTTCTAATAAATTAAAATAACCTGTCAAATAAATAAATAAAAGCTTGTTATGGTTAATTTACAAAAGTTTGGTGAGGGACCCGAAAGGAAAACTAAATCTGGCTCAAATAGTCACCGACAAATCTCTGTCACTATTTAATTACAATTGATTTCACTAAACAATTGTAACTGAACTCCAGAATTTATTATTAATAAAATCAACTAAGTTCCTTTGACTAATTTATGGATGAGTATGATTCCTCCATGAAATATTCCGTAGCAGAATTAGGACTGAGATATTGTCACACTAAATTCTCTACATCTTAATCCTTGATTCTCAAATTTACCCTTTATTTTTCTCCAACTATGAATACTCCCTTCACAAGTCAAAATATATTTTGAATTAACCAAAATGCTCTTATTAGAGACTGAGAATAATTAACTTTGAAATCCTATTCAAGGAAAAATTTCATATCCGTTTAAATTACCTTAAAACAACTTGGTTCCCTATTGAGCAAATATTCCCTCACAATGCTACATTTTATCATCCAATACATAGAGGTGTCAACCACATTTAAGGTCTCACTTTTTAATGTATCAAAGTGACTTACACTTGACATCTAAGTCCACTTCCTCTCAGGATTTAGAATCATTGTTCATAAGTCATCTGAGAGTTCTTTGTCTTTTTCAATGACAGTACTTTTATGGAAAGACAACTCCCAGTCCGTTTAGTGTATACTATCTTATACACCTACTACATCAACCCGAAGATTCTCTTCGCCTGATTAAAGTAAATCACTTAAGCTGATATGTAATATCTTAGCCAATGGAATGCTCAATTCCATTGTCGACTGCAAACTATAAACCTTACAAAATACAAGGGTTATGGACTAAGACCTTGTTTGACAAAGATCATTGCTCACACCCATAGTCTATATTCAATATATTCTCTGGGCTCTTTGTATGAGAATTTAATCATACAAAGATTATATGCTATATGCAACAAATATATTTAATTAGTGAATAAATAAAATTTTATTCAGAACAAACTATAATGTCATCTTATTACAAATTGGAATTTATGGCATAATCCCCAACAGATTTACGGTAGAAAATTGGAGTTTTGCGCCACAAAACTCCAACCCGTGATTTAGAAATTCTTAACCAACCAAAGACCTAAAGAAATTGTCAAGATTAAGCATCACATTTAAGGTTTGAGAAAAAAGTTAGGGTTTACAAATTTACCTCAAACCAATCAGTGAAAATGTAGTTCTAACACCAAGAATCACGTTTCCGGTATTAGATTTTACATTGCAAGACCCACAAAACCAATCCTTAAGGTTTTCTCAAACCCTAGGAGAGCAAAAAGTGTGTGTGTGACATGAGAGAGGATAGTCGATTCCAGACCTCCCTATTAATTCCAACCGCTAAACATGCTATTCAAATGCGTCTTCACACTAGGCTCGTTCGAACCTGACACATCCTTGTTGTTCTATTCGAAGTGAATTGGAACGAGAATTAGAATGGACGTCTCGAAAAAAAATCTTCCTTCTACATGAACAATAGCTCGTTCGAACTAGACTTAGGAATGGCGAGAACGAAGCATTTTATTGCTCTCCAAACTTTCACCGTTTGAACTAAATTGGAACAGCAATTGTAACGGAGCTCTCAAAAACTTTTTTTATCTTTGTAAATAGTATCCCTTCGAATTGACATAGAACGGGAATAGAACGGATGTCTCTAGAACACACCCGTTTGAACTTAAAACCCCCAATTTGAACCGAAGGCCAGAAAAATGACTTTTATGAAATTTTCACTTTGATCATTAATTTCATTAGTCTTAATTACTTAGTAGTCTTTCGAGAGAGATAGAAACAAATATCAAAGTTAGGGTTGGAATCATCCTATTTATGTTCATGGGTTCACTATCATTTGCATGGGTCTTGCTAGGTGTCTTACCTCTATTGGGTAGTACTCTGATTAGAGGCGTCATTTGGCCACTGACCCTTGGTCAAGCATGCCTCTCGCCCGGTGTCATTCTTTTACTAAGCATATGTTAGGATTATGTACATCATATGCACAACCAAAAAAACCCCAAAAACACTTCAAGAGAACATGGCAAGATCATGCATAAAAAAAAAAAATACAAAGAGAAGAATACTTATAAAGGGGTATTCGGCCTCTTCAAAGAATTTGGGGCTGAAATTATTTCTCTTCTAATCTCTATATATAACACAACTAGGATGGGATTTTAGAAACTCTAAATCTTCTGCTCACTAACTTAATATGAACAAGAGAGTGGGCTCTAAAACTGAGATTGCATCTTATGCCTACACAAGCGTTGTATTTATAGGCATGAATTTACCTGAAGAGGAGGAAAAACCCTAACCTCCACAAGTGTAAAACACGGCCAACCCCAGCCTCAATCCTTTTGGAGAACATGCCAAGGTTTCTAGAAACTTGTGTCAGTTTGTCAAATTATATCAGCTCTAAGAATAACCTAAAGGGCAAAATAAATAAAAAAAATAAAATAAAATAAAAACTAGCTCTAATAGGCTTTTGATATATGTCATTCTATGACTTGTCATAAGTTACTATTAATTACAATTAATTTCATCAAACAATTGTAATTGACTCTAGTTATTTTTTTTTTATTATTCAATTAATCCCACTAATTATACTTATATTTTACATTTGACTCATCCATGACGTTTTTCGTGGTCAAATTAAAGTCATAAGTGACTGTCACTTTAATTCACTACATCTTATCCAAAATTACCCAATTTAATCCCTTTATTATTCTCATGCTTGAGAAATCTCATGTTACAATGTACATAATAATTTTAGTAACTCTTGCTAAAATGCTCCGACGAGAGCTAAGAATAATTAATTATGTTAAATATATCTCAAGAGGATGTTTCTTATCTTTTTTATTTAATCAAAGGATTTGGATTCCTTCTTGAGGAATGATGTTCCCACAATGTTGTATATAATCACCCAACACATTGAGATTTTGATCATTGAGGATCTCACTTCTATGTGTATCAAAGTGACATTTACTTCATATTTGAGTTCATAATCTTCTAAGGATTTAGAATCAATTTTATAATTAGTCATGAGTTTCACAATCATTCTTTTGACAATATTAAAAAAGAATGACAATTGATATGGTCCGTTCAGTGCATTGTATCAAATACCAACATATCAATCTGAAGTCTCTAATTTACATGATTAAGATAAATCATCATGATTGATGTGTTATAGTTTTATCAAATGGAATGCATAACTCCATTACTGACTACGAACAATAATTAATAAGTTGTACGTGTGCCTAAGTAGGGTGAGGTTTGATATTCCACCGAGGATATGAGGAATGATTGAAATGACATAATGTGGCATGATCCTTTGTGGCACTCCTACTTAGACTTGTTGTGTGCTTGGTCATTGGGCTTGCCTTGAGCCTAGCTGTAACGCCCCGGTTTCTATGCAATAAAACCGTAAGCAGAAACCTCCGGTTTCCACGTGACATTACTACCTCAGAGATCAGTCTCGCAGCGGATATATTTTTTTTTCTTTTAAAAACACTAGGGAACAACTAAAATTACACAATAGAGCTGACTGAAATACCTCGTGAATTAAAATACGTTGGATGTTTTAATAATACAAATATGTGCATACCAGATACACCAAATAAAAGATAGTTGCAGTATACGCCACAGACGGCATACAGTTGCAACATCACACTGTTTAGATATATTACAAACCATCATTAATAAAAACCAAAACATAAAATACGAAGAGACATATATATAACAAAATGTTGTCTCTTTTGGGATATAGCACATCCCGACAAAGTAGTGCCTAATAGTCATCAAAGCTAACGAAGGGGTCTCCGCCTTCGCTACCTGCATCACAGTCTATGTAAACATGACATCATCATATTTACATAGGCAAACAAGTGAGTCTACTGCATCCCAATTTAAAACAGGTAACGTTGAATTATTGAACATGCATCAGACAGGGATATAATGGAATAGGTTTTCATGCATCGTCTCGGTGAAGGCTTTGTTTAGTCTTAACTGGCAGGCATAGAAAATTTACAACTCAGCTCCTAATGGGGCAAAACCGATTACGACGAACGTTACACCTCCCACTTAAACAGATGTACTGGTTTGCATCCTGAACCGGATACCAGCGTTAGTTTCTTTTACCGCCGATTTAGGCGACCCGACGGTCATTGGATCCAGCCCCCTCCACCCCTGCTACCCGACCGCTAAAATGTCACATCATTACAATTCACAGAACGTACTGTTATGTATGTATTTGAGCCAGTCTGAAATACAATGCATATGAATAACAACAATACTGATGAATATAAAAGAAACCAGGTCAGGCCCCAGTAAGTACTCCCTACTTAGCTCTTTTCTCCGAGATAATTAGTATTCCACACGTGCCTAGCAATACTGATACACAATAACAGTATATCAGCCGACAATCAATAATAATTCGGTCGGTCTTAGGGGATCCTTGCTCTTAGCTTTATGTATTATCCATCACGTTCACGTTTTCATACTTGTTTTATCCATACGTTATCATAATACATATTATACAAGATCATATTTGGTGAGGTATTTCACATATTTGTCCATAATTTGGTTTCAAGCATTTAAACTTATGAAATCCACATAAGGGGGTGAGGACATTCATAAGGCATCCCCGTTACAATATGCTGAATCATTCAATATTGCACGTCGAATACGGCCCAACGAAAAGGCACTCTAATTCGAGGGGTCGGAGTATGTTAAACAAACAAGAGTTAATACTGCCCAATAAACCGGTCCCCAACTTATTAGTTAAGAGGCTATTTAATGATATATGGGTACAAGTTTGAAACGAATCTCTTATAGGGCCAATTCTCACTCAACGTTCCATGCTAGGTATCCGCCGGAAGGGGCAGGCAGACCACCATAACGTCTTAGGCATGAAGATTTGACAGATTGAGGGTGTATCGACTTTAAGATTACAAATGACAACAACAACAGTTATATAGGGTCGAGTTTTATGCTTTTTCAATTCATTTCCTTTAAAACAGCTTCCGCCTTGGCTAGTCCAGTACCATTTTAGTCTTTTGAGCACCTTTTTTTATTTCCACCTTGTTGGATCCTTGAACTAAACATAACGAAACACACATCAACATGATATTAGATACATCAAATATATGTTAGATACATCAAATAATAGACAAAAGAAAGACCAATCAAAATCTGTTAGCATAAAAAAATCACATAAAAAATACTCTATAGAGGCCGAATGGGTGTAGGATGAGTTCTTGGTGTTTTCTACATGATTTCCAAAGCTCAAAGATCAATGGAAACATGATACAAAATGATTTTAGAACCCTCCTAAGTGATCATACACAGCCCATGCAAACAGGTTGTGAAAAACCACAAAAATTCCCCAACACCCCTCTATTGACCCGGTTTTGAAGCTGTTTGAGGAGGATGAAGCTTTCATACCTCAAATGGACTCCAAAATGATTTCTAAAGGTTGGGTTAGCTTCTGGACACCTCAAGCAAGGTTTTTTATAAATTCTGGACAGTTTGGAGAAGAATTGCTCAAAAACCCCCTAGGTGCCGTGAGAGGGTGTGAGTGAGATGAATGAGGGATTTTTCTGTTTTTGGGTGCAAGAACTGAATGATTTCGGTGCTGGGGCTCTTCTCACATTTATAGGAGAGGCCAAGGCTTCTAGATGGCCAGCATGCACGTTCAAAACAGCCTAGGTCCATTGGAACATCATCCTTTCATGCAAGTTACCCAAAATGCCCTCAAAAGTCAAGATCTTTTCATGCCTTTTTTGTCTTTTTGTTCTATCTTCCAGCAACCTCTCCCACTGCCAAGTGTCAATAACCTAGGCTTCCAAATCAGCTATGAGCCAGCCCTACTCAGTGAGTTTAGCAGTTTAAAGCTAAATTCGACAGTTGAAGGTTTTAAGGCTCGGTTTTTAGGCCATAAAGTTAACTGCCTCGGAATTGAATTCCGATTTCACCAAACCAAAGTAAAAACCATTTATATACTAAATAGAGTCCATTTATGATATAAAATCAAAATGGTGAAACTCCATTTTAGAAATAAGGCCCGGGTCAAAAGTGCCACGTAAGCGATGAATAGTCATCTTTATGCTTAAAAAGGTCAACGGATTGACTTTTATTGAAAATCTACTATGTCGTAGAGGGTTTCGATACAAGCACAACGGGCTTTAGTTTGAGTAAAACTGAGTTCGTTTGACCCAGTTTTTGATACTTACAAGATTGGTCGTCAGAAAACGATCCTGTTCTAAAAAGATTCTAAAGGGTTTTGACTAGAAATCTCTTAAACTTCATGTACGTCTCTAAAACCATTATCATAGCTAAATGATATGTCTCCTCAACATGTATCATTTAGTTTAATAATATGTTTAAAAGATTTGAATTCCTCGGGCGTCACACTAGCTGGGCCAGCTAACAAGTCCAATGGCCTAGGAGTTATAAACAGGTACACCAGACTAGCTTATACATCCCAATTCTTTTTTTTTTTTTGTTCTTTCTTTTAATTAAAGAAAAGGACTCATACAACAAGATCAATTTTTTTTTTTAGTCCTCTTCTTGGGTCTTAAGTTTATCTATTTCAGTCAAGTTAGTTTGAAAGCTAAGGGGAGAGGTGAGGGGGGCCCCTTTACTTTTAGTCCAGTAGGGACTCTATTTGGACTATCCCGGTAAGAGGCAGGACTAAAATTTTGAGAGAGGGAAGAGAAAACTTTTTTATTTTAAAAAAAAAAAAAAAAAAAAGGTTTAGGGGAGACAAACCACAATTTAGCCTCTTCAAATTCTACTAGCCATTTTGACTGAAAATCATTTCTCTCTATTTTGGCCATCCACCTTTTTAAAGCACCCCCAACAGCCTCACTATTTTAACTATCTACTTTTACTATTTCATTTGAAGACGAAGTGAAGAGTACAGCGACGACCTGCCATGGGAGTTCCAATAATCTTAGTGAAAAAATTCCTTTAGCAAAAACCAGAAGTTAGACCCCAGATGAAGCATAAGCATAATCTGCCCAGCGGCGGACCCATCAGCTGCCAGCATAACTAACCTTCCGAGTGCATGAACAACAAATGAAACCACCAAGAAGAAGCTCCTACCCACCATGACAACAATTTTCTGTGAAAAACAAGTTTTTTAGCAAATCGGATTACCATGAGACAAGCCATTTCCGACGGCGGCACCATCAGCTGCCATGCTAACACCTTCGAGTGCATGGGACAGCAAATGAAACCACCAAGAATGCAGCTCCACCACATCAAGGCCAACAACTTTCAGTGAAAAAAATTTTTTAGCAAACAGGAGTTAGTTATAGACACACTACGATCACACAAATGATACAGTAGGTAAAAAGAAAAAAAAAAAGTTCTTAAAACTCGTATATTGGAAGGACATTTATCCAAAAACATAATAAGAATAAAAAAAATCTAAGGGTGTTCGGCCACTACCCAACACCTAGGGTGGCCGAACTACCCAAGTCTTTTTTTTTTTTTTTACTTTAATTTTTTTTTTCTTTAGTT
>FXXK01000895.1:103096-118017 GCA_900184695.1 Betula pendula
AACTATTATTTTTAAAATATGTCTTTATTCTTTCGTCAATATTTATATTTTTTGCAAGAATTTTGTCTTTTCTTACACGGTTCATATTTTTTAAAAAGTTGTCTTTTTCCTACAAGGTACATATCCTTAAAAATCAAGATATATTAGGCTTATATTCAATATCAATAGCTAGAGAACCAATCTAGATGAGAAATAGAAAAAACGAAAGGTCAGCCAAAAAAAAAAAAAAAAAAAAAAGATGAACAGAAAACTTAAGGGGCGGAGTTACAAGTAGTGTTAATGGTCTCGAGCTACTATTTGATTCTCTATGCAATTTCAGTTATCTCTTTTTCAGGCAAACAACAGTCGAAGTAACAGCAACACATTCAGAACGGCCGAACTTATCCGTCTCCTTCGAATTGATTTAGAGGCTCAGAAGTGAATCTAAACCCAAAAAACACCAAAAAAAGAGAAAAAAAATAAATAAATTATGGGGTTAATTACCTTTTCCCCATTAAATTTACCACGCATGTGGTCAGCTATGCCCCTATGAAACCGATACTCTGACCCAGATCGATCCCATGACTATACCAATTTTGTTATCTTTCTTGCCCTGCCGTCTGAAGAATCTCGTTATCAGATGGGAATATTCTCTTTAAACGTTAAAATTTTTTCTGTAATTGGATTAAAAAATGCCCCCAAATTTAAAAAAATATAGAATTTAAAAAACTCTGAAAAAAAAGAATAATATTTAAAATCTTAAAAAAAAAAAAAAAAAAAAATCAGAAGGGATGCTCGTCACCCCAAGGCCTTGTATGAGGGGTGGCCGACCACCCCAAGCCAAAAAGGGGTGGCCTCGGCACCCCCAATGTTTCCTTAGGGGTGGCCGAACCACCCCAAAGGCCTGGGGATGGTTCAGCCACCCTTAGAATCGGCCGTAGGTGGCCGAAACAGCCCCAGCCAAAACAAAGGGTGCCGAGCCACCCCAAGGGCCTTTGGGGTGCGTTCTTGGCATCAAATTTTACTCCTTGGGGGTAGCCGAACCCACCTCCAGGTTCAAATGGGGACAACCGAAATCATCCCTAGGCCAATGGGGGTGGCTGAAACTCATCCCCAGGCCAAAACGAGGGTGGCGAACACCAACACCAAGCGAACACTTATCCCTTCTGGCAAACCCGAGGGTGGCTGAGCCACCCCCAAGCCTTATTGGGTGGTTTCACCACCATCAATTTGCTCCTTTGGGGTAGCCGAACCACCCCAACGGCCATTAGGGGGTGGTTTGGCCACCCCAATTGCCCTAAAGATGGCTCGAGCACCCCTTCGCGAAATTATTAATTATTTTTTTTGAGTTTTTTTTAAATTCGTTTTCAATTTCATACTTTTCCTATTTTGAATTGTTTTATGATGCATGATGACCATGTATTAGTTTTTTTATTGATTTTGACATTATTTTTTTCTTATGTTTTAATTTTGGTTTTGATACTTTTTTAGTTGGAATTGTTTCTTAAAATAAAAATTAAAGTGTTAAGTTTTGTTTTTAATTTTCAATTTTGATTTTTTCCCTATTAGAACTGTTATATATATATATATATTAATTTATTTAATTTTATGTAAATTTTGTTCATCCACTTAGGGCATTTGTGTTATTTCAAATTTTTTAATATGATTGACTAATGGAAGGGGACAAAAGGCAACAAAATGGTAGTCCATGGGGTCATCTAGTCAAAGTGTTAGTTCATGGGAGCATAGCAACAATGCGTGGTAGTTTATGGTAGAAAAAGATAATTACCCCTAAAATATATATATATATATGTCATCCTCTTCCTCCTCCGATGCCAAGAAGAGCTAAATTGTGGTTTTGACTTAGCTCTTGCAATTGTTGATCATGGTGTGTGAATGAAGAGATGAGAGGAGAACAGATGGGGAGAGAACAAAACACACAAACCGAAGAAGAAGGATGTGCGTGGGAGAGAAGGAGAAGAAAAAGAAAAGAGAGTGCGTGCATGCGTGCATGGGAGAGAGAATGGAGAGAGAGAAACTGAAATGATATTTTATTAATTTGGTGAGTGAACAGTATTTACTATTGTTCATGATTATTGTTCACTCACCAAATTATTTTGGTTAAAATAGTGAGTTTGCTGGGGATGGTTTTTGTGCGTTTTGGCTAAATTTACTCACCAAAATAGATAAAACGCTATTTGGGTGAGGTTACTAATAATGCTGTAAGGGTGGTTCTACCCCTGGTCTTGGTGCCACTAAAGTTGGTCCATTACGATAATCGCTAATGGGCCTGTTTTTATGGATGGGCTTCTACGATTCTGATTCCCAATGTTAGTATAGAAACTAATAAACTAAAGACACAAACAATTTAGTTGGTTCAGTCAATAACCTACGTCCATACGGTGAAAGCCTTAATAGGCTACAGTTTCATTGATTATTTAACTTGGGTACAATACTCTATTTATAGAGCTTTTACAAAGATTTGAATAATTTCAAATACAAAAAAATCTCCTAAATTAAAGTAATTAAATCTCTTAATTTACAATAATCAAATCATCTAAATCCCTTGATTTTGGGCAATCTAATCTTCAAGAATTTCTATCCTTATCACGCCCCCGCAAGAAGAACTGTCTGTTAGCAATCGTTGATCTTGAACATCAAATGGCTAAAGAATAGCTATTATGGCCTGAATTGGAACATCGGCTGCTATGACCGAAACTTGAACTTCGGCGACTATGGCCGGCATTAGCTACTATGGTCGGGACTTGGACATTGGCAACTTTTTCGCCTGCATTAGTTACTATGACCAGGATTGAGCCAACTATGAGCTTTAAATGGGCCACATGGGCCAAACATATGCCTTTGGACATTTTTTCTTTCTTTCTTTCAACCGATTTTTTTTTTTTTTTTTTATCAGTTTTTTTTTTTTGTCTTCTATTTTTTTTTAAAAAAAAACATACATAAACCTCAAAACACAGCACAAAAACGAAACTCAAATCACATATAGATTTGATAAAGAGGCACCAACCCATGAAAGAGGAGCCCACTTAGGTTGAAAGGCAAGACTCGAGTGGTCTGGGCTGGAGATGGTTGTAGAGCCACTATACCATGGACGGCTAGTGGCAGCGCCAATGTCTGTTGACTGGAACAACTGAAGGAAGATTTGTGTCGGTGCTGTGCGACGGCGCTGGAGATGCTTGGACACCGAGGTCAAACTCGGTGAGTTGGAAGGGATTTTTTTAAAAAAAAAAAAAACCTAAAGGTGCTTCTGTGATGGTGGAAGAGAAAGAAAATTTCACAGGACCATAGGATCAAACTGGCGTTAGCCGATGATAGCTCTGATACCATATAGAAACTAATAAACTAAAGACACAAACAATTTAGGTGGTTCAGTCAATGACCTACGTCCATATGGTGAAAGCCTTAATAGGCTACATGTTTCATTGATTATTTAACTTGAGTATAATGCTCTATTTATAGAGCTTTACAAATATTTGAATAATTTCAAATACAAGAGAATCCCCTAAATTAATATAATTAAATCTCTTAATTCATAATAATTAAATCATCTAAATCCCTTGATTTTGGACAATCTAATCTTCAAGGATCTCTATCCTTATCAATTAGGACAAAACATTTGGGTTTCGTCAGGAACTTCAAGTCTAGATCACATGCAATTTGGCAGTCCTCTATGTTTGGTCATATAGCTCTAATAAGCCAATCACGTCCCCCGACTACAGTCACCTTGCTCCTTCGATTCTCACATCAGAATACAATATTGGAACATAACTATTGTGTTAGTAGGACGTGCACACACATATACCAAAGGAACTTTGCCACACTTTTTTTTTTCTAATATGA
Organism: Betula pendula; assembly: GCA_900184695.1. Classification (NCBI taxonomy): domain Eukaryota; kingdom Viridiplantae; phylum Streptophyta; class Magnoliopsida; order Fagales; family Betulaceae; genus Betula; species Betula pendula. The sequence goes on from FXXK01000895.1 coordinate 106,937, forward strand.
CTGGGAGCCCTTCAAAAGATGGTCACTTCGTGTATCTACCCATGTCACGTAAACCTGAGACTCATGCTTTACACCCCTTGCAACATGACCCGGTTGAGTTGCGGGCTACGCCCGAGGGGCTGACTCCAAGATGCAATTCGCATTAAGTGAGTTTCAAACCTAGAACCATGAGAAACAGTACTCAAAGTTCCATGCTTTCACTAACTTAGCCAACTCCTTGTGATTAACTTTGCCACACGTTTGACTTCCAAAAAAATAAAAAATAAAAAGGACTTCAACTTGAAGTAAGAGATTGTACGTGTTGGGTTGTTTTAATTGGCAGTAAAAGGCAAAGAGAAACGGACCTGCCGCCACTGAAGTGCATAATTTTTTATTTTTTTTAAACATGAGATGAAAGCAAAACATACCATAAATAGGAAGATTACCGTATAAACTAAATAGAAGATTTCAAGACATGTCTTAACCACATCGTAGAGGAGAAGGTGAGAAACGGGCACAAGACCAATGTAGGCTATGGCCTCCCCTGTTTTGGAAATAACAACAACATGATTTAGCTTACCAGGGATTATTCATGTTACTATCAAATAACTAATGCTTCTCTCATAATAATCTTCAATTCTATGTTGGAGGCAAGAGAATTGGTTGACTCAAATATAAGCTCACTAACGTTTTTCACCTTAGCACTAGTTTAATTATTGATTCCAATTAATAAATCGTTTGGGATTGCGTTTTTAAAAATTTGTGATTTGAAAACGTAGACAAAATGCATTATCAAATCGCAAGCAAGTGAATGTTTTTTTGAAAATACACAATTTTAAATGCTAAACTGCGATTTTACAGATTAAACTGCAATTTTGCCAAATATTTAATGGAGTTTTTCAAAACCACGTTTTCAAATCGCACAATTTGAAATCGCTATTTTTGAATTGCACTTTTTGAAATCGCAAACTCAAATGGACCCTAAGTCACTAACGTCTTAAGGGACTTTTTTATTTTATTTTATTTTTTTATAAATGAGAAAAGAATAGAGTTACAAGAGGGTTAAAAAAAATAGCCTAAAAATTTAAGTTTGTGTCTCCAAAAATGTGTAGAATAGGGTGAACATGTTGGCAATAAATTCAGTAGCACAAGTATCACCAACGGAAAATTAGTGAACTTAGCCCATCATCAAAATCGACAAAGAAAACTCAGCCTTGTCTTATTCTATATCTTTATTTATATATTTTAGATTCTAAAACATACCATAGGCGAAAAAAATTATGTGTGGGCACATGAATTAAATATTCAATACAATTTACGGATGTATTGACTCATTGTTATTAGTCCAAAAAATTATATTTCTACCACAACTACAAAATGAGCATTTTTAGTTATAAATATTGTCAAAACGAGACTTCACAACAAAAGTGAAATGAGTTTCTGGAATGACTACCAGAATGCATAAATAGTCCATGAATTTAATTGAATATGGTTTATTGTGTGGGTAATGAGATTTTTACTCAAGAAGATCTTAAATCATAAACCTTGCAAGTTCATAATTTATTGTCAACAGTCAATAAAACTGGGCATTCTATTTGCTCAGACTATAACACATCCACCATGATGATTTATCTTGATCGAGAGAAGTAGAGACTTCGGGTTGAAGTGTTGGTGTGGAAGCATTAGGATGAAATGCACTAAACGGTCCAAGGGAGTTGTCATTCTTTATAAACATTGTAAAAAAAAAAAAAAGGAAATGATTGCAACTCCCAGACGTCTTATGATATTGATTCTAAATCTTAAGAGGATTGTGAACTCAGATGTCAAGTGGATGTCACTTTGATGCATTTAGGAGTAAGACCTTTACTACAGTCAAAATTCTCAATGCATTGGGTGATCACATATAGCATTATGGGTACACTTTTATCAAGAAGAAATCCAAGTCCTTTATTTAAAAAGGATAAAGATTTCCTTATGACATAGATTTAATAGAATAATTATTTTTAGTCTTTGGCTAAAGCATTTTGGTAAAGAGTTACTAAAATATTTATACCTAGTGGAATGAGTTTCACCTGTCCAAGAATAAAGATAAAGAGATAGAGAATTAAAGTGACAGTATAATTGACTTAATTCTCTATGAAATAGTTATTGGAGGAATCAAAAGTCAATATTAACAATTGTCTAAGAGATAATTGTATTGATAAATACTATAGTGCAATTACATTTATTTAGTGGAGTAAAATGTAATTAAATAGTAATCTGGTGACAGTTATGAGATAACAAGGGTCATGAGCCTATTCAAAGCTAGTTTTATTTTTTTTCCTTTGGATCCTTTATCGATCTAATGTAACCAAGTTCAGGCTTTTATTTATTGGGCTGCTTGTTTTAAATTGTTAAAACATGGGGTAGATAGAATTAATGCATAGAGATGCATAGGCAAGAGTCTAGGCTTGAGGATAAAACTCGAACCCAAGACACAGGGTAGGCGTGTGGGTTGGGAGTAAAATCCCAACCCAGGCCATGTATGTACTGGCATTCCACAAGGGTTCAGCTTAATCTTCTAGCTGCATGCCTACTAGCCCATTGGAATTAGAACTGTTTCTCCTAGTCCCACATGGATTAAACTGTCACCTCTCTTAGTATGCTAAACTTATAAATAGAGAGCATTTTTCAGCTACTAAAAACATAATTCACTTTAGTTCTTCATTATTCACATTATATTCTTGAGTATTCTCAAAAATAAGTTAATTTATGATAGCAAGTTAAGAGCCCACACTTTCGGTTATATTTAGTCATCGGTGAGAAGATTCGAAACTTCAAGACTCCTGAGGCATGTCAGGTTTTCATTAGAGGAGTAAGAAGAGAGATTTGCTAAATAGCCAAAGAGTGGCCATATAACCAAGTAGCTGTTCTTAATTTTGTTGTTTAAATTAAGGGAAATATACTTAGCTTTGAACTACCCATCACATTTTCATTCACATTTTCATTTACTTAGCTTTGAAATTCATGTGTTGTTGGTGTGATTGCATGCTTTATGAATATATTCATGCATTGCGTATCATGCACACTCATTCCATGTTTTGAGTAGTTAGGAGAGTGTGAAGAATGTTCCACATAGAGGCAGAATTGGCCTATGGTTGGCATTTTTTTTTTTTTTGAACAAAAATTGAGATTATATTGATATGATAATAATCAGTCAGGGGCAATTTGCTCCCTGAGAACAATACCATAGATACAATTTGGGATTTCTTCAATCCAAACCCTATCTATGACGGTCTTGATAGCCTCTCGGGCTAAGAAATGAGCAGTTGAGTTCGCATCTCTCTTCACATGGTTGATCTTCCAAGAGCGCAATTGACGTAGTCCCAATTTAATACCATCCACAATATGACCGATTCTGCTCTAATTTAGGCTATCCGTTTGAACTGCGTTAACTACCTGTAAGGCATCGCCTTCCAAAATTATATCATTAAAGCTCAGTTCTCTGCTGAATTCAACCGCAAAGAAAGCAGCCAAAGCTTCAGCGGCGACAGGTTCCACCAAAAAGGATTTTGCAAAGCTACGCGCTGCCAAAGTGAAGCCTTCATGATCCCTTACTACAATGCCAATCCCTATACGCCCCGACCCCTTATCCACAGCTACATCCCAATTAACTTTAAAAAAGCCTGTGGGGGGTTTTTTCCATAGGTTAGGACCTGCTTCTCGAAGTGGATGCTCTATATCAGCCTCTGGAGAATTAACCCGTTGAAAGACCTCCAAGGAGTTGCTAGCGTCCCGAAACACTAGTGTAGGAGGAGTAAAAGCGCCTCCATGCTCTATATCAGCCTAAGGTTGGCATTATTGATAGGTTTGACACACATAAACCCTTATGATGGTGCATTACTTATTCTTAGGTAATTAACTTGTGAGTTGGGATTGTGCTTGGTTGTGGTGTGTTTTGCAAGTTATGGCCTCAATGAAGAGAAGAAGACCTTCTGAGTTAAGTTGTAAATTTTTGTTTTGTGTCATAATTAAAGTTTTTTTAATAGTTTGATAACGGAGTATGTTGTAGCCTTGTTGCAACATATTGATGACACAAAAGGTAGATTTTACAAGACTGCTCCATGTGGTTTTGCTATCCATGAAAATTGGTTTCAAGTTTAGGCATAAAGAGCATGAAATGTTTGCAAAATTGTTTTGACAATTCTTTTGTTGATGCTCAATGACCTAAGATTAATTTTGGTCATTGAAGGATGATTTCGAATACACGATTTTTATGGGTTGTTTGTGTAATTCTTGAACCATCATACAAATGGTGGTACTATGGTTGCAAACCAAAATACCACTCTAATTATGTATTGAACACATAATTAAGGTACATTGGACTTACCAACCATGAATCTAATTCATGATGAAATGTTGCCTATGTGACCATGATCTATGGAATGTTTTCTTGATAAAATTGGTACAATTTACTACCAAACATTAGATAAACAAATTCCAATGGTTACAATGGGATTGGAATTTGATCCTCTAACAGAAGAAAGCATAATGAAGGGTTGTGGTTCCTAATGTTACGAGGAAGAGTGTTTCTTTTAAGAACACAAGAGGCAAGGTCCCAATTGTAATGAAATTACAATTGTTTTAAACCCATATATTTTTTAAATGTCAAGTGGAAGAGAGTTTTAAGGTTATGAATCTCGCAGTCTCCATCATAGGTCTACAGTAATGATGAAGTGAAGGCATCTCTCCTTGGCCATTGGCCTTGCTCCCTATGGAGGGTGTCTTTTCTTCTCAGATTAGAAGGCTACACTTCCTTAAGGGATATAGTAGATGTGATTATGTATCAAGAACGACCACGCTGTCGTGGAGTTACTTGATAATTACATCAAATCTACTTGATGGTATATACTTGACTAATTTAGAATATTAACCTCCTTGTGGAGATATGTTATCTTAAAATTATAGACTAAAGATAAAGCAGCAAATTGTTAATGTCTAAGTAACATTAATAATGAGAACGAATATTGCCTAGTCATAGTAGTTAAAAGCATCTCGCCTTAACCATGGGCCATGCTCCCTACAAAGAGTGTTTTTAATTATGGTATTAGGTTGTCGTTTCATTTTAAATACTATGTGTTTTCTTTTGGATTTACATATTTTATTTAATTCTAAATGTATATGCCTTATATATGCTCATATTTAATTTTTCAGAACTAGAATGTCTTCATTTAGCCCTTTCTCTACTATTTTAAATCAGAATAATCTAACTAGTCCTAATTACGTCAATTGGAAACGTAATTTGGACATTGTGTTCACAACTGAGGGGCACAAGTATGTGCTGACCGAAGCTTGCCTTGATAACATAGAATCTAATGAATCTGAGGAGGAAAACAACGAATTGATCGTTGGAAGAAATTTGATGAGATGGCAAAATATTAGATCTTGGCCTTTGTGTCAAATATGATCCAACATCAACTTCAGGATGTGTATCATGCTGCTAGCATGATGACCATCCTAAAGGAAATGTTTGGAGAGCAAAGTCGTGCTGCTAAGACAAACACAATGAGATCTTTGATGAATACAAAGATGGCAAAGGTACTCCAGTGAGGGAACATTTTTTTGTCTATGGTAGCAATGCTCAATACATTGGAAGTTCTAGGTGTTGAGATTGATGGTGAATCTTAGGTGGACATGGTCCTACAATCCCTGCTTAGCTCCTTCAATTAGTTCAAGTTGAATATGTCATAAAAAGGACTTCACATTAACAGAACTAAGGAATGAGCAAATCACAACGGAAAGCATCCCGAAGACCAAGGCTTCAATCAACATTGCTCAAGCTTCCTCTTTTAAGCTGAAAGGAAATAAGAAGAAGAAATAGGTCAAACAAGTTGGCAAAGTTATTGCCAATAAGTTTAAGAAAGCTTGAAAAGGGGCAATTGAAAGTGTTACCATTGTGATAAGCCAAGGCACTGGAAGAGAAACTACACCAAGTTTCTAGTATCCATGGGTTAAGGTAATAAATCTTACTTCTTGGTTGAAACATGCTTAGTTGCAAATCCCACAAATTCATGGTGTGTGAATTCAAGATCAACTAATCATGTCTGCAATTCATTATAGAGATTCGAAATAACCAAGCAACTGAATGAAGGAGAGATGTATTTGACACTAAGAGATGGGACGAGGGTTCCGGTCCACTCCATTGGAATTGTTGAACTTTATTTAATTAACGAGTTTTAATTTTGGGTAAATGTGGTTATACCTCTATTTTTAGAGATACTGCGATAATAAAGAATGATAATTTATTTATCTATTCTCGTATTATTATGGATGATTTGTATATTATAACTCCTAATTTATGTTCTATCAATAATTCTGTTTTAGAACCTACTCACAATTCTTTATCATTAAAAGAAAGATTTTTTCGACTAATGAAGCATATCTTTGGCACCTACGTCATGGTCACCTACGTCTTGGTCACATTAACTCAAAGAAGATCAAAAGACTGGTTAATGATGGGCTATTGGGCCCATTGGTTTTGAGGATTACCCAGTCTTTGAATCATGTTTAGAGGGTAAAATGACCAAGAGACTATTTTCTGCAAAAGGATATAGAACCAAAGATTTACTAGAATTAGTGCATACTAATGTATGTGGTCTCATGAGTGTCCAAGCATGATAAGGTTATGAGTATTTCATCATGTTTACTAATTATTACTCAAGTTATGGTTATGTATACTTAATGCGTCAGAAATTTGAAGCCTTTGAAAGATTCAAAGAGTTTCGGGCTGAAGCTGAGAAACAATTAGGTAAACATATCAAAGCCCTTTTATCTGATCGAGGTGACGAATACTTCCTCATGGACTTCAAAGACCATTTGTCAAAAGCAGAGATTTCATCCCAGTTGAATGTACCGGGGACTCCCTAGCAGAATAGTTTGCCAAAAAAAAATAAATAAATAGAACACTCTTAGAGATGGTAAGAGCTACAATGAGCTATGCTACTCTACCTATGTCATTTTGGGGATATGCTCTAGAACAGCAACATACTTGCTTAATTTGGTTCTATCCAAATCTGTTTCCAAGATATCTACTAGATTGTGGTTAGGGCGAAAGCCTAATATGAGGTACATCCACATTTGAGGTTGCCCAGCATATGTGCTGAAAGGAAAGACTGATAAGTTGGAATCGAAAAGGGAGAAGGAATTATTTGTTTTATAGTTCTGATGATAAGAAAGTCTTTGTTTCCACAAACACTAGGTTTCAGGAGGATAACTATGTAAACAATTTCAAACCAAAGAGTAAGGTGATTCTAGAAAAGATGCTAGATACAGGTAATGCTAGATCTTCAAAAGCTCCTAAAGATGAGGTGGTGTTGGGAATACTACTTGATAAGCCTTGAATGTTATGCATTCAAGCACCTTAACTCGCATTTGTTAAACCTTAGTTATTTTGTAATATAATATTTTGTTGTGTTTTTGTGTTTATTAGTGTTTTCAGGTTTTATGGGGAATGGGCACTCTATATAATGGATTTTTTCAAAATATACTGATAGACTCAAACTGGCTCGAGCGAATTCATCACTTGGCTCGAGCGAGGAAGCACTTAAATGGCTCAAGCGAGGAAGCACTTAAATGACTTAAGCGAATTCATAACTTAGCTCGAGCGAACTCGGTCGTACCAGAATCCGATTTGAAATCTGCACTTGATTTGGGGAGAGAAATGTTTCTAAAAGATGGGGTCAAGTGCGGATTTACCTTTGAGATCCCTCAAAGAGTGGTTTTGACTCCATATCCTTGCAATGAGAGATTGGGAAGACTCAATCCATTAGTTTAAGAGATTGGATTGTGATTTTTAGGGATTAAATGGGGATTCAAATAGGAGCTGGATCTATCATCCAAGGGGGTCGATTTTCTGTGAGCAAGCACGAATTAGGGTTCTAAGTTCATGACAGAGAACGACCAACAGCTCAAGGAACTCTAGGAGATGGGTTTCTCTAATGCAATATAGAATTTCATATCCTTCATGAGTAACTAAGCTTTTCATAGGGATTGATGTAACCTTTTCCAAGTCCATGGTTGGATGTAATCGTTTTGGATTTTAATATATGTTTGATGATTGTTTAGCTTAGAGTTTTACAAAACAATTTTGATTGATTCAATGTTCATACTCATTTTTTATAAAAACTCCATCTTGTCTATAAAAGGTTTCTTAGTCTTGAATGAAATCGACATTCCTATTTTCTGTGATTATAGGAATGATAGCTATGCAATGATACTTTTTGACATAAAATCAAGAGACTAGATAGGTCATGCTTAAGGAAGATGATCCATACTACATCTTAGATTAGTGTAATGTAGGTAGACAGATCATGCCAACCGAAGATAAGTTATACTCATTTCTTCATAATGTGTATGCTCATTAGAAGGTTTTATAGGCCATACCTAGGGAAGACGGATCGAACCACAACTAGTGTTTAAGTAGACAATCCGTGCCAACCGAAGATGGGTTATCATCACCTTCTAACTAAAGTATTTTCTTGTCGATGTCGTCATATAGTTGACACCCATTATGCGCATCATATCACACATATAGTAAGAATCCGATGCGAATATAATCTGCCATTAGTACGAGGTTTATGGTGAAATCATTTCCCTATGTTTCTTCTCTTTTATTTCATTAATTGTTTTTGCTTAATTTAGTTTTCCAATCAAAACCAAAAATTATCTTTTTTCTGAATTAGATTAAAATATATTCTGGAAACTTAATAGACATCCGACCAAAAACAGTCCTTGAGGTTCGACACCCTCCATATAGCCTTATCCTACAAGGATTCGTCCTATTGCGAGTGGTAAAAATATAATCATTGATTAAAATCCACATCATTACTAAATGCAAAACAATATTGCGTAGTGAAAAATAAACTATTCTCTAATCAATATTGAACTTTAAGAATAACATGCGAAAAACATTGCTATTTAAAATTAAACTAGTAAGAGCAAAATTACTTACTTGAAAATCAGGACCACTCATTGGCTTTATGAGCGAATAATCATCGCTCCTTGCTTCTCAGAAAAACGATTGCCTCAAGAACACCTTCAGACCTTCTCACCAATGACTAAAAGTTTAAAATTTAAACTTGTTCCTCCGAGAGTTAACTCAGAAGAACTTTAATTCTTAGTAAATACTAAAAGAACTGTTGTTGGTGTATTTTGCAAGAGCCACGGACACCTCTATTGAGACTGTAAAATAGCAATGTAGGACTGCATCCCACAACATGTAATGGACGGTTAGGGTTAGAAAAAACCCTTGCCTCCACACTCATGCTAGTTGACGCNGGGAAGACTCAATCCATTAGTTTTAAGGGATTGGATTGTGATTTTTAGGGATTAAAGGGGGATTCAAATAGGAGCTGGATCTATCATCCAAGGGGGTCGATTTTCTGTGAGCAAGCACGAATTAGGGTTCTAAGTTCATGCAAAGAACGACCAGCAGCTCAAGGAACTCTAGGAGATAGGTTTCTCTAATGCAATATAGAATTTCATATCCTTCATGAGTAACTAAGCTTTTCATAGGGATTGATGTAACCTTTTCCAAGTCCATGGTTGGATTGTAATCGTTTTGGGATTTTTAATATATGTTTGATGATTGTTTAGCTTAGAGTTTTACAAAACAATTTTGATTGATTCAATGTTCATACTCATTTTTTATAAAAACTCCATCTTGTCTATAAGAGGTTTCTTAGTCTTGAATGAAATCAACATTCCTATTTTCTGTGATTATAGGAATGATAGCTATGCAATGATACTTTTTGACATAAAATCAAGAGACTAGATAGGCCATGCTTAAGGAAGATGATCCGTACTACATCTTAGATTAGTGTAATGTAGGTAGACAGATCATGCCAACCGAAAATGAGTTATACTCATTTCTTGATAATGTGTATGCTCATTAGAAGGTTTTATAGGCCATACTTAGGGAAGACGGATCGTACCACAACTAGTGTTTAAGTAGACAATCCGTGCCAACCGAAGATTGGTTATCATCACCTTCTAACTAAAGTATTTTCTTGTCGATGTCGTCATATAGTTGACACCCATTATGCGCATCATATCACACATATAGTAAGAATCCGATGCGAATATAATCTGCCATTAGTATGAGGTTTGTGGTGAAATCATTTCCCTATGTTTCTTCTCTTTTATTTCATTAATTGTTTTTGCTTAATTTAGTTTTCCAATCAAAACCAAAAATTATCTTTTTTCTGAATTAGATTAGAATATATTTTGAAAACTTAATAGACATCCGACCAAAAACAGTCCTTGAGGTTCGACACCCTCCACATAGCCTTATCCTACAAGGATTCGTCTTATTGCGAGTGGTAAAAATATTATCATTGATTAAAATCCACATCATTACTAAAAATGCAAAACAATATTGCGTAGTGAAAAATAAACTATTCTTTAATCAAGATTGAACTTTAAGAATAACATGAGAAAAACATTGCTATTTAAAATTAAACTAGTAAGAGCAAAATTACTTACTTGAAAATCAGGACCACTCATTGGCTTTATGAGCGAATAATCATCGCTCCTTGCTTCTCAAAAAATCGATTGCCTCAAGAACACCTTCAGACCTTCTCACCAATGACTAAAAGTAACTAAGAGTGTAGGCTCAATCTTGCTCTTTAAAATTTAAACTTGTTCCTCCGAGAGTTAACTTAGAAGAACTTCAATTCTTAGTAAATACTAGAAGAACTATTGTTGGTGTATTTTGCAAGAGCCACAAGCACCTCTATTGAGACTGTAAAATAGCAATGTAGGACTGCATCCCACAACATGTAATGGACGGTTAGGGTTAGAAAAAACCCTTGCCTCCACACTCATGCTAGTTGACGCATAAGGCCAACGAAAAGTTCCTTGGCCCATGCATCTACCACAGCTCCCTTGGACTTGGGTTTTATCCCAAACCCAGATTCCTTTGCATCCAATGTACTGTATCTATCTAGCCTATGTTTTAATAAATTAAAATAAGCAGCCCAATAAATAAAAGCATTTTCATGGTTAATTTAAAATAATTTGGTGAGGGACCTAAAGAAAAAAGTAAATTTGGCTCAAATAGCCTC
>FXXK01000895.1:131784-204998 GCA_900184695.1 Betula pendula
ATGACAGGAATCAGTTTAGCGGGATCCGGGACAGGCTCTGTATCAAGAACTATGAAGTCTACTGGAAAGTAGAACTTGTCCACTCGGATGATGACATCTTCAACTATCCCACGAGGTTTCTTAACGGATCTGTCTGCAAGTTGTAAGACAACCGTCGTGGCTTTCAGCTCTCCAAGTCCTAATTGAGTATAGACCGAGAAGGGTAGCAAATTTACACCTGCTCCCAGATCAAGAAGGGCTTTATCAACAGCGTGGTCTCCAATGATACATGAAATGGTAGGAGCACCAGGGTCCTTGATCTTTGTAGGTATAGTATGCTGAATGAGTGAGCTAACCTGCTCGGTTAAGAGAATCCTCTCGGGACTGCGAGTCCTCATCCTACGCTTCTGAGGACATAAATCCTTCAAAAACTTGGCGTAGGATGGGATCTGTCGGATGGCATCGATGATGGGAATATTGATTTGAACTTGTTTGAAAATATCCATCATCTCTTGGTATTTCTCTCCTTGCTTTAAAGCACAAGGAGGCCCTTTTAGACGTTCAGGGAATGGAGCTCTAAGCTCAGAAGACGTCTTAAAGGTTGGACTGCCAATGGGCGGATTTGGATTAACGGGGGAATCATCCTTTTCTGGGGCCTTCAGCCCGACCTTATTATCGACCACCCAGCCGCTCCTCAACATAGTGACTGCATGGACTTGCTCGTGGGGAACGCTTCCAGAAGCGTTTCCATCGACCATATATTGTCCCTTAGGGTTGGCAACTGGCTGGGAGGGCAGCTTCCCTTCCTTCCTCTGATTAAGCGCATTTGCCAGCTGGCCAACTTGACCTTCCAGCTTGGCGATGGATTGGGAATGGGAGTTCAGCAATTGAGTATTGGCCTCAAGATTTCCAAGAGCAGTCAAAACCTTATCCTCAAAGGCAGAATTCCTAGGAGGAGGGGCTGACTGAAATTGATGATAAGGGGGTCGGTAGTTGGAGGACTGATTAAAAGATTGATGTGGTGGCATCGAATGTGCCTGATTTTGTAATCCTCCAACAGGTCCTTGATTTCCCGGAGCTGGGGCTCGCCAAGAAAAATTAGGATGATTTCTCCATCCCGGGTTATATGAATTGGAATAAGGATCATTACCCGGTCTAGAGAATGCTGCGTTCACCTGCTCGGGATGAACTTCAGAGAATTGCCCAATGATAGGGCAATCCTTCGCATGGTGCGACGGATTAGAGCAAAATGAACATGCCTCAGGTGGAGTTGAAATGGGAGCTGCAGGCGTAGGGACAAAGCCAGCTGCCATGATTTGGTCAAGTTTCCGAGAGAGAGCATCCACTTTAGAGGTAACCTCAGAGGAATGACTCACTTCGAAAAGACCTTCATGCTTTTGTTTGGCAGGTGGTGCCCTACGACCGAATGATGCATGGTATAAAGAGTTTTCACCAAGATTTTCAAAAAGAGTCCATGCATCATCTTCGCTCTTTAACATGAAAGTGCCTCCACATGAGGAATCGACCAATTGCCTATGAGGCTCAGTTAAGCCATCATAGAAGCATTGGACTTGCTGCCACTTGGGGACAGCATGGTGTGGACACTTTCGTAAAAGGTCCTTCATTCTTTCCCACGTCTCGTGGAAAGATTCACCATCCATTTGAGAAAAGCCAGTTATGGCTTTTTGAATTTGATTTGTTTTCCCTATTGGAAAGTACTTCTTAAGGAATTCTTGTTGCATTTGAGCCCAAGAAGTAACTGAATCATTAGGCAAGGAATTAAGCCAATGTTTGGCTTTATCCTTGAGGGAAAACGAAAAAAGGCGCATCCNGGTGTGGACACTTTCGTAAAAGGTCCTTCATTCTTTCCCACGTCTCGTGGAAAGATTCACCATCCATTTGAGAAAAGCCAGTTATGGCTTTTTGAATTTGATTTGTTTTCCCTATTGGAAAGTACTTCTTAAGGAATTCTTGTTGCATTTGAGCCCAAGAAGTAACTGAATCATTAGGCAAGGAATTAAGCCAATGTTTGGCTTTATCCTTGAGGGAAAACGAAAAAAGGCGCATCCTCAAAGCATTCTCATCAAAATTTTGCAATCTTAGAGTTGAACATATATCAATGAATTCATCTAGATGCTTATAAGGATCCTCATTGCTAAGTCCGTAAAAAGATGGTAACATCTGTATAGTGCTGGACTTAATCTCAAATTGGGTTGCCGTGATGGGTGGCAACCGAAGGCATGAAGAGGGTGTGTAAGTGGAGGGAACATAATGATCCCTCAATAAAATAGCCCTATTCTCTTCAACCATGTGTTCTATATTAGGTACTCTTAGATTTAAGTTCCTTGCAGTTCTTTGTTGTCTAAGAATACACCCTCTAGATCTAGGTCGCACGGAAAAATAGGCAATGATAATGAGCGGCGACCAAACATAAACTATCAACCTAATATTATGTACAGCACAAATATATAACAAAATAAAGGAAAAATTTAAAGGAGGTACTCGGTTCTGCCTTGCAGTAGTAGCTTCAGTGCTACTGGTCAGAAGTTCTGCGATCAATCCCTCAGATGCTACGATCGATCCCACATTACGATCGATCCCTCAGATTTTACAATCGATCCCTGGTGCACTTCTGTAGAAACAGAAACGGCAGAAGTAGATGCAGAACAGCAAAAAAAAAAAATTCTTTGAAACAGAAACCAGCAAACCTTTAAACAGAATATTATATATATATATATACAAATAGAGCAGAATAATAAAAAGAACAAATAATAGTTTCTGCCTTGCAGCAGTAGCTTCAGTGCTACTGCTCAGCAGGGTTACGATCGATCCCAGAGAGGTTACGATCGATCCCTGACCAATTCTGCAGAAACAGAATAGACTGATGCAGAGCAGAAACCAGAAACCAAACACACTAAAAACCAACTTTGAACAGAAACGAAATTTGCCAAAAACACAATATCAACAGAATTATACAATATACACAAAAATCAAGCTAAAGCAACCCTAAAAACTTCATAAACAACCGTTTGAAAAACAATCCCCGGCAACGGCGCCAAAAATTGATACGTATACGAATGCGCACGATTTTGAAATTTATAAAACACTCGTATTAGATCAATCCTTGTAGGATAGCCTAAGGGAGGGTGTCGATCCGCAGAGATTGTATTTGTTGTTTAAATTATGAAATCCTCAAGATCACTTCTAACTTAACTTTATCAAAAAAGAGATGTGAGTTTTTATAACTAAAAAGGAAACTAAATAACCAAAAGTTTTTTAAACTAAGTTATGCAAATGAAACTAAAAATGATAAGAGAGGTATAGAGGATTGATTTCACTCAATCCTCATACCTAAGCAAAGTCATAGACATGGAATTCACATAAAAGCAAGGTTTTGAGTGTGTGAAGGGTGTCAACCCTCACAACAACTCTTTTAAGAATATACTTTTCAAAGGAAATGATAAAGCATCATAGCTACACTCAAACTACCCACTTAATCTAGATGTGAGATAATCTAAGCTCCCTAGCATGCAATATAAACCCTTCTCAAGCATACACAATTCATGGAATAGCATAGAACATCTTAAGTTTCCACCCCTCTTTCCCACTACTCTAAGTTAAACTAACAAGGATTAAGTTGTGGTCCCTAGCATGCAATATCATACCTGCATAAAATCATGTCAACAAATATCATTGCAAAGCTTATAAATCATCCAAGACTTGACACAATCCTTCATAGACAAAGAAGAGTATATATCTCAAATGGTGTTTTCATTAAGCCCAAACCAAAAGCATGTACAATCACCTCACCATTTATATAAACTCCAAATTAGACTACTCAACTCATAGCACTTGGATTAAGCTAAATCAAAACCCTAAAAAGGATTTAGTTCCTCATAAGGGTTATGGAAAACTCCATTGATGTGGAGAAACCCATTCTCCAAGGAAACCAAGCACTATGAGAGAGTTCTTACCTACTGGACAGAAGTAAAACAAGCAAAAATGAAGCTAAAAACTACTCTGGAATGAAAACTAAGCTAAGCTCTCTCATTCTCGGACTCATACATCCAATATATAGAAAAATGAGGCTTGATCTTTCTTAAGGAAAGATTAAGCCAAAGATCTAAGGTTCCAGCTGCTAAGAGTCTTCTGAGAGGTGATTTCGGCGCCCACAATGTGCTGGCAAGCCGCAACTTTGGACCAAGAAAGATCCCCACCGCCATTAGCTGTCAAACAGCTGTGTCACTTCTGAAGACTCCGATGGACGATCCCTGCTTTCTACGATCGATCCCAGGCTACGATCGATCCCTGATTGGTACGATCGACCCTGGTAGTCTGCGATCGATCCTCTGGTACACTTCTCAGCTCCTTTGTTGTCTCTTTAGGCTTTAATGATTAAGATCTGCATGTGTTTCCATTTAAGACCTAAAAGATAAGACAACACTAAACACAGCAAACATTAAATAAAATACAAACTAAGGTATAACACATGCGAGTTAAGGAGCTTGAAGTTTAACATTCAGCTCTTATCAGACATCACTTGGCCATCAGATAGAAGTAGTGACACTTGGAGATCTGAGAGCATCTGTTTGACAACGTTACTTATACGTTAAATAGAAGTGCTGACGTTTTGGAGATCCGAGAGAACCTATTTGAAACCGTCACTTAAACGTCAGATAGAAGTTCGACATTCGGAGATCCCATAGCACCTGGTTTGGCAACGTCACTTGGACGTTACATAGAAGTGCTGACATTGCCTGCCAATGTCAGAATAGTTAGCGATGAAACCTTAGATGCCGTCATGATGCCAAACTACTTTCATGACATTGCGTCGCAATCTAAATAAGCTAATGGCATTTTTTTATGTTCTTTTTGACCACCTATATATAGATAAGAATGCTCGTGTCTTAAGCATAAGCAAGAACACAAAGAACAATTCCTAAAACCCTCCTAAAGGTTTTCTTGCTTCATTCTTGTTGTAACAAGAGAGGAATTCTCTAAAGCTTGATGCTTTCTCTCTCTTGGAGCTAAGTTCTATCAAACCACACTATACACAACAGTCAACCATAAAGAAGTCTACTAGTGGGTTGGTAAAGAAAGGCACTCGTAGAAGATTGACTAGCGGGAGCTGGAGTCAAGGCAAGCAAGGAGCTTGTTCTTTCATATAGATAAGTATTTTATATGGACTGCAAGTTTACTTTGCCTGTATTTTAATCTTCTATATTAAAGTGATCTCTTGAGTTTAACTACCCTGGAGTGGTTTTACCTTTGATGTGCTTTAAGGGTTTCTACTTTGTAACCAAAATCTGTGTATTGCTTTTGTGTTTGTGTTGTTTATGTGGTTTATGGTTCGAAGCTTGTGATAATTATTTTCTTTGTGATTGGTTATATTGGGATTGGAACCCGATCCTTAGTTTTTCAAAAAGTTTTGTAGGTTTTTACCTTGAGAAATGGAATGAAAAGAACAAATTCACTCCTTTGGGACTGACAAAAATTTCAGGTTTGGGCTCTTGTCTCTTCTCCCCTTCACTTTGACACTCCTAAAGGATTTATGTCGAGTCGAGATCGATATTTTAAATGAGGGGATCAATCTGTATGTTTTTTTAAAAAAAATAAAAAAATGAAAGATCATTCCAGAACATAGACTTTGTTTTGAAGCCACATATATTTTT
The DNA here is from genome assembly GCA_900184695.1 of Betula pendula. NCBI lineage: Eukaryota > Viridiplantae > Streptophyta > Magnoliopsida > Fagales > Betulaceae > Betula > Betula pendula. Next base: position 137,436 of record FXXK01000895.1, read on the forward strand.
AAAAAGATTTTATTTTTCGGATGTTTCATTTGAGGTTGTTTCTGATCCCTCCATGTTGGCACAACTAGAAGATAAAATTCTCTAACAGGCAGGGAATGAGATCCTTTTGAAGGTAATGATTCAAGCAATTCCCACATATAGAATGAGTGTATTCCAACTACCAAGGACCATGTGTTAGAAAATTAATTTGATGATGCATAAATTATGGTGGGGGCAACGCGAAAAAAGGGTCCAAGATACATTGGTTGAGTTGGGATACAATGGGGTACTCCAAAGCGTAAGGTGGTTTAGGCTTCAAAGATCTAGTGTGCTTTAATAAAGCATTACTAGCAAAACAATGCTGGAGATTGCTACATAATTCTGACACTTTGACAGAAATGATTCCTAAGGCAAAATATTATTCTAAGGACACTATTCTTGATGTGAGCTTGGGTAAACAATCTTCTTTCGTTTGGAGAAGTATTTGGTTGGCTTGTGATCTTCTCAAAGATAGACTTATATGGAGAATAGGTGATGGTAAATCAATTAAAATTTGGAAAGACAAGTAGCTGCCAACTCCCACCACTTACTCAGTCCAATCACCTAAGAGGATATTTATAGTGACCGATCTCAAAACACTTTCTTTTTTTTTTCATTAACTCGTAATAAAAGCATATCACATCAGAGTTAATAAAACATAACAGCGGAAACTACAAATAAACAACTGTGAGAATAACATAACATAAGGAACTGACATCAATCTACATATAACAAGTTTATAACATGAACTATACATCAAAGAAAGGCTAACAAAAAGCCACATACATCATAACTAAAGTACATCAACATGTTCAATATATACAACACATTGATATACAACAAAAGCTAAGCTATCAAAAGTCTATACATCAATCATCGGACATATATCACCATCAATTGTAATATCTCAAATAAGCAACCATTGGATTATCATCCAAATCCTTAGTACCTGCAACCACTACATCATCTAAGCGATCGTAGAGTTAACCATGTTCGCCTAAGCGGAAATATTAATCCAGAAGATCAATTAATATAATCATCACTAAGTTTTCATACTGAGCCGACATTTCACTAATATGTAAGTTTACAATAATAGCTACATTACTTTATAAAAATATCATCTTTATTCAATTTTGGCGTAGTTGATGAAGTAAACATCGTAATTATGAAATCATTTTGAAGCATACTATTTAGATGTGAATGTATGCATGTGCTCCAAAATACGCTCGAATACACATATGTATAAACCCATCTAATACATATCTTTGGACATAACATATATCTCAGCCATTCAAATATATATGCCTTCTATTCCTTTTAAATTACGGACCACATATATATAAATATATCTAAGTCAAATTCCATGAAATCATCGTATGCAAACCATCTGTAGATATATATATATATGTTTTGTTCCATTCAAACTCATATACATACCAATATATATAGCATAAAATTTCTCATAAGCTAATTCACATATAAAACATCAATAAATATGCGATGCATGATTCATCTTTCACTTTCATCTTTAACTTTACTTGTGTACACAACCACCTTAGGGACACCCCCTAGCAAACTGTACACACCAGCCTTAAGGACAGCTCCCTAGCCTCATGCCTTAGGGATACCTCCCTAACACAATCTTTTCATTAACTCTTATTCATCATTCATGTTCATACTAACACATCAATGCTCATGCTTCCATGTCTATGCATTAATCAAATCTAATCACAAATTCATATCTCAACTTTCATGATTTGTCATACTTGAAATCAAATCCATTTCTCAATATTCGTTATTAAATATCTTGAAAGCATCAAAGTAAACAATAATCATATATCATCATACATATCTCAACACTTTCAAAATCAACATGACATTATCATTTATATCTCATCAAACATATCTTAACACATTGAAAGTATCAATGTAACAATATATCATCATCAACACAACATATGACCGATCGATCTTGATATAAGCTTTACATTCTTTTGCATACATTAAAATTCTATTCTTTCTCAATATATTTAGCATTTATAAAACATTCAAAACATTTGTAAAGCCTTTAAAGAAATAAAACATAGTATCTTGTCCTCAATGAGTAAAATACTCACAATATTCTGCTTGATGTTCGACGTAACAACACCAACACAATTTTCTAGCTACAAAGAACTGCAATAACACATTGCATGTGATCCTTAGACATAATCCAAAACTAATAACATAATCCTACATCCTCACAAATGCTTAAAATCACATAAGCACATAATCAAAGGAAACTCATAGCATACATGAGACTCAAAACACAACCCAAAGGCTATAAAAGCTAACCTATAGAGAATCTATAAGATTAACATGCAACAACCACAACAAGACTTAACTTATATAACTAAATTTAACACTTACCTCAAAAGATATGAAGTCTTGGCTTACAAAATTTCGATCCAACGTGCAAGCACTTCAAATACACCAAATTCTAAGACAAACAACCAAGATTAAGTGACATGCAAGGAGCTTAGCTCAATATTGAAAGAACAATCATGGGTTTGGGAATTTGTCTTAAACGAACGGTAGATTCAAAGTTCCAGCACCAAGGAACACATTATCGGTGTTAAAAATCACAAACAAAGGCCCAAAAGATCACAATCTTAGGGTTTAGGTGAAACTCTAAGAAAGAGAAGAGAGCATTAGAAATTGGACTTGAAAAAACTGAGAAATGAGTTGAAAAATCGAATTCCAGCTATTTAAAGCGAAATACTATACACTGTCATCCGGACGGGAAAATGAGCCCGTTCGAACACCACACAGCAAAACTCGTCTAGAGCAATAGCGAACGCAGATGAAACGGGAGTCAATGGAACTCACTATTCAGACGCCAATGGAACGCGTAGCGAACGAAACTTACTAACTGAACATTAACAAGATCCGTTCAAACAAAATACGAAGGAGCAGCGAACAAGATCTACTACCAAGGCTCGTTCAGACGAATAGCAAACGAATATGGAACAAGACTTTTTGTCTGAATCCTGTTCGAATGAGAATGTCACCATTTGAACATCAAGCTTAAAAATAGCTTTACATAATTTTTTCAAGTGTTCATTTTTCTTGCTTTTAATTACCTGTTTACCTCTGGTTATTAATTCCACTTGCTTATTTACATAATTAATTTCATCAACTCCTCTAATCACATCATGAATATGACAATATTAGTCCAGGATGAAAGAGTGATGAAGTTCATTAATAAAGACACAAGATGGTGGAATAAAGCATTGATAAAAGAGGTTTTTCAAAAGAAGGAAGCGCCCTTTTATTTGCCAGCTATCCTTAAGCCCCTATCAACAAAAAGACTGGGTAATTTGGAGGGCTACTTCTAATGGTGAATTTTTCGTGCAAAACACATATCATTTGGAGAAATAAATGAAATATATGAATTGAAGGGGAAATTCAAAAAGATCGGGGTATAATAGAGTATGGAAAGTGCTATGGAAGTTGCAAGTGTCGAATGCAGTTAAGATGTTCTTATGGAGAGCGTGCAACAATTTGTACCAACCAAAGAGAACCTATTCATAAGAGGAATTGTTTTGGATCCTCAATGGCCCATTTGTGGACGGGAAGAGGAGACTGCTAAACATATTATGTGGAGTTGTCTATCAGCATGGGATGTTTGGGGAGCTTGTAGGAAAAAGTTACAGAAAAGCTCAGGTGAGAGATCAGATTTCTTAAAAAGTAATGGAGGAGATGATAAGAAGATGCGATGGTGAGGAACAGTGGCGGAGCCACTTGGGGAGGGCAGGGGCGCCCACTCCTACAATTTTTGAGAAAAAAAAAAGTTTACACGACAGATTTTTAATTTTTAAACGCCTAGCCCCCATGAATTCATTTCCCATGGCCTTGCTGCCCCTACTCCTCTACTCGTCGATTATATAGATCTTTTGCCATTGTATCGTCAAATCAAGTTATCATTTTGTCAAATTGACGTACCGGGACTAGAGCTATAATCGAGCCAAGCCAAGCTTTACAATTTCAAGAATGGTTCGTTTATGATTATACATATTCGAGTCAAGCTCGAGTTCAAACCGAGTTATGAAATGTGTGTTCAAGCTCGGCTCGTTAGAAGCTCGGGCAAGTTCGAGCCCATTAATAATGCTATTCGAACCGAGCTGGGTATTTGATCGAGCTCGAGCTAGGCTATTAAATTTTTTAATGTATGATCCAAGCGAAATTCAAGTTCGAGTTTGTAAACAACCAATATACATTTATCAAAAATATAAATATATAATATGTAACTATATAAAGAATATTATACAATATAGTATACAACTATAGTCTATAAATAACAAATTAACAGAATATTATTATCTATAACTATAGAGTAGAAACAATAGTATATGTATAATGTGAGTAAATAGTAAGTCTAATTTATTATATATGACTAATTAACTATATTATAAGTATAGTATATAATTATTGTTAATCATGTATGATGCGTCATATATATAGTTATATATAAACTATTCAATATAATTATATTGTTATATACAAACTATATATTAATAACTTAATATGTTAGTTTATAAACTAACTAGTTAGTATGTTAATAATAAANTATATGTACATACATTGATACATACATTCATAATAATACTACTATATATCAAAATATTATAATTAATATGTAATACTATATTTACGTGATTAGTATAGTTAATTAATTTGGAGCTAACTATATATATATATTAATCAAAGTGACGTATATATTATAGGTAACTATTTAACTATACATGCATAGTTAGTTAGTTTCTTAGTAATATTAAGTTAATTAGTATATATTAACTAACTAGGCTCGCAAGCCTTAAACAAGTCGAACCTTAAACGAGTTAGGCCCACTAGTTTCTATTGAATTTCATCGGACGAGTCAGATATGTATCATTTATTAATCTAGTGAATTTTTATGGTACCGAACTCGGAGTCAAGTCAAGTTTTATCGAACGTACTCATTTATTTACGGTCCTATCCGGGACTATATCTCTTTCACTCATTGTTGTATTTCTCTGCTGAAGCAAGTCTGATTTCGCGTCCGTCTCTTTTCTTAAAGTTTCACTCTTTCTTTGTTTGATTTCTTCTGATTTGCGAAATGAGTTCATGCGTTCGATTTTTCTTTGAGCCTCCTCTGCCACTACACAGTTCATGCGCCTGATTTTCGAAATGGGCAAGAGCAGATAAAGGTGATTTGCTTGATTTTCAAAATGGGCAAGAGCGTCTGATCATTTGTTTGATTTCGTCTGATTTGCGAAATGGGTTCATTCATGCGTTTTGATTTTCGAAACGGGCAAGAGCACAGAAAGGTGAATCTGTGATTTGCTTGATTTTCGAAATGGGCAAGAACAAAATGGGTTCATATCTCTTTTTTTTTTCCTTTGAGTTTTTCTGCAGAATTGCTGTTATATGGGTCTCTGGGGCCTGCCGTTTTTTTTTTTTTTTTCCTGAATCACAACGGGGGCCTGCTGTTGATCGCATGTTTGCTGGTCTACTGTTGTTGCTTTCCAAATAGTTGTTCGCTGTTTGGATTGATGGTTTTTTTTTTTTTTTCCTGAGATTGTTAGTTTTGTGAATTATTTGTATAGATAGATGCTCCTATGTAGCTTTACTCCGAGTGACCTCTGTAATATTATTCTTTTTTCTTTTTTTTTTATAAGTTGTTGCAGTATTCTTTGATTGGTGTCATTAAAAATAAAAATAAAAAAAGGTTCATGCGTTTGAGATATGCCTTTGAATAAAAAAATTTTAAAAATAATTATTTTAATAAAATATGGAACAAAGATTGATAAACGGCTAGCTACATGCTTTGAAAAGTGATTAGGTAAATTAGCAAAAATAGGTTTTGGATAGCTATTTTGTGTTGAAAATTTTATTATTATCTATCTATACAAATATATCTAATATATATTAATCACATGCTCTTCCAAAATTGATAGTTTTTAAAATTATCATTGAATTTATAATAAATTATTATTGACTTTTGATCTAATAGTAATTTTAAAAGTCACATTAATTTTTGTTGTCCACAAGGTGATTATGGAGTTGACTTGTATTATTACTCATTAAATTATTAATTATAATATAATGAATGTCTATGACCTTAGGTGAGTAAATTCTATATGCAAAAGTTTATTGTTGTGTATCTATACAAATATAATATTATTTTATCTTAGTAATTATTAGTTTCCTTGTCAAAAAAAAAAAAAATTAGTATCGCCCCTAAAAGAGTCCAATCCTAGCTCCGCCACTAGTGAGGAACGGGAATTGTTGGTAGTGGTAACAAGGAAAATTTGGTTTAGAAGAAATGCTACAATATAGGGGGGAAGTTTACTCCAACCCAATTGATCAGAAGGCAGAAGGCTGAAGAATCACTTGCTGAGTTACGAAAAATTCCTTCAAGGGGCGAGACCAAATGGTAGAAATTCGAGATTCAGCTCCAATGACATGAAAAAGTCAACTATCAGATATTATTAAAGTCAACTGGAATGTTGTAGTGGACAAACAAAACAAATATATGCATCGGCATCTTTGTACAGGACTATAAAGGGAATGTGCTTGCAACAAAGAGTTCCACCAAACTTGTACTTAATTATAGCGCCTCATATTTTAATTTTGATATTACTGTTGGGGATTGTGATTTTAAAAAGTGCGACTTCAAAAATAGCGATTTTAAAAAGTGCGATTTGAAAACGTGATTTTTGAAAACGCAGTTAAGCGTTTGGCAAAATAGCACTTTGGCTTTTAAAATCGCAGTTTAGCATTTAAAATTCTACGTTTTCAAAAAAGCACCCCATTAACTGCGATTTGAAAATGCATATTTTCTGCGTTGTCAAATTACAATTTTTTAAAAACGCAATTCTCAAACAATTCAGTTTTTGCGATTTGGTTTAAAATCGCATTTATTGTCTATAAAATTGCAATCATAAACGCACCCTAAGATTATATTAATATTTATAGGGCATAATAGACACAATAATAAACTTTGAGGAATTTAAGAGATTATATGAATATTTATTGAAATAAATATTGGTTAGTGAATTTAATTTATAAGTCTTCATTTATTAATAGGGAGTTATTTAATGTTATAAGCTACAAAGACATAATAAATTAATAATAATGAAATAAAAATAGTGATATAGGTGTATAGATATATATAGAAATTAAAAGGGAAAAGTCCACATACCCCCCTCAAACTACCACCTAATTGACAATGTTCCCCAAACTTTCAATTGTGACAATGTCCCCCACCAAACTACCAAACAAATGACAATGTTCCCCCAATTACAACAAAAAGACAAAAATAACCCTACAGATTTTTCAATAAGACCAAATACTATTTTTTTAATTTCATTTTTAAAAAGTAATTTTTTAAATCGAAATCTTTATAATTTTTTAAATTTTGAATTTGGCTAATTGGGTAGGAGTGTTTTTTTTTTTTTTTTTTTTTAATTTTTATATAAAAAAATTGCAAGTTTTTTTTTTAGTTTTATGTTTTTCTAACCCTTATGAATTCGAAAATAATAATAATAACTTTTTTTTTAAAGAAATAATTATATTTTTTAAACGAAAATGTTTATAATTTTTTTTTTTATTCTTGAATTTGTCCAATTGGTTTGTAGTGTTTTTTTTTAAAAAAAAAAAAAAATTAATTAATTAATTTTGTTTTGTTTTTGTTTTTTATTTTTTATTTTTTATTTTTAGCTTTAGTCTTTTTCTAGCCCTTATGAATTGTAGTGTTTTTTTTTTTTTTAATTTGTAGTTTTATTTTTTTTAAATAATTTTTTATTTTATTTTATTAAGGTATTTTCGTCTTTAGGGGGGACATTGTCATTTGTTTGGTAATTTGAGAGGGACATTATCAATTGGGTGGTAGTTTGAGGGGGATATGTGAACTTTTTCCAAATTAAAATGTATATATATATAACCGAATGAGCTAAAGTTACAACCCATTTAGTTAGCTTAATTTTGTTAGATTGTAAGTAGCAAAACGCATGATTAAATGGAAGAAGATATTTAGCTACAAGACAAATATGGCTTTACGGAGGTTAGAATGAATAAGTGTGAATTTGAGGGAGTCACCATCTATGGATTCTATGAGTCATTATCTTACAACTTATTTGTTAAGTTTACAAACTTGAAGCTCAAGTTTGCCTTGCCTACTCACAATCTTTTTTTAAAGAAAAAAAAAAAAAAGTTTGCCTTGCCTATAAAAGAAACCCACGCCCTTCATTCTCTCATCCATTTTGTTCAAACAAAAAAACCGGACCTCTTTCTCATTCTTGGATGAACGAGAGAAAGGTGCTAACGTGAATAGTGTTTCAGAGCCTGACAATGCAATTTTACAAAGTAGCTCAGTCAGTTCTTCTCGTCATCTTCTTTTAATTACTTGTATATTTGTTTTTTCAAATTATGTCATTAAAGAGCCCAAATAGTTTAAAGTTTAAATAAGCATTATATATAGTGGATTGACATTTAAATATTATGTCACAACACTTTGGTGTTTAAACATCAATCTTTACACTTAATTTTACAACTATTACTTTTATATACTTGTCTTTACCTTGGATTGACGTTTAAATATTAAGTCACAATTGTTTCCATGTTTAAACGTCAATCTTTGCTTAGAATATACAATTGTGACTTTTACTTAATCCTTATATTTGATTAAAATTTAAATATTATGTCATGATAATTTGGTATTTAAACATTAATCTTTACATCGATTATACTAATATTGCTATGCAGAAAATGAATTACAAGAATCCATTTCAGTGAAGGATCAGTATGAATTACTTACTAGGGAATGATATTGGTTTTAATAATATATACTTACTGATTTATTTATTAATTAATTTGATTATATGTGCATGAATATGATATTACATATTGTCTAATTTTTATTTTTGTTCCAAAATAGATCGTAAAATACATTAATACATTTTGGGTTTTAGTCCTCAAACTGATGGTTGGAGTCTCCAGTGCTGAAAGATAATAATAAAATTGGTTATAGTTCCCAGATTGGTGGTTGGAGTCCTCAGTGCTAAAAAGATAACAATAAAGTTTGTTCTAGTCTCCAGACTAGTGATTGGAGTCCCTAGTGCTGAAAGATTATATTAGGTGGGTGAAATATTCAGTCTGGTGGTTGAAGTTCTCAATACTGCTAGTAAAGTGAGAACATGGAGTTGGAGTCCCCTATTAGCCAAGAGGTTGAAGTCCCTGGAGTGATGCATTGTATGAATAATATGGAAATTATATAATTGTCATTAATGATACCATAATAAACTAGTGACTATTATACTTATTGAAACAGTAGAACTCACTTGTTTGCTATGTAAATATGGTAACATCATATTTACATAAATTATGATGCAAGATTGGAGGAAGAGGCTCAGGACCCTTTCCCCAATTTTAATTAATTTTGATAAAGCTACTTGTTGCCTCATTATGATGATAGACATTACATGTAATCTATCTCTTGTTATATACTGTTTTTCATACAACATGTATGAACACTTTTATTTATATTTGCTATTATGCTGTCCTTAACACTTATCTTTATTTGATGTACTTAGTGTATTTATTATGTAACTGCACAATATTAATATATATATATATATATATATATTAAAAAAATTGAGGTATATTCATTCAACTCAATTGTGTTATGTGAGGGTTATACCTATTATTTTAAAGAAAAAAAAAATTCACTGCAATATTCTATCTCTGATGTCATAACGTCACGTGTGAGATAAGAGATTTATACTTATGTCTTATTATTTAAAGGCGGGGGCATCATAGTACTTTTGGATCCAATAACAATAGAAGCATTGCTGGAATTGCATGCTGCATAAGTTAATTGTGATTTGGGATGATAGTGAAGGTTAAAGATAGAAATTGGAGTAGATTTAGATAACTTGTAGATGATATAAGAGGTGTTCCAAATACACTGCAACATTGACATATTTTCCATGTAAAAAGAGAAGCTAATGTTGTAGCTTATAGTTTAGCCAAAGCAACAGTATATAAGGTTACTCATCAAGTTTGAATACAAGAGATCCTTAATTGAATTTGCGATATGGTATTATTAGAGCAACATGCTCTCCCTTAAAAATGATTATGAATTCCAGATTGATTTGAAAAAAAAAGAAAATGAGTTGCCATGGGGGAGAAATTGGTTATGTAATCCGCAAATGTTACAAAATGATATTTTTAGTATTTTCTAATGTTATGTTATCAATTAAAATTATATAATAGACAAATATCAAGTTCTTTATTTTATATATGAATAACTAAAAAATACCTTCTATATATATGTTTTTTTTTTTTTCCCGTGAACTTCTCCCTCCCTGGCAGGTATATTATCACATTTCACCCACCATATTCATTTTCTTTTTTCGGTAAGTAAACATATTCATTTCTTTCCAATATAAAATTGGGACGAAAAAAGCCGTTTTTCGGACAGGCAAGAATACGCCGTCGTTTTTGCCTCGAACCTTCTCCTTTTTTGTTTTTGTTTTTCCTAAGCGAACCCCGAAGTCTTCTTTTTAATCTTTTAGGAACTCCCATCTCGGAATTTATCACCCCTCAAATCCAACAAAAACATCCACAAGTCCACAACAAAGCAGCTCACAAGATCTGATCAGATCCATTCAGATCCCCCACTCCCAACATCTCTCTCGAATTATTTCCTTCTTTCTCTCTCTCTCTGTAAAAATTCCAACCCCTTCTCTCTCGAAAGAATATATGTACGTATCGCCCAATTCTTATGTATTTAGCCCAATAATTTGATTTTTCACATCGAGTCTATGGTCGCAATTCTAGGGTTTCGGAGCCGCCGACGTCATTTCCTCGATTTCTGCGACAATTGTGGTGTTCATTTTGGGTAGCCATGAGAACGTTCGTGACCTAGGGTTCGTAAAGGTCTTGCCTTTACTTCCGAGTGCATGAAGATTTGGTGCTGCCTATGCTTTGCCGGAGAAGAAGAGGACGACGAAGAAGAAGTTGGAGAGCAAGGTAAAGGGGAGGCCATGGGGGAGGGCGTTTTCGGAGATACGGGCAATCCCGAGGGCAGAATCGGAAATGACGAAGACACCGAGCAATTAGGGCTTGCGGCGAACCGGGGCGGGGGCGACGACCAGCTGAGGCGGTTCGAAGACGCGGTGGTTGCGATGCGTGGTTCTGCGCATTGGGAGGGGGCGGCGCGCGCCGGTTCGCTCTTCTCCCGGTTCCGAATCTCGCGGGGCTCTGAGGGAGAGACGAGCTCGGCTTCGGGGGCTGCGGCGCTCACTGGTGTCGAGGATCGTGATCGCGATTCCCACAGTAAACGCGCCAAAGTTCACTTCGACTCTCAGTGAGTCTCTCACCCTCTGTCTCTTTGCATATGTGTATCTGTGCGAATTTAGTGGATTTTGCTTCATTTTTTCCTCGAACTCTGTTCATTTGGTAGCGAATTGGGCTCTGATTGTAATCTCCAAGGTACTTTAGCATGTCGATTTCTGATTTGTTCTGGCGGGGAGATTTAGGAGTATATTTTAACATATTGATGGTATATTCTGAGAGTAGAGTTAGAACAACAGCTGTGAGCTGTGGGGTTTAAAGATTTATTCTCTATGTTTATGGAATTGTTATTATAATGTTTTGGTAATGATCGTCGTCATAATATTTACTAATCATGTTTTCGCTGTTATTATTCTATGAACTTATATATATTTATATTGGAATTTCTTTTTTTCTTTTCTTTTTTTCCTTCTTTCATATAATGCAGGAATCGTCTTTATTTTCTGATATGGAGATATGCAAGGTGCTATCTCTTTCTGAAGCTCATTGTATATTTGTGACATCCAGAAAATTAGTCTCACATTGGGGAAATGAATTGTCCATATTGAGTGGTTGGATTATAAAGATGTTCATAGTTGCTAAGTCACCCATCCGTTATTTACTATGTGAAATTGAGCTTTATAAGTATTTTACGGAGTTCCAATTGAAACTTGCTTAATTCTTTTGGAGTGATAGCGCATATGTGGTTAACTTTCTTTGGGTTATTTCAAATGGTATCATAACAACTTAGTACCATATAGCGCTAAAGCACCCATGGCGTTGGCATTGCCCTGGCAAGGACGTCAAATATTTTAGTGGAGGAGTTTGTGATACCCTAGAAAATTAGTCTCACATTTAGAAACTGAATTGCTCACAATGAGTGGATGAATTATAAAGATGCTTATAGGTACCATGTCCCACATTGATTCCTTATTAGGTGAGATTTAACTTTATAAGTGATTTTAGGGAGTTCCAATTGCAACTTGATTAGGCTAGTGGTTTTCCTAGGTCGTTACAAGATAAATCAACAATGGAAGTGGATGTTTATGCTGCATAAATTTGTGCTGCTTCTTGAAGTATCTTCTGTGTAAATAGTCAATTAAGGTCTCACAAGTTGACATAATTCACTGGATGGCATGCAATAGTAGCATAAAGTAAAATCACAATGGTTTTTTAGGTTTTCTTTCTTATCTAAAGGCTCCGCGGGTGTAATGTAACAAATATTTTTTTCTGGGGATTCTTTATTTTCCAATTACATTGCATTGTTCAATTAGGGTGTAATAGAACAAATGTTTAAATGACTTGTCTGTTTCATTCAAGTCCATCACTTAGAAGCTGCTCCCTTTTAGTAGGGCAGTGTTTCAGTCTTGTTTCAATGTATGGGGAATGTACTCTCAGCTTGCCATGTATAGGGTCTAACAGTGGACTACTGTGTTCCAAACTGGAACAGGACAGAAACATAATTCTTTTAGCATGCGTGAATTTATCTCTTTAGTAAAAAATGCTGGTGGGACTTAACAACTGTCTGGTTTTAATACCAGGAATTAAGTATTGCATGAATTATATCAGAAGCGACGTGTAGTTTTAACTTGGAAAGGCATGCTTTATTATGTTGAATACTTATGATCAAAACCTTTTATTGCAGTGACTATCATTTTGCAACTGCTGCAGTGTCTTCAAACGCGGAAAATTCCAGTTCATCTCAGGAAAGAGATTACCATATTAGCCAGGGATCTAGTCCATCTAAGAATCAGATATTTTATCATACTTTAACTATGATCGATGGTGGTGATAAGAATCCGTCTGAATTCACTGATGAGAATGATGATGAAGGACATGAGAGTGACACTCTGAGAACAGAAGATTTAGAAAGTCGGATGGATCTTACAGACGACTTACTCCATATGGTATGCAGTGCCTAAGAATTTTCATGGAGCTACTCATCATTTACTTGCCTTCAATATTCTAATTGTTTTATTTTGTAATTTTGTTTTTCAGGTTTTCTCTTTCTTGGACCACATTAATCTTTGCGGAGCTGCCAGAGTGTGTAAGCAGTGGCGATCAGCTAGTGCTCACGAAGATTTCTGGAAATGTTTGAATTTTGAGAACCGGAACATATCTATGGAACAATGTGAGTTTTAATATGATATAATATACTGCTGCCTTTATTTTTTAACCCTTATTACAAAGACTCGATGGCATGAGAAAAGGAATATGGATTTAAGAGACTTTCCAAACTTGTGTTTATCTACTTTATTGGTTGGCATTTTATATATGGTATTTCGTTTGAAAGAAAAGTGGGAATTTATTACTAAGTGTATACATTTGCAGTTGAGGATATGTGTCGGAGGTATCCAAATGCAATAGAAGTGAATATTTCTGGTGCTCCTGCTATTCACTTGCTTGTTATGAGAGCAGTCTCTTCATTAAGGTGAGAGGCTTTTGTGAGTGTTTTTTCTGGTCAATATTGTGCGATCATGGCTAATATATTTTCATGCTTATCAGAAATCTTGAGGTTTTGACATTGGGGAGAGGGCAACTAGGTGATACTTTTTTCCATGCTTTAGCGGATTGCTATTTGTTGAAGAGATTGAATGTAAATGATGCTACTCTTGGGAATGGTATTCAAGAAGTACCCATAAACCATGATAGCTTGCGACATCTTCAACTAACAAAGTGCCGTGTCATGCGTGTATCTGTCAGGTGAAGTAGTTTTATGGTTAAAACGACACTATTATGTCTGTCAATCAGGTCAGTTTTGGTGCTAAGATATGGTCTTTGCAGGTGCCCACAACTTGAAACTATGTCTTTGAAGCGCAGTAACATGGCACAGGCTGTGCTTAATTGCCCTCTTCTGCGTGAGCTTGATATAGGCTCTTGCCACAAGCTTTCAGATGCTGCAGTTCGTTCGGCAGCGATTTCATGCCCCCAATTAGAGACTCTAGACATGTCAAATTGCTCATGTGTTAGTGATGAAACTCTACGTGAAATAGCCCTCGCTTGTGCCAATCTCCATTTTCTTAATGCTTCGTACTGCCCAAACATTTCACTTGAGGTCAGTTTCTAGAGTTTGTTAATCATTTTCTTTTTTTTGAAGTATGGTTATACATTTATTTGACATGCTCAATTGCTTTTCCTTAGTCTGTTAGGTTGCCAATGTTGACCATTCTTAAGCTTCACAGCTGTGAGGGCATCACTTCAGCTTCAATGGCTGCAATATCTCATAGTTACATGTTGGAGGTTTGAATTCACTTGCTTCAGATATTGGTGTTGCCTGGATGTTTGTGCTGCCTGAATAAATGATACTTTCAACATGTCAAAAATGACTTAATAATTTGTTGCAGGTTTTGGAGCTTGACAATTGTAGTTTACTGACTTCTGTGTCCTTGGAGCTTCCACGCTTACAGAATATTAGATTAGTACATTGTCGCAAGTATGCTGTGCTGCTCCATTTAATCTTTTCCCTTCCACCAATCTTCCCCCAAAAAAGCACTCTCTCTCTCTCTCTCTCTCTCTCTCTCTCTTTTCCTGTTCCATTATATTTATATTCTTTTGTTTTAATTATATTTCTCCTGCAGGTTTGCTGATTTGAATTTACGGAGTACCATGCTATCATCTATAATGGTGTCTAATTGCCCTGTACTCAACCGGATCAACATCACTTCAAACTCACTTCAGGTATGTCGTTGGTGAGGAATTTGGTCTTTTCTTGTCCTTCCTTTCATGTCCTTGGTCACTTACACAAGAGCTAGTATTTTAATGAAGCGGTTTCATGGACATGTAGAAATTAGCATTGCAGAAGCAGGAGAGCTTAACCACATTGGCATTGCAATGCCAATCATTGCAAGAAGTGGACCTCACAGATTGTGAATCTCTGACAAATTCTATTTGTGAAGTTTTTAGTGATGGTGGTGGATGCCCCATGCTGAAGTCATTAGTTCTTGATAACTGCGAGGTTTGTTAATTAGGCCCTTTTCGTTTCCTAAATTTATTATTTTGTGAAATTTACTTGTGTGTGCAATATGATTATGCCTTATTGAAGGCCATGGTGTTTTGGCCTGCCTTGATGGTGTTCTGTTTATCATTTTTTTTTTGATAAGTAATCGTAAAATTCATTAAAAAGCAAAAAGATGCAACCCACGTACATATGGAGTATACTCAATAAAGTCTAGCTAGATGTAGAAAAGAGATTTATTTTTTTTTTTTTTGTAAGTAATCAAAATATTATTAAAAGCGTAAGGCGTCCCAATCTACACAGAAAATATACAAAAGAAGCTACCTAACAAGTAGCAGCAAAAAGAACAAGAAAATCATAAAAACTAATTATCAAAGAAGAAACATAAGCAACTTTTCAAAGATACAAAGTGTTGAAAAGTAGAGACTTATGACACGTTTGGTACGTGGAATAGCTATTTTTTGGAATAACATTTTTTAAGAATAAAAAAAGTGGAATGAATTAGTATTGGAATAGCTATCCCAATAGCCATGAAGGAACGATCATTTCTTCAATTGAATGAATAACTATTCCTATCAAATTTAAGAGGAATAGATATTCCTTCTATTGAAGGAATAATCATTCCCTCATGAATTTGAGAGGAATAGATATTTTCTCTATTGAAGAAATAATCATTCCTTCATGGCCATAAGAATAGCTATTACAAGGCTAATGTATTTCACTTTTATTCTTAATAAAGGTTATTCTAAGGAATAGTCATTCTGCATACAAAACATAACCTTAATCTCTTCTAAGACCTCTCGTGATTCTCAAAATTCCTATAATTTCTTTCCCTCTAAAGACACTACAAAAAGCACGAAGGCGCCATCTTCAACACAGTAGCGCTCCGAGTACGGCTAGCAATCCACCAACAAGCATACAAGTCGACTACTCATCTAGGCATTACTCAAGACAACCCAAAATGAGTGTAAGAGAACATTCAACATGGCACAAGTAACTTCACAATGAAGAAGAAGATGGTCCACAGACTCCCCATTCTTTTTGCACATACAATATCTATCAGTCACAATGATGCCGCTTTTGGAGATTGTTCATGGTAAGGATCTTTCCTATAGTCACCGCCACACAAAAAATGCCACTCTCAAAGGAATCTTAGTTCTCCAAATACTCTGTCAAGGAAACGAAACCATCATTACAACCTAAAACCTTGTAGAAGGACTTAACGCCAAAAAACCCTTTTTCAGAAGGGACCCACTGCTGTTTGTCTTCCCCTTCCCTTCTAGCTCTTGCTGAATACAAAAACCTAAAGAACGAGGCGAAGACATTCACCTCTCAATCCTGAGCCGCTCTAGCAAAGCTCACGTTCTACTGAATGGCACCTTCAGAAATATCGATGTGAGCCTCATCAGGGGCATCCTTTGCACAGACAATATTAATTATAACTAGAAAAGCATCCTTAAGGGCCATATCCTCACACCAAAGGTCATGCCAAAATCTGACTTTGGTACCATCTCCCATCTCAAATCTAGTGTAATTACAAAACTGCTCCCAACCCCTCTTAATATTCTTTCATAAACCCACCCCATACGCCCCAATAGGCTCGCTAGAATACCATCCTCTCCATGAAATTCCATATTTAGAATCCACCACCACTCTCCACCAAGCTTCTCTCTCAAGCTCATTGCACGAAAGCCATTTACTTAAGAGAGCATGATTGAACCTCAGCAAGTTTCTAATCCCTAGCCCTCCCTCAAAAATCGGCATGGACACTTTGGGCCAACTCACCAGGTGATATTTGAACTCTTTATCTAACCCACCTCATAAGAAATTGCGTTGAACCTTCTCAATATGGTTCGCAATACTAGAGAGGAGAGGAAATAGGGACATGAAATAAGTGGGTAAGTTGGAAAGGGTGCTCTTGATAAGTGTAACCTTACCACCCTTAAACAAATACGACATTTTTCAACTAGCGTCCCATATATGCTTGGCCTTTTAGGAAGCCTCCAAAGGAAGACCAATATACTCCACAAGGGCAGGGATGAAACCCCACAACCTAGAATCCTAGCCAGCCCAACCACATTATGAACATTACGCACCGGAACCAATTATGACTTGGCTAAATTCATCTTCAAGCCTGATATAGCTTCAAAACATAAGAACAAGCTCTGTAAATTGCAAAGATGATTTGGGTCCACCCACAGAAAATCAATGTATCATCCGCAAACTGAAGATGAGAAATATCAACTTATGTCCCCGTAGAGAAGCCAGACAACAATCCTCCACTCACAGCAGCTAAAATCATCTTACCCAACGCCTCCATCACTATGAAAAAAAAAAAAAGAGACAGATGGTCTCCTTGCCTTAAGCTACGAGAATTGCTAAAAAACCTTATAGGAGAGCCATTAACCAAAATCAAAAAGCGCTCTGAAGAAATACAATGAGCAATCCATGAGCACAACTTTCCCCCAAACCCACATCTTCCCCCCTAAAAAAACATGATAGTTCGAAATACTAAAATCTGAGGTAATAGCCCAAAGAAAAAGTCTTAAAGAATAAAGCCTTCAATCTCACTAAGGTCCTCTCACAGCCCTCAAAGCTTCAATCTTTTCTTTTCCTCCAAAGACACCACATAATGCAAGGTGGTATTATCTTCCAAACTTCATCAAGTTGAAACCTACCCCCCGGCGCTCTCCAACAGGCAAAGAGATCTACCACACTTCTAAGCATAACCCAAGCCAGCCCTACACTACTGAAGATAGTATTCCAAAGGGCACTTGCAATCTCACAGTGGAGTAGAAGATAATCCACCGACTCTCAATTCTTCTTACACATGCAATACCACTCAACCAGAATGATATGTCGTTTCCTTATATCGTCATTGGTGAGGGTCTTTCCTAAGGCAGCCAATCAAGCAAGAAAAGCCACTCTCAAGGGAATCTTATTATGCCAAATACTCCCCCAAGGAGAAGGGAGTATTATCATCAGGAACAAGAACATTGTAGTAAGATCTATCAGCAAACAACCCTCTCTGGGAAGGAATCTAATTAAGTCTTTCTCACCACCCCGTCTCACTCTAACAAAATACAAAAGTGAAGAATGAGGCAAAGAGATTCATTTTCCAATCGTGAGCTGCTATGAGAAAATTAGTATTTGATTGATGAGAGGCACGAAAAAGCTCTAAATGGTTTGCCATTGAAGCATCCTTAAAACGGGCAATGTTAAACATGTTTGGAAAAGTTGTCTTGAGGGTTTGATCTCCACATCAAACATTATGCCATAATCGAATTTTGGAGTTATCCCCCATCTCAAATCTAGCAAGGCTAGAAAGCTCCCCTCCAACCTTTCCTAATATTCTTCTAAAGCTCCACCCCATGTGACTCGTGGACCTCATTTGAACATCACCCATCCAAGCTTTGCCATATTTAGAATTCACAACCACCCTCCATGAGGCCTCTCTCTCTCATGAACATAGCACCAAAGCCAATTCCCCAAAAGAGTCTGGTTGAGCACAAGTAAATTTTGAACCCCCAACCTTCAGATATCGGAGTACACACCTTAGTCCGGCTCACTAAGTGAAATATGAACTCTTCACCCATACCACCCTTATGAAAAAAATCCCGTTGTAACTTCTTTAGGAAATTGGCCACACCAACTGGAATGGGGAAAAGGGACATAAAGTGGGTAGTCAAATTAGATAAAATGCTTTTGATCAATGTAACTCTCTCACCCTTTGATAATTCCATTCTTTTCCACCCTGCCAAACAACGCTCAACCTTATCAAAAATGTCATCCCAAATAGACTTGGCTTGAAGCTCCCAAGGGAAGACATAGGTACTTCATAGGCAAAGAAGATACCATGCAGCCCAAAATACTAGCCAGACCTTCAACATTCATTACATTGCCAACCAAGACTAACTCTGATATAGCCAGATAATTCCTCACTGCTCCGATTTTGTTCATTTTTTATGAGCATAATTTTGCTCATAGTGCTGTGTTGGTGAATTTTGAAGCAGAAACTTGTTGCTTTGAATAATTATTTAAGAGTTTTCTGTTTGTTAACAGTGTTTAGGCATAAGATAAATCCATACCTGCTTGCTTTAAAGTAGATGGATATTGAAAACAAATTATTCCTTTTGTGTTCAGAATTGCCATGATTTCCTCAGATGGAGGCCAATCTAGGTAGTAGGGATTTGAGGATTGGGTTGGGGAAAGGATTGGGTTGCCTTATGTGGTGCCTTTGGAGATAGCGAAATGATAGACTCTTTGAGGACCAACAAAGGACCTTGGAGGAGTTTGAGTCCTTTTTCTTTTACTTTCTCTTTTCTTGGACAGTTGCATTTTTAGCCTCCTTAGTGATTAGTTTTACAGATTTTCTTGCACTCTTCTCTTTTTATTAGTCGCTTTTCTTGTATATTTCCTGTGTATCAAGGTTGCACTTTGTGCTTTTAATAATATTTTGCTTGCTTATAAAAAAAAGGATTAGGTTGGGGAAAGGGACAGGTGGAAGGGTTTGGCTTGGTGGAATAGTCTTTACAAGTTTGAGCTTATAGTGATTTATTCTCAAACTATGTTCTTAGCAATAATGCACAACCAGTGGCCAATCCTTGATATGATAAAAATTTTCTGATTGAATCTGGCTCATTACTTCCTGATTTCTTGTATGTTTGAGATTGCATTGTGCCATCATGGTTTCATTGTCTACTATCTGATTGACCTTGATGTTACAATACTTCTATTGAGTTGTCATGGTTGTATTTGATTTCCCCATTTAATTTAATGTGATGATTTGACTCTGTTCAGAGCTTGACGGCGGTGCGGTTCTGTAGTGCTTCTTTAGTTAGTCTTTCTCTTGTTGGTTGCCGGCTTATCACTGCTCTTGAACTCACATGCCCCTATCTTGAGCAAGTTTGCTTAGATGGTTGTGATCATCTCGAAAGAGCATCATTTTGTCCTGTAAGTGAGAATGATTGAATAATTGTTTTTTTTACTGTCTTACACAAAAATTCTTGACTTCAATGTTCTGTTGAGTATTAATGATAACCGAGTTAATTATATTTTGCAACATGTATTGTCATACTCTAATATACACTTCATGTATTGTTTAAACTTTAAATATAAAATGTTATACTGTATAGTGCCACCATCTTATATTTCATATTTCAATTCAGTTCTTTGACATGCTTAATTGCTTCTTTTGTGGCATTAACCAATGGGAACAAACATGAATTTTCTTCTTCTTTGTATTAGGTTGGTCTTAAGTTACTGAATCTTGGAATATGTCCAAAACTAAATGCACTCAGTATTGAAGCACCGCTTATGGTGTTGCTCGAATTGAAAGGATGTGGTGTATTATCTGAAGCGTCTATTAATTGTCCGCTCTTGACATCTCTGGATGCGTCCTTTTGCAGGTTAGACCCTTCTATATTTTTTTTGGTGGTCCTTTTTTGGTTCTCAAGCTGACAGCTTTGTCTTTTTTAACTTGCAGCCAACTCAAGGACGATTGCTTGTCTGCAACAACTGCTTCATGCCCACTGATTGAGTCATTAATATTGATGTCATGCCCATCAATTGGCTCTGATGGGCTTTACTCCCTGCGTTGCCTTCCGTATCTGACACTGCTTGATTTATCTTACACCTTTTTGATGAACTTGGAGCCTGTTTTTGAGTCTTGTTTGCAACTAAAGGTAATTTTCACTATCCAGATATATAGACATTCTACATCTGACATGAGGCATATTACCACTTCAGCCATAAAAGTTTAGGGAAAAGGTATCAAAAAACCACAGAATTATTTGTGAACTAGAAAACACATTAAATCTAAGTTCTAAATCCTAGCAGCCAAAATCTCTAACTGTTCACTTGAAATTCATGTTCTTGTGGGATTAGTGACAAACCTTTTAAATACTCCTAAATTAAAACTTAGTTTAAATTTTTAAATGATAGAGGCCAACCATTTGATGGCCCTCATCAATGAGATTCGTTGCTACAGAACATAGCATGAATATGTTCTTTTTTATTATATCATATTCATCACATTTTTGGGGCGCAATTCATTAAGGGTGACATAGAAAAGAAAATTTACAAATTCGTTAGACCAATTTTTATGTGTTCATCTTTTTTTTTTTAATGCAGACCATGAAGTTGTGTGTATGCAGTTCCTGTTGATAATTACAAGTTCATGTTCTCATGCTTATCATAGCTATATTTTCTTAATAAATTTCCAACAGTGGTATATACATATATCGTGTCTAGGTTAGTGTCATGTTGGCTTTTATTGGACAAAAATACCCCAAAATGCGTTATTGTTTTAATATTTGAAGATGGTAATTCGGGGACACCCTTTTCCCAACCAACATCCAAAAGATGCCCAGACCCACTCCAGATTCTGCTTTTATTGTTTATTTAAAACAGCTAGTCCCATGTAGCTGACTTGAGTGAGTTGAGTACTTTTTTTATTATTATTTATTATTGATTTTTTTCCCTACCCCTTTTTATGATGGGTGGGGAAGGGTTAGGCTTAACTGAGAACTTACTTTTCCTCTCTTCTTCTCGTACCAAAATCCTTTTAAATACTCCTAAATTAAAACTTAGTTTAAATTTTTTAATGATAGAGGCCAACCATTTGATGGCCCTCATCAATGAGATTCGTTGCTACAGAACATAGCATGAATATGTTCTTTTTTATTATATCATATTCATCACATTTTTGTGCGGCATAAATTCATTAAGGGTGACATAGAAAAGAAAAATTTACAAATTCGTTAGACCAATTTTTATGTGTTCATCTTTTTTTATTTTTAATGCAGACCATGAAGTTGTGTGTATGCAGTTCCTGTTGATAATATCAAGTTCATGTTCTCATGCTTATCATAGCTATATTTTCTTAATAAATTTTCCAACAGTGTTATATACATATATCGTGTCTAGGTTAGTGTCATGTTGGCTTTTATTGGACAAAAATACCCCAAAATGCGTTATTGTTTTAATATTTGAAGATGGTAATTCGGGACACCCTTTTCCCAACCAACATCCAAAAGATGCCCAGACCCACTCCAGATTCTGCTTTTATTGTTTATTTAAAACAGCTAGTCCCATGTAGCTGACTTGAGTGAGTTGAGTACTTTTTTATTATTATTTTATTATTGATTTTTTTCCCTACCCCTTTTTATGATGGGTGGGGAAGGGTTAGGCTTAACTGAGAACTTACTTTTCCTCTCTTCTTCTCGGTACAAAATCCTTTTAAATACTCCTAAATTAAAACTTAGTTAAATTTTTTAATGATAGAGGCCAACCATTTGATGGCCCTCATCAATGAGATTCGTTGCTACAGAACATAGCATGAATATGTTCTTTTTTTATTATATCATATTCATCACATTTTTGTGCGGCATAAATTCATTAAGGGTGACATAGAAAAGAAAAATTTACAAATTCGTTAGACCAATTTTTATGTGTTCATCTTTTTTTATTTTTAATGCAGACCATGAAGTTGTGTGTATGCAGTTCCTGTTGATAATATTAAGTTCATGTTCTCATGCTTATCATAGTCATATTTTCTTAATAAATTTTCCAACAGTGTTATATACATATATCGTGTCTAGGTTAGTGTCATGTTGGCTTTTATTGGACAAAAATACCCCAAAATGCGTTTATGTTTTTAATATTTGAAGATGGTAATTCGGGACACCCTTTTCCCAACCAACATCCAAAAGATGCCCAGACCCACTCCAGATTCTGCTTTTATTGTTTATTTAAAACAGCTAGTCCCATGTAGCTGACTGAGTGAGTTGAGTACTTTTTTATTATTATTTATTATTGATTTTTTTCCCTACCCCTTTTTATGATGGGTGGGGAAGGGTTAGGCTTAACTGAGAACTTACTTTTCCTCTCTTCTTTCTCGGTAGGGTGTTAAAATTACAAGCATGCAAGTATCTTGCAGACTCATCACTTGAGCCCCTTTACAAGGAAGGTGCTCTACCAGCTCTCCAGGAATTGGACCTTTCTTATGGGACCCTCTGTCAGTCTGCTATAGAAGAGCTTCTTGCTTGCTGCACACACCTTACACATGTGAGCCTCAATGGCTGTGTGAATATGCACGACCTGAATTGGGGTTGTACTGGTGGTCAGCTTTCTGAGCTGCCTACCCCATCTTCCATGTTTTCATCTGAAAATATCAATGAGCCAATTGGGCAGGCCAACCGATTACTGCAGAACCTAAACTGTGTAGGTTGTCCGAATATTAGGAAAGTTTTCATTCCACCGGCAGCACGTTGTTTCCATTTGTCATCGTTAAACCTTTCTCTATCAGCGAATTTGAAGGAAGTTGATCTTGCTTGTTTCAACTTATGCTTCCTTAATTTGAGGTACCCATTTTTTTCTGGATATGGTGAAGTTTGTTTGTGATCCTGCTGATGTTTTATCTTTGCTGATACATATATTTTTTTTTACTTCTTATGCTATTCAGTAATTGCTGCTCTTTGGAAATATTGAAGCTTGAGTGTCCGAAATTGACTAGTCTCTTTCTTCAGGTATGCATTTTGCATTTCATGTTTGAGGCCCTTAATCATTTTCTTGGCATGTCACTTGAAGATATGAAACTTATCTCTACCATTTTCTTTTTTTTTATGGAATTAAATAATGTTGGGTTATCACTATGGAGACTTTTGGATTGGGTAACTGGATTTTTTTGTCCTAATTGATACTATATATTACCAACATAGTACGATTTTGTACCTCATTAAATTGCAGTTACTTTTTGACCAGTGTCCCAATTAGAAAAGTTTTGACATTTGGTAGGTATTAGACTGACTTAGACTGCTGGATTTGTATGCCCCGTAGATGTAAAAGTAATTTCCGTTCATGGCATTTGTTGATGGGACTCAATCACAATGCAGGCTTAAATTCTTTTCCTCCTTTTCCTACATGGAAAAGGTGTGTTCTTTTAGAGTTGTTGTATGTATATGCCCCAAATTGCTTCCATTTAATGCTTTTTTCTGACTTTCTTTTGGAATTGGGGCTTTGTTAGTCTTGCAATATTGATGAAGTAGCGGTTGAAGCTGCCATAACAAAATGTAGCATGCTGGAGACTCTTGATGTCCGCTTTTGTCCAAAGGTGAGAGCAACCGCTCTCTCTTTCTGGATACTTTGATCCTTCTAAGTAGATTTAAAAGCCAATCCATCCATCTATCCTTGTTGTTTTTATTTTATGTACCACCTGAATTATTTTATGATTGTATTTTTATGGGGTCTTCACAGGTATGCTCAATGAGCATGGGGAGGTTACGTGGGGCATGCCCTAGTTTGAAGCGTATCTTCAGCAGCCTATAACCTTCATGATGTGATATAATCGTTCGTTCCATTTTCCAGTATTCTCTTTGACTGCAGGCGGCAACACCAGCTTGGTAATTGATCTGTGATTTGCTCCCATGTAATGTAAATGGTCATCTTTCTTTTGATTGGTGTTCGTTTCCGTATAAAGCTACTTCATTTAGCTGTCTTAATGTAGCAATAGAATAAGTTATTTTGTTTTATATTAATTGTTTTGTTTGATATTAAATGTTCCTCGTAGATTCAATTGTTAAGTAAACCGCCATCATTTTGTATTTGTTGGCCAGTAAATGGCCATGTATTTTGTTCTCAGTGTTCGGCTATGAATGTAATTCATGTGGCTCAGCCTTATGTAAGGATACAATAAGATGTCTTTTTGTAAATTAATTAATATTGTTGATATTTGCTTTTTTCCTATGGAGCCATTCAAATTCAATTTACTGTTCGTAATGGGTCCAAAGCAATTTCCAGCTGTTGGAATTTAATTAGGTTTGGTCTTCGGTAGTTTTAAATTTTTTACTTGAGAAATGTGACGCACAAAGGAGTTCGCTCCACCAATATTTGCAGATGGCGTTATTTGCGCAACTTACACCTCTTTTGCACACATCTCAATTACCTTTAATTCAAAATTAATGGTACAGATAAGTGGCAGGCACAAAAGTTATGCATCTGTCTAAAGTCTTCTATGGTTCTTTCTTCACTTTTTTGTTAGTTTATATACATATATATAATGTGACCGGGGAAATGTGAGGGACAGAAAGTTGTCCTTTATATTCAATAGGCATTAGGCATTTTGAACACTTGAGAACAGGCTATCCCATTGTAAGCTTAGTGTGGCCAACCGTGTCATAGCTTATGTCTATCCAGCTATGGGGTTTGCAAACCACATATTGGTTCAATCTTGTTCTTGATTAATCTTAACATATCAGTGCAACTTTAAAGTGGTTTTGATTTACATTCAGTTTGCTAAAACCAAGCGAATCAAGCAGATTTTATAGGCTAACTTCTAGGCAAAGTTTTAGAAAAATCCAAATCATTAAATTTTCATGTCTCAACATTTTCTACAATTGAGAAACCTTAATTTTTCTCATGTATGTTAAGTTAACAAAATCTGACCTATTTAATTAAAAATAATGGTTACGATTTTAATAATACTATAAAATTGTAACCATTATTTTTTTCATCACTTTGTGAGGATTTAGTCATGAATCATGTCTCTTATGTCTGACATTAACTTAATCCAAAGCAACCCTTATTCGCTGGAAAATGCAGCTAAGGAAAAATCTCTTCAAGAAGCCCTTCACGAACAATTGCTTAGAGAAGAGATTATATGGAAACAGAAGTCCATAGAGCTTTGGCTAACTTGCACTATTCTTAATACAAAGTTTTTCCATGCCTCCACATCATATTGAAGAAGGTATAATTCTATATCTTTTTTGAGAACTTCTGATGGTGCCATCCTGAATAGCGGGAATGATATTGGATCCTATATGGTGAATTATTTTACAAATTTATTCTCTTATACTAGTCCTGTGTTTGATGATTCCTTGAATCTGTTTGATGTTGTTATCAATGATGAGGAAAATTTTGTGTTTTGTGCTATCCCTGATGGGTTTGAGATTTTCCAAGCCATTTCTAGTCTAGGTCTTCACAAAGCTCCTGACCCTGATGGTATGATAAGTTTGTTCTATAAGACTTATTGGCCTATAGTGAAACAGAATGTCATTGCCTTTGTGCAATCTTTTTTTACAGGTGGTTTCATGCTCAAGAGTTTACTAACACAAACATTGCTCTCATTTCCAAGGTTGACAACCCTTCCCAAGTGAACCATTTCAAGCCTATTAGTCTCACCAATTTCAATTACAAGATCATATCTAAAATCTTATCCATAAGATTCAAGCCCTTGCTCCATAAAATAATTTCTATTCATGATAATACTTTGTTGGCCCATGAAATTTTTATTCAATGAAACACAAACAGGGCAATGGGGGGCTCATGGCTTTGAAATTGGATATGAAAAAGGCTTTTGACTCCATGGAATGAGATTTCATTCTTAAAATCCTTAGGTTGCTTGGTTTTAACTCTATTTGGACTCAATGGATCAAATAGTACATTACCACTACTTCCTTGTTAATCATACAGGATGGTTATATTTTTGGCAATTTCTATCCCACCCGTGGCCTCAGGCAAGGAGACCCTCTTTCTCATTTCCTTTTTTTTTTTTATGAGTAAAAGATTACAAGCCTAAAGCTAAAACTGCAACTAAACAAGCCTAAAGCAGATTAAAATAAGAATGGGAAGGTAAGTTTCCATTTACAAAAGAGGGGGAAAGAGGGAGGGTGGGAATGCTGCCAAAAAAAGATCTGGCTGCGACCCAATGTGCCACACAGTGAGCACAGAAGTTTGCACTTCTATTGATTTTTCGAGCTTTCCAAAGTAGGCCAGTCGGTATGGAATCAATAATGTTGGTAATAAGTGAATGTATACGCCAATCTTGAGTTATAACAGGATTAGATTATCTAGAGATAACTATTTGGGAGTCACCTTCAATTATAACTCTATTAAGATCTAAAGATGAAGCTAGTTAAAAGGCTAGCCTGGCAGCAATAGCAAAAATTTGAAAATGATGAAGATCCTTACTATTAATGCCAAGACAAAATTCTGGGGAGATTATTATTTTGATCCAGTCCATCATACTGGGAAAACTAAAAACCGTAGAGTCAAGAGGCCAAGGGGAGTTCCTCCATACCACACGAGCAATATCACATTTGAAGAACAAATGATGTAGAGAATCTTCAGCAACTTGACATAAGGGGTATAGCTTTAAAGAGCAGACCGGTTGAAAGAACATGATTCTATCACCAGTAGGTAAAATATTCCAAGCAATTTTCCAGAGAAACAACTTGAGTCTATCATTTAATTTTAATTTCCAAAGCTCTTTTCAAATTGATGATTAATGGCAAGAAAGAACTGGCAACGAATTATGAATGATAGCAAGATAAGCTGAATTTGTAGTAAACCGCCCCGAAGTAGAAGGCGTCCATATATAAGAAGTCCGAGGATTTGCCGAAATTTTAAGCTCCATAATTACTTTAGCAGAATCTTCCTCAAACAATGAACTAATCAAAGGAGACTGCCATTGCAATGACTCAGGATGAAAGAGATCTGAAATGAGTAATGATGGTAAATCATGATGAGAGGAATATCTAGGAGCAGGCCTAAAAGAAGGAAGCGTAGAAATCCAAGATGAAGTCCAAATTGGTAGACTTGTAAATTTGGAGATTTGAATACAGGCATTTGAGACGAGCACAGATTTACTTTGGAGGATTCCTTTCCACATTGAAGAGGCGATTGTAGGAGTAGGAGTAGAGAAAAAATATCCATACTTGATGTATTTAGCACGAAACTGTTGTACCCACAGACTATTTGATTTGATATAAACTTCCAACCAAGTTTTGTTATCAGGGCTAAATTTATGGCTTTCATTTCCTTTTTATTTTGGATACTAAAGCTCTTTCCAAGCTCATTTTGAAAGAAGAAGTCCGTGGTAACTTGAATGGCATTATATTGCTAGAGACAGCCCCTTCTCCCACCTCCTATTTGCGAATGACTTGATGATTTTCTCCAAAATTAAAGCACGAAGTTAGAACCATTTTGCACTGCCTTTCCACCTACTCCAATTGTTCTGGCCAACACATAAACATATCCAAGTCCTCCATGTTCCTTAGTAAAAATTGTAAGCTTGCTACCATTTCTTTTATTAAGAGTATTCTCAACCTTTCCCATATCCCCTTATAAGCCAAATATCTTGGGATCCCTTTCTTTCACAAAAGCAAAAAAGAAAACCTTTTCTAAACTTAAAGACAAAATCTTTGCTAAGGATTCAGGTTCGAGAGCTAAATTGCTCTCTCAGGCCATTGTCATTAAGTCAGTTGCTAATGTCATTCCTTCCTATATCATGTCTCTCTTCTTGTTGTTTAAGACTTTTTGCAATGAGCTTAATTCGATTTTGAGGACATTTTGGTGGGGTTTCCTCCTAAATAAAAGTCATAACTTCTCCTTCCTTTGTTTGGGATAGTATCTGCATGCCTAAATCTTTGGGAGATCTTGGTATAATTGATCCATGGTTTTTATGAATCAAGTTTTGTTTTCTACGTTGGGTTGAAAGCTAATATCTAATCAGCCTTCTCTTTGGGTTGATGTGTTTCGGGGTAAATATCTTAGGAATGGATCTACCTTTCTAAACACTGCCGCCTCCCTTTCTTCTTCTTGGCTGTGAAAAGGTCTTTTGAGAACTAGGAAAGTTAAAGAATGGGCTTGCTTAGCTATTGCTTATAGTCATGATGTTGACATTTGGAATTTTCTTTGGATTCCTTCCATTTCCTCTTTCAAGCCCTCCCCTAACCCAAATTTAGTTGTTATTCCTACTTATCATGTGGCTAACCTAATTGATCCTCATACTAGGAATTTGAATTATTTTTTTGCTAATTGACCTTTTTGATTTAGAATCTGTCCAGTATATCCAAAAAATTCATGTTAAAAAAATTGGCCTCCTCAGACAGATGGAATTGGGTTCCTACCCCTTCTGGACAATTGTCGGTCAAATCTGCTCATGAAGTGGCCTCCCAGCATTCTCTCTCCTCTATCTTCTAAAGACTGAAAATGCCTTTGGGACCTTAACATTCAACATAGGTTGAAGTACCTTCTTTGGAAGATCATTTGGAATATTCTTTCTATCATAGCCAATATTGATAGATTTATTCTCTTTGACGACCATTCGGCTTAGTAGTGTCCTCTTTGCAAAGGCCCCCAAGAAACCATATCTTTCTTGAGTGCTCTTTCGCTAGAATTTTATGGAAAAGCTCCTCATGGCCCATCACACTAAAGCCTTCAGTAATCACAGCCCATATATTAATGGATTGCTGCTATTCTCAATCCGAGCCAGGTGCTTGCTATTCTAAATCGGATTCTCGCAAATTCCAGCTTCATGCGGCTATTACTTTGGACCACATTTGGTTTGTAAATTTATGTTCAACCTCTAATTCCACATTCTATCCAGAAAATTTCAAGCACCATAAGAGCTCACACTTTAGCTTGGATACATGCAACAACTCACTCTCTTTGGACCCCCTGCTCTGATTGTTAGCTTCAAAGCTAATTTTGACGTGATAGTGAGAGCATATTTTGTTGTTGCAGCTGTGGTGATCAGTGATCCTACTGGTGATATCATCTTTGTCGTTACCAAAAGGATTTCCACAGATGATTCTCCAATTGGTGAAGCCCAAGCCACCCTTTTAGCTACTCATGCAACTAGTTTGTATGGGGTTGATAATCTTATTCTTGAAGGGGATACAATTAACATTATATTGGCTATTCATAATCGCAGTTTGTTTTTAGGTTGGAATTTGCAAATATAATTGATGACATTAGACTTAATTTGCTTGCTTTTCTTGTTTGGAAAGTGTTACAGTTTCTAAGTGTGCAAATGTTCGTGCACATTCATTAGCTAGATGGGCCACTTTGCACCTTGTGTTTGGAAGCATTCTCAATTGATCTTGCATTCTCTCTTCCATTCGTATCAAAAATGGGAAAGAGTCTCCCTTGTAACCATTTCCTCGTTTGATTAGGAAAAAAAATAACATTATAAAATTAAGCTAAAAAAATCTACTGTAGAGGACCCTAATTCAACAATACATGTTTTCGTTTTACAAAAATACTATATCCAATTCTATATACTTATTAAAAAAAAAAAAAAGGATCCAATTCTATATTTTACAAAATTTAGCAAAATTGAGAAATTTAAAATCTATGGTACTAGTTTTAGTTAATCCAAATTTTATGGGCTATCAAAGACATTGGTTTAGGAACCCCAACAATCCTGTCACGCCCCTAATTTCTTTTAACAAAAATCGAGATGTGACTCTTGAGAGCCCATACAATCAGGATAAGCTGTAAACCTTACTTTTACAGTCTACAATGAAATATTGACACATCATCTAATCACACCAAATATAATAGGTGTATATCTAGTAGGTCTCTTCAAATAGATAAATGTTTATTTTATCGAAAAGTTTTTTTTTTTTTTTACTGATGAAAAAATGTTATTTTGTGTTTTTAACTGATGTGTTAACTTCTTATTGAATACTATAAAAGATGGGTTTTACACTGCATTCTAACTAAAGGTATTCTCATAACTCTTTAGGTTTAGTATCGGGGTTCAAACCTCTATTCTCACGTGAAAAAATAGGTAGTATCCTACTTATCAAAAAAAAGAGAAAAAAAAAGGTAGTATCTTTATTGGTCCTTACTTATCTTACTGATTTTGTTAAAAACAAAAAATTTTATGAGTAATATCTTGTTGTCGATCTCATCCTAGTCACCATACTGACATGTCACATACCATACATAAGAGATTTAATGGGCTAAACGTAATGATAGATTATCAAAATTATTAGTAAAACCCTTTGGGCACGTTTGGTATAGATATTTTATTTTCTTAGCCCATTTTATGAATGGTAATGGTATATCATATGCATCCAACTAATTGGAAGTGTTTGTTTTCTCAATCACAAATGGCTGCTGCAAAGAAAGGTGCAAACCCAAGGAACAAATAACAGAAAGATACTGCAAAATGTGAGTTATAGCTAACTTTGTTTGCCTATGTCTTATGGACTAATTGAATTTTAGTCACAAGTGGTTTATGTGTTGTGTGCATCTTTTAGTCACAAGTGATATCACAATTGAGTGCATCTAATGTATTAATTGAATTTTGTGTTATGTTATGCTGTAGCCTGGTGCCGTGGGAACATCTGTTGTTGCATCAACAAGGTCAGCGTTGAAAAATACAAGGGTGCTACCAATAACACAAAAGGGTCAAAAAGTATAGCTGCAAAACTAGTTAGGTGTGGGATTGCATTTAGGACAAGGTCAGATTATGTGATGAGTATGGTAGATACACAAATTTGTTCCTCATCTGTGTTCTTCGTCAAAAATGAAAAACTCTTCGATGAAGAGTGAAAGAATTTGAGAAGCTCTATTTTGGTTAACTTACCAATTAAAGGCAGAGTAGCTGTTCTTATTTATAGCCAAAATGCAGAAAGTCTTTTGCAATGGTTTTGACTTTTGAGAACTAAAGCACCAAAGCCAGAAGGCTTTTCATACAAACTTACACGTAACTACAAAGAAGTAAGAAAAGAAAAGACTTCAGCCGTTAAGAGAGGACACGTCAAGTGAGCTTAGAGTGTGGTAAAAGTCAGCAGAAAACATGGAGATCAGTGGTCGTGAATCAAGGGAGTTGAGTAGCATGGAACATGAATTAGAGTGAGTTGCTGCTGCTTTCAGGCGTAAAATCAGCTTCAGTTGTGGGCTTGAATGAGTTGTTGTCACGTAAATTGTGGAGTTAAGAAATCTTCTTGCTAAGTGTTAACTCCTTGCTAATTATCATGGTTGATTCGAGTGAACTCATATTTATCCTTTTAACACCCCCTGCAAACTGATGGGGGTGAAGCAACCTTCAGTTTATTACATAAAAAGAAACGGAGAGCAAATAAGACCCCTTTTTCTTTTTCTTTGTCTGTTTTTTTTTTTTTTTTTGTTCTTGTTGTTGAACAAATCTTATCACAATGGCCTGGGTCTTCAAACTATAGCTCGAATGCCTGAAATTAGGCCAACTACGGGCCAAGAAGAGAGCCAACAAAGGGGTAAAATGGGCCCGGGTATTCAAACTTTACCACAAAGGCCAAAAAGAATGGGCCAACTATGGGCCAAGAAGATAGCCAACAAAGGACTGAAAGATGGGCCTGGGTATTCAAACTTTATCAGAAATCCAAAAAGAAATGCTAACTAGGCCAAGAAGAAATGCCTCTTGGGCTTCTTTTTTTTTTGATACAACTTACAAGACCAGCATGTTGTGTATCTCGAAAAGCAAAGAAAAACGGGGCCTGACTTACTGACAGCATTATAGAAGCTCACTGATAGCATCACGTGGACACTCTTCGTATGACGGGATGCAAAGTAAGAAGATAATGTAGAATGAGGGACACAGCATCAACAACATATTTCTTGGTTTCTCTCTTTGTGTTTGTCTCCTTTCTACCCTTTTGATTTGCTTGTTCTGCTCGGCTAGTTCTGGGTTCGGTGTTCCGGCAGAACCGGTGTAGCACGGCGGTTGGTGGCGCTATTGGCTGATGCGAGGCCGTGATGGCGATGATGTGGTTGGATGGTACAGTTGTGGTTGGTGTTGGGTGAGTGGGCAGCAGGCAAAATAGATGATGAAGATTGGGAAGCCATAGCTGCAGCAGAAGTGCTCGACAAAATGTGGCAAAGAGATGGCTGAAACGGATGCAAAGAACAAAGCTGAGAGAAGATAAAGAGAAAATGAAAGGTCTGTGGGCGAAGAGCTGCTATGAGCGGCAAAAATTCAAAAAATTAGAGATAGAACAGAGTTTGGATTGATATGGGTAAATGGGTTGGTTCTAATTTGGGTTCTTGAATGGTCATACTCTTTTAGAGCTTCGCAAAGGCACTGCCCGTGTGGGCTTAGCCCACATGGGCGGTTCTGCAACCGAAGGGAAAAACCAAGTCTACAAGTAAGGAGAATCGAAGTGGCGTAAGCCAAATTGCTCTAATACCATGAAAGAATTTGAGAAGCTCTGTTTTGTTTAACATACAAAGGCAGAGTAGTTGTTCTAATTTATAGCCAAAATGCATAAAGTCTTTTTCAATGGTTTTGAGAACTAAAACACAAAAACCAGAAGGCTTTTCATACAGACTTACATATAACTACAAAGAAGTAAAAAAGGAAAAGACTTCAGCTGTTAAGAGAGGACACGACAGTGAGCTTAGAGGTTTGGTGAAAGTCAGCAGGAAACAGTGAGCTTAGAGGTGTGGTGAAAGTCAGCAGGAAACATGGAGATCAGGGGGCGTGAATAAAGGGAGTGGCGTGCAACATGAATTATGGAGTGAGTTGCTGCTGCTGTTAGATGTGAAATCAGGTTCAATTGTGGGCTTGAATGAGTTGTTGTCACTTGAATTGTAGAGTTTAAGATATCTTCTTGCTAAGTGTTAACTCCTTGTTGATTATCATGGTGGATTTGAGTGAACTCATATTTATCCTTTAACAAAGAGATCTTTGTTTCTTCATCTCCGATGATGAAGAATGAAGAACATATCCTCGCCAGGTTGATGACGAAGAATAGTTCTTCTTCAATCGAAGGTGAAGATTTGTTCTTTGCCTTCGAAGACAGAAAACGAATAATAGATTCTAGTTCTTTGGGGTGAACTTGCATGTTTCTCCTCCTTCGAACTACTAACCCAAGAGAGGAACAGTGGTGAAAGAGTCTACAGCAATAAGAGAGACAAGTGAGGAACTAGGGTTTCAGCGACAACAATTAATATATACTCCTCAAAATGATGCTGTTTTAAGTTTTTTTTTTTTAAAAAAAGTATTTCTAAAAGTCAGGTCGGGTTGGAAAGATTCAAAAATCCTATCCATATTCCAATTTTTTCGACTTAAATTTTCGGAAATCAAAAAAAAAAAATGAAATCTTACTCATCCATTGTCAGAAGCTTACTCGATCGAGTCGATGGCTGTCGTATTTCAGGAATTCGGGCTTTTGAACGGCCCTAGTATAGGAAATGAGAATATACAAGAACGTCACACTGACAAGGAAAGCAATGATGCCCCAAAACATGCCTTAATATGGGGTGCACTAACTGAAATTATAATTCACATTAGCAGGTCATTCCATTTGCTGCAATTCTACCCGTCAATGAATCCAGAGATCATTTGAAGGCTTACATGCGTGCAATATACATAAATTATAGGAATAAGTGAATACTTCATGTATTTGGTGAGATTCAGAGTCCAAAAATTTATAAAATTGACTCTAACTGCTGCATTTCTCGGTCCAACATTTCAGGTTCCACATCTTCTCTAATCCTATAGGAATCAGCAATAGCCTTCCCTTTGTCTAGCACATCAGAAGGTACAGTTTGGAGGAGGCTGTAAAACGGAAAGCTTCTTAGGTTCCTTGGTTATATGCACATCAATTATCAAAGTACGATATAGAAAGGAAGATTAAAGTAGAAACTCAGTGTTGAGGAGCATAATATATGATCTGCTTGAAGTATTACCTCTCCAGAGTGCGAAGGGCAATATTTATCTTTCCCTTCATTGATTCAACTGAGGCTTCTGGATCATTCCTTGATGCGCGCAGAAATAAGGAATCAAGTTCCTCCAAGGCTCTGCAGAAGTAGAGGTTTCACTGGACTCAAGTTGGTTCGACAGCAATTGTAAACTTGCGACTAACTAGCATAAAATCCAGCATGGTGATGTTTGTTAGCTCAGACATTTCAAATAATACTGATTCTCCTAGTGGCTCAGTAGACAGGAGAATCAGTATTTATTGGACGTGTCCAGAAAAGAAAAAAGGAAAAAGAAAAAGATTTTCTAACTAAGAACATCCATCAGCAAGCGTATCAACATATTAAAGGCATGCTTTGGGTTTCCACTTAGGTAGATTCCAAAAGGCACGCTTGGTCTGAATCCACCCAAATTGGCAAGCCCCTGTTGGTTTCAACTCCACGGCCTATAACACCACCGGAGGGGTTGGCTTAGCAGCAAAGCTTACTCCCATGTCCATAAGTGTGATGATATGAGGATAGACCTACCCAATAATCATTGCTCACCCACTTTCTACCACTATATCCTTGGTGGGGTTGGGATCAAGCTTTGGCTCAACCCATCTTGAAGGAGCGCTTGCAAATCCCCGGTCCCCCCTTTTGTTCATATGAAAAAAAAAAAATCCATGACGTAACTGCATAGGTTATTAATAGTACCCTCTTAAATGAGCTATGACTGGGTGGATTGCTTATCACTTTTAAATTGCAGAGTACTTGGGAGAGTTTGATTTGAGGATATTAACCAGGAGTAGTTCAATAAACCTACAACACTTATCTCTACAGATAATCCCACAAGCTATTCAGGCAACAGTACACTTTGAAATGAGAAAAACTTGCAATCAGGAAGTCAAATACTGAAATCTCATTCCAATCCAGAATGTGGACCAAAATTGGGTGAAATATGAATCTCACGCTACTGAAACCTGAATAATGAAGTTCATTTCATATGGTACTACAAGAACAGTGATACTTTGCCACAAAGGTGGTATTTTATCATTTGAAAATGCTATTTATGACTTCTGAAATAGGAAAACGAGACAGCTGGACATGTCAATTCTTATAGAAATCTATTAAATTACCATTTATTCTAATAGCTTAAGCTAATAGGAAAAATGTTAATTTAATCAATTAATTTATATTCTAACATTTCTCCTCATGTTAACACGTGGAATACTTAACTAAAACGGGGGGTGAATTGTAAAGTCAAGATTCAAACTTATGATCTTTTGTTCTGATACCATGTTAAATCACCACTTATTCCAAAAGCTTAAGTTGATAAGAAATAATTAATTTAATTATTTAATTTATATTCTCATAAAATCATGTTTTGGTGACCGCCAAAATGAGATAATAGTCTGAACTTTTACTGAAACCACCAATGATTTTGAAATGAGGTTAATTTATTTATATTTATTTTCATTCGTGCTATTTTAAACAGAAGTTAAATGCTTAGTGCCTGGACAGGCTGAACCTGATTTTATACAAGTCAGATGGATATTGTGGTACCCCATACTGGCCTTTGAGCATAAATCCAGTACTCACAACCCTTCAAAAATGGGTGTCACCCCCACACCACCACCTTAAGTGTTTTGATTTTCTATGTAGACAGCTCCTAGCCTCCTACTATCAACCATTAAGTACATTAGATTGCAAGGCAAGATTATGGACCAACTCAATATTTAAGCACGCAAGCCAACAATTCTGTGTATAAACAAAGTGCTTAAAAATTATGACAAATTTCGGCAAGGAAGTGACATACCTGAGACATTGATCAACACTGTCGGAAGCAGTTTTACCATTGCCATTGTCTGAAGCATATTGTGCCACCTATAGTTCCGAAGAAAATTTTCCAAAGCTCTTAGGAACTCATGTATACAAAAACTGCCATAAAGCAAATGTAAATGAGCATGGAGAGTGACAATGGATGTATCATCTAATATGAAACCAATGATGACAAGAACAGCGAGTCGGTAACAAAAAACAAC
Organism: Betula pendula; assembly: GCA_900184695.1. NCBI lineage: Eukaryota > Viridiplantae > Streptophyta > Magnoliopsida > Fagales > Betulaceae > Betula > Betula pendula. Next base: position 174,261 of record FXXK01000895.1, read on the forward strand.
AAAAGACAACACTGTTTGATGTACAAGTAATTAAAGGAAAACTAAAAATACATGATACAGAAGCCCAGAAACACATCTCCATTATCATAACTGAACCACTTGGAGCACAAGATCAGATGAGAAATTCTTTCATGCCAAGAATCAGAAGCAAACCACAACTACAAGAGGAAAACATTAAAAGTACTCCAAAGTTCAAGGGAGTCTCAACTTACTGCTCGAATATTTACACGAAGGGATGCTGCAGGGCCAGAGCGTAGTAGAGATCGGTAGGCAGCATACTGGGGTTGATCAAATTCTAGAGATTTCTCTGTACTAGTAGAAAGATAAATATAAGTACCCCATTACCCCTTGTCTATACCTTTTGCAAATGCTTTAGCAAGCCAAACACTAGAAGGAGCATACTAGAAGTTTTAGCTAAAGAAAATCAAACTTATCCCCATCAAAATAGAAACTGAAGAAAATTTTGATGAGATTGTAATGGACAAAATCACATTAAATGCATAAATCAAATAAAAGTTTCATTATGAAATGAAATCAAAGGATAAAGACCTTGTCATATCTGGCATTAACTCCTTAGATAATTATAGAAAAGACACAAAGATAATTACCTAAGTCCTTGATCTGCAACTGCGTCAGTATGACAGGTGGTACATAAGCCTCTAGGGGCTCAAGCTTTTTCCTGGTTATTGTATCATAACAAGGATTAGTGGTGAAGAAAAATAGTTTAAAACCACAAAAAGAAAGAAGCCCTATTCACCCTGCACTCCAAGCAAAAATGACTTAGATATTTACACTGTCACGCTCAGAATATTAATTAAATAATTTTTTATTGGCTAAAATTTTTTAAATAAGCAATCATTTAACATGATATCAGAATTAAAAATCTTTAATTCGAACTTATCATTCATCTTCAATTTCGTGTTGAACCTCATTAATCAAGGAGAGTTTAAGCCTTAAAAAAAAAAAAAGTTAAAATATTAATTAAATATTTTTTGTTTTTTGTAAATTATTAATTAAATAATTAATACATCATTCTGTTGGCTTTCCTGCCTTAAATTTTTGGAATAACCGATATTTTAACCGTTGGTCTCCAAGAAGCTTCGAAATGATGAAACGTTAAGTAATTTGAAATAACCTCTATAACCGCATTTTTTTTTGGTTTGAAATATTTATTGCCGTGATTGAACTAGAAAAAAAAAAAGGGGTTGAAACCATGGCATAGGCGTCACCTTTTCACATATTTGTCGAACATGTTGCCGGCGATAGCATCTGCCAGAGAAGAACACAATAAATATGGGGGATTTGCTTCTGTCGACAACCAAAGAGAGAGAGGGGGGATTCAGAAAAACTTACGGTTGGGGATAAAGAGGAAGTGAGACAGGACGAGGGAGACCAATCGCCTGCTCTCCCGCCATTTTGGGGGTGACAATGCGCACCTCGCGCGCGGTAGCTTCCTCCCGGCTCTAGCGGTGAGAGAAGGACGGCAGCTCAAGGAATTCAAGGGCTTGGTGCTAACGTACGCAGGGGTGCCAAGTGTAGCCATGCCGACCCAACATCCGCTTTTTTCTTTCGATAGACAGTCTGGTCTGGTCTAGTCTCACTTACATTTCCTCGGGTCTTATCCCTTCGTATTTCTCTCGAGTCTTTCACGAAATATTACTGTAAACTGACATATTTGCCCTCAAATTTGTCTCTAATTTTGGAGTGACTAACTTGTAGTCCTATAATTATTTTTCATGTAGATGGGCTAGTGATTATTTATATCCACACCATTGATCAATTTAAGGAAGGGCTAGTTTATCATCCAAAGGGAAAGGAAAAATAATAAAGAACCGAGCTTAATTTATTGGTAGTAAATACTTCTTTTAAAACACATAATTTTTTTTAAAAAAATTAAAAATTAAAGGGGAAACTTCACAGAAGCCCCCTGAACTTCCACGCGATTTGAAGAACCCCCCTCAAACTTTGACTTCTCTCATTTTCACTCCTTGAACTTCCAATTTCTTATCATAAGACCCCCTTCCGTCTGTTTTAACCGTTAAAATTTTTTAAAATTCCCAAAATACCCCTCATTTTAGGGTTTAGATTTTTTTATAATTTTTTTGTTTAAAATACAGGGTATTTTGGGAATTTTAAAAAATTTTAACGGTTAAAACAGACGGAAGGGGGTCTTATGATAGAAATTGGAAGTTCGAGGGTGAAAATGAGAGAAGTCAAAGTTTGAGGGGGGTTCTTTAAATCGCGTGGAAGTTCAGGGGGCTTCTGTGAAGTTTCCCCAAAATTAAATTATAATTTTAAAAAACGTTTAAGTTGCGTTTTTAAAATCTTGATTTTACGTTTCACATTTTAAATCACTATTTTAAAGGGTATTCCTGTAATTATGATAGAGGAACCGGTTAACGGCAATTTTTAAAAGAGGGTTTAAAACCAAAATGGGAGACATTTTAGTGGCGTCCGCCACCGACTGAAGCAGACAAAATTACTAAAACTCATCCTCTGCTTCATCTCCGATCTCCGCGGGTTCCTCAACAGCGGCGAGAATGACGAAGACTATGTGGCTTCACTTGCTTTCCCTTCTCTTCGTCTCTGCTTCCGCAGCCACTACTCAAAGTAAGAAGCCTCTAAATCTACGACATTACCTTTTTATAAATGTATGTGCATCAATTAGTGGCGATTTGCCTGATCTGCTTGACAACGTTTGAAAATCTTTTTGTTTGTCTGAATGTGTGTCTATGTGATATTTCCAAAAATGTCATGTCTCAATCAAACCGTAAGAACGACCCAGTGCATCAGTTCCGGTGATCGGATCAGATCTCTTGCTTAAATTAGAGATGAAGATTCATTAGTTAGTTAGTTGATGTCTCTGGTGGGACATTTATGGTAAGAAATTAAGAATGTCCTCTTTCATTGCTTATTTGGTTCCTGAGAAATGCAGGTGAAGTAATAGGAAAATAAATTCCTGATTTTGGATTTTTTTTATTATTTTTTTTTTTTTTGTTATTTACAGATTGGACGTATAAAAGCAGAAATAGAAAATTTTGTTGGCTTTCTTTTTTAGCTTTTTTTCACTCGAACTCAATACAATTCTTCTGCTTGGTTTAAGATCTAACTTTTGGGGACTACAACCACTGGAAATATTTTGGATTGAATATTTTATTATCCTTCTAATCCATTCTCTTTTCTCGAAGATTTTTTTTTTATTCTGGTTTTTTGGGAGTTGGTGGGATGTGAAAGCACAATAAACAAGTTGCACCTGATTAACCTTCAAAACTTCCTTGAAAGCATTGGACAGGTTGTCAATGTAGGATTTTCCGTCGTTGTTTTTTCTTCTTATATTAGCAAGTCAAGAGGGCCAGTGCCTTCTTGTAGTGTGTAGGGACATTGTATCAATAATATCAGCAATACAATTATAAAAAAATAAAATAGAGTCATCCATACAAGACAAGAAGATTTAACTTGATTCGAATCCGCCGGACAACACCAACCAAAATCCAATATCAGCAATACAATTGTACACATTGTACCAACTCTCACAAACCACAGTTAGAAATCCTCATAAATTAAACTAACTCAAATTCCATTACACCCATCTCCAAACTTTCAAAATTGAAATCCCACAAACCCAAAGCGGCAAAGCCCATATTCACCAAATGGTTCGCCCTTGTTCAAACAATGGACAATCTCACAACTCACATATTCAAACATCTTTTAGCCTCCAAACACAACCAGACTATGCATATGTTCGATGTAAGCATCTTTTATGCTGGATTTATTTTGGAGTAAAACGTTCTTCGACAAACATTTTTTTTCTATTTTTCCATGTTTGGTGGAGACAAAATGTCGATCAATGTAAAACAATTTCAGGTCAACTGTAAAAATTCTCTACCTTGACTCAAATTCCTTCAAGCAAATATTTTATTTGTCATGACAACTCCATCTTAATTTAAGGAAGCTCTATCAATTACACTGCTCCCATTATAGGAGGATCACCTTCGAAGCCACCAAATCTCTAATACCAATGCCTCTATAAAAGTCTCTAACTGTAATTTATTACTCTATTCTTAGTGATGTTGCTTGGGTTATGCTCTAGTGGTAGACCTTTTCTCTTGCTAGAGAGGACAATTTGGTAGGCTTCAGAATTCTGTAGTGTGGTAGATGGTTTTGTCCTTCCTTATGTGATATCTTTGAAAAGAAAGAAATGATTGAAGTTTTGAAGACCATAAGGGGACGATGATGGAATTATAGGCTTTTTTTCTTCTAGACACTTTACCATTGGGCAGCTGCCTTTGACTTGAATATTTTAAGCTTTTATATTTTTCTTGATCTTTTTTTCATCTTGTTAAATGTATCTCTTGTATACTTCATGTATACTTAGGTTGCGTCTTTGCGCTCTTTTAATAAATTTGCAATTACTTATAAAAAAAGAAAAAAAGACTATTGTCTCAATTCACTCAATGATGCTCTCTCACTCAAAACAAAAGATAATCACTTCACATGCTCAGGCATCTTTCAGCCCCCAAACACAACAACCACTCTGTGTATGTGTGTATGTTCTAACGCAGGTACCTTTCAACAACCTCAAAAGAAATTTCACCCTAGTCCCCATATGGGAGGACCACTTTGGGGTGAAGTAACCAAATTGCTGATACCGATGCCTATGTAAAGAATCTAACTGTAATTCATTGCTCTCTTCGTAGCAGTGTAGATTATCACCCTCATATGGAAGCTATTGCACCTCTTTACTTTCTTACATTTCAATGTTGGTTTCTAGAACTTGGAACTTCAGGCAATCTCCAACACCATCCATTATGATTGGCTCCTAAGACCATAGGTCAAATGGGGCCAAAACAAAGTTTAGTAAGAATAGGGGTAGGAAAAAGGATGATACAAACATAGGAAATAAAGCCGGATTTAGGATAGTCTATTGGAGGATTAGCTAAATCCTCTTTGCTTAGAGTTCTTGTATTTATTTTAACCTTCTTGGGACATATATTTCATAGCACAGTACATATCATGACAAAATCTTTATGAATGGCCGACTAACAAAAGAAACCCTTTAATTCTAGGGGCGTTATGATTGCCCCCAAATTCTACGAAATTCTATCTATCTACCTTAAAGCCTTAATCCTCTACACACGCACACGCACACACACACGCACACATATATAAAAACTTAGGAGTGTACCTGCCAGAAGACCCATTTAGTGAAGCGAATATGTTGAAGGATTGATTTTCTTTTTTATTTAAACAAGTTCTCTCTTATAGTTTGCTTCATCAATTGTTTCTAGTGCATTAGAGACAATGAATTTTTCCGTGTACCCTCTCATATGCATGTTTTAGTGTGTGTGCATGCACCTGCACAACATGAGTATATAAAAAAATAATGTCATCTTGGAGGTTAGCTAAGAACAGCTCACTATGCATGACTCAGTAGGTGATAGCTCTTTTTCAGTCATGACCTTCTGGATACATGTCAATAGTGAGCAATTTCATGTAGTATTCCATGGTTAAATCTTATGGGTTGTTCTCATGCCGTAATATGATAATCTGGGGATTTAACACCAAGAATATAGAGAGCTTCAAGTGCGAGCTTGTCCTAGAGCATCAAGATCGTCGTACCTTGAACTCTTACCATTTTTGCACCCTTTCTTTTTGTCATTATGGCAAGTCAATAAATTATTACCTTTAGATTCTTAAATGGCAGTACTAAAAGTAAATGTCTGAAATCTGGTCCCTCCACACTCCCTTTGTTTTTTCTCTGTCTCACCCTCTCATTAGTTGCTTCCTTTTTTATAAAAAAAAAATTCATTTGTGGTTTTTATTATATGTTGAAGTTACATACATCAGTTCTTAGAAATTTATTTTCCTTTAACTCATTTTGACTTCCCTATCTGCTATATGCTCTAAAATAGTTCAAAAATCGCTGCTGCAAACATGTATTTTGTTTTCCTGTTTCGCAATTTAATTTATTGTATTATACTGGGCTTTAACAAAATTATATTCTCCCCATGAATGACATTATGAATGAAAATTGCTGTAAAAGGTACCAATAACCCTGCCGATGAGTTAGTGGATGTACTTAATAATAACAGGACTGCACACCAGTTGAAGTCCCTTCCTGACAACCCTGGCCTGGCCTGCATCGCTCTGCAGTACTTAAAAGCCTACCAAGGTGATTGTGGTGCAGTAGGAGGGTCTAACGCAAAGAAGCCTGCTGATGCTGAATTTGCTCAAACTTTTGGTCCCAACTGTGGTGTTGTTGTCTCAACCCTGTCTCCTATTACTGGTCGTTTACTTGGCTGCCAATCTCGTTATGTTGAAGCTTCTGAAGCATTTTCAGATATCCTAATGAAAAACAACAAGGCCTTAGAAATACTTTACAATACAAATGACACTGAAGTTGGAGCTGCTGTGAGCGGCACTGATGGCGGGTCTCCCTACTTCTGGTGTGTCTTGTTCAGCAGCGGCAACACAAACAGCAGTTTTGCTTTTGAGGGAGGTGTGGCTAAGGTTACAAGACCCGGGTGCTATAGCGGTGCTAACGACGATTGCAGTGGCGCTTACAATTGGTCTCAAAACCGCCGGATATGGCCATTTGCTGCTACAGCTTTGCTTGCACTCAGATATGCTTTTGGATTATGATCAATTTTTTTTACCACAATTTGAACTCCTTACTACTTGATTTGGGGGCCTCTTCTGTTGTTTGTAGGCTTGGCCTTTCTCATTCAATTTCTGAATTGTATTTTCCATTCCTTGTTGATTGTAAGTGAAAGATCTCTCCCATTCATTCCTTGTTGATTGCAAGTGCGAGATCCATTCGATTCATTTTCTTCAGTTATACCTTGTGTAAACGTCTCTATTACTTCAGCTGCTGAGGGCAATCCTTTTCTACATGAAGTTTGTTGTCTAGAAAAGTACTTATCATTCTATTAATTAGCATGCATTTGCGTGTGCATTTTTGGTTAGATAATGTAATTTTCATCATAATTGAATTATAAAGCAAAAGTTTCTCTTTTTCATATAACAAGGCAATTGAGTAAATAAAAACATGTCATGACGAATAAATCATCAATATCAAAGATAAATATATTTCAAGGCCAGGTCACAATATAAAAGTAATGTAAATCTCATAATTGCGAAAATCATAAGATAAAACTTGTAATTGTTTCCAAATTGAGTTTACTTATCTCGTACGTTTATTTCCCCTCCTACAACTCACAACCTACAGTCTACAATAAGTATTCTCATTCAGCTCAATTTTTTCTATAAAGCCCTAATTTTCCATTTATAGCTAAACCCTAGTTTTCTTAAATGGAGTTCTATCCAAGAAACCCTCATTTCTCTTTTTGGAAAGTTTTCTCCCAAGTCCTAATTTCTTACTTTCATGCCATTTAGATGCTATTTTATGTGAGAAATACTTCCAAACCTCCCTTACAAGGGCTGAAAACCCTAACTAGGGTTCTTTGGGTCATTGAAGTTTCCTAAACTCAAAACATGCCCAAAATAGGTGTTTTCACCCCTTCGGTTCAAAATCCACTTTTGTTTTTGTTTGTTTATTTTCCCTTATCCTCCCTAGACCAAATTTGGAGTTCTTAGTTTTCTCTTGATTTCATCCAAACTAGCATGAAATCTTTCCCAAAGTTTGGTGGAAATTTCATGCACCACTCCTAGTTAAACCCAATTTTCATGGAAACTTTACCTAAGCTCAAACTTAATTCTTTTTCTTGAATTTCATGATATATATGATAGGTTTTAACACAAACTCATCTAGGGAATTTTAATTAAGTTTAACACACATAAACGGAACGGTTTATAACTAACACATAACTGAAAATCTCTTTTTGATTCGAATTCAAAGTTGTCCAGCTTTGAATTTCTCCTAACTCTTAACCTAAAACCTTCTTTTCACACAACCAACCATGAAATCTTAGGAAAATCAACCCTATTAATTAATCCCTTAGCATATCCCTTAGGTCCCTAACCATGCAACTTAAGCCAAGAGATAAAACCAAAAACAACATGCAAAATAGCATAAACTCCACACAACCCACTTCTGTCCAGCTTTGGTTTAATTTGCTTAAGTTTTCAACTCTAGACTCGCTCATCTCTCTCCATAAACAAAAGAATATCCATAGAACTAAACATGCCAATATATATACTAACATTTGTCATGCTAACCAAGTCACATGCACACAAGAAAACCCTAGAACATGTGAAATTTTCAATTGGTTTGGCATGTTTGTCCAAATAATCACCAAGCTCACTTATTTTCCATACATTCTTTCGATGCAAATCAGAATTCTCTTAACTTAATTACCTAAGCTTACCAGATTTTCTTTTAGGTGTTTGGGTATTTTTGTCTTTTTTGGGACTGTTGGAGTGCAATAGTGTCGTTCTGCTCATATAGACGGCTTTTAAAACATGCCTTGTGGGGTGCGATTTCTAATGCTATAAAAGGCTTTAGCTTTCCTCATTGAACACCAATTGGTTTTCAAATGAGATGGTCAAAAGTCTAATCCAACAAATGGTATCAGAGCCATAGTCATGGGTTCGAATCGCAGAAGCGTCACACTGTGGGAGGGATTGTTGGAGTGCAATAGTATTGCTCTACTCATGTAGACGGCTCTTAGAACATGTTAATTTTCAAATGAGATGGTCAAAGACCCGATCCAACAGGGACTTACATTGCAATTTTCTAGTACTCTGGAGGGACATTGCTTCTTTTTTTTTTTTTTTTTTTTGGATAACAACTGGAAACCGGGGAGCGACATTGCTTCAAATGAAAGTTTGGAGGGACTGCAAATTGTCTGATAGTTCAAGGGGGTATGTGTAATTTTATCGTAAAGTTGATTCAAAGTAAAAGTATTTTATACACCAAACTTAAAAAATGTTTGGGAAAAATACTTTTACTCAACCGTTTTAAATTGGGAATATTATTAATTTATTGAGCCTTTAATTTCACTCGTCCTTCATTTTTTCCCCTTTCCAGGTTATGAGGCAAGCGAACAAGGAGGCCGGAATGCATAGTTTAGGGTGGGGGAAATTTCAGATGCGTTGATCATGTCTCATTCATGATTTTAAATAAGTGTCAAAGGGACACAGGAAATACAATTATGATACTCCATTTCTTTGTTAATATTTACTATGTTTTGACTTTAGTTTTCCGCAAATAATTCTTCATCGTTTAAGTTAACAAACCTAACCCTAACGGACCGCAGCGTTACACCGTTATTGATCATTAAGAAACCATGAAAAGGTGTTCTTCAAGTTGTGCATGATTGTGTTTGTGTGTGTGTGAGAGAGAGAGAGAGGCTACTTACCTTGTTCTGTAGAAAGAAAATGGCTCAAAATATAAATCACCAACTAAATTCTAGATTTCATTCAAGAAACTGCTCTCTAATCTCTGAAAAGATGCATACAAAGTACTTTTGAATAATGAAAGACGCTTCCTAAAGCAGTCCTACGGAAGACATTGAACTCTCTCTCCCAAATTTCAGTCAAGCCTCCCAGCTCTTTACGGAAGCTTTAAATTTCAAAACCAGTACAAGAACCACAAGAATCACGACTATACCGGCAGAAGAACCACCAACTCTGTGAATCCAATAAGGATCAGACCTGGTAGAGATCCTGTCTATGTAACTTGACAAAATGATGGCCAAGATCAACACCATGAGTAGTAGAGGCAGCCAAGAAACAAAGTCGAAGAGCTGCTCCTCATCAAGTTCTAAATCATACACTGTTCTCCGGTCGATATAGAGAGGAGAAATCACAGCTAGAAGGGCCAAGCCTATTGCCACCAGCCGAGAATATGAAGAAGATCGGCGTGTAGCTCCGACCGCCATTCAGGATGGAAATCTTCGGCTGTCTCGTTGTTCAACGGAAGAAAGTTGATCAATTTTTCACCGATGGGAGGGGGAGCATGCATGCCCAAACAACTTTAATCCTCCATCCTCCGGATTGTAAGATTGGTTATATTCTTTAGAACTAGTCACTGATATTGACTTGTTTTAATTTGGAGCTGATTTCAAGGAATTTTCCAATACAAGCACTTTGGAGGAGAGTTCAGGAATCTATACACGTAATTAATTTCAAGATAATGCGTTGGCAGCTTACTCGTGAAGCCAAAGTTGATATATTGAATGGATGTGAACAAAACGCTTGGAAAGCGACAGACTATTCTCCATTCACAACAATATAGATTTGATGCTGCCTGCATAATTGTTTGGAATCTGATTCTGTCTGAGTCGCATGAATTCTCTAGACAATTTACAGATCCACCTTGGTTAGAAAAAAAATAGCAGGAAAGGCAGCAATCTTATGGTAAAAAGGTGAAAATCAACCTTTCAATATTTCTACGAACCCTGGCTGATCTAAAGATTGATTTTCGCTGCAACGTCATTTCAATTATATGGTAGTTATATAACAGTCTACTAAATAGCATCCTATATAATAAAGCAACCCAGGTAATTTACCCTAAGCAGCGAAAGTACATAAAGGTGAAACGTCAGTTGTCTGCTTTGAGAAACAGCCCTAGGCCTTGATTCTGAAGAGAAAAAGAAAGAAAAACTGCATTCAACAGCATTTGCTTTGACAGATGTCCAGAGTAAATGAACAAAATCATGTACTAGTCTGCCTACTTCATCCTATCAATAGCAGTAGACTAGTTCAGCATAATGACAAAAGACGAGAGATCAAGGCATATGGCTGATTATGAAAAATATATAACTACCATCAATGTATAGCAGAAGATTTTCTGCAGCTCAGCCAGAAAAAGCCAAAGGTAATAGCCGGAATGTCACTGTCCAATACTCAAAAGAATACAAGAATACAGACACTGCATACCTAGAAGACTATGGCAATTAAGAAGGTAGAAAAAATTAAAGAGTGAGATGGAAATGAACAAAAGAGCCTAATTGACACCACTGGAGCTCTTTGACTTGTTTCCGTGAAGCCTTCTCATCCATTTCTTCTGTGATGTAGTAATATCAGTAAACTTTGCAAGAGATGCACAGCCTTCGGCAGGTGTTCCTGTTGCTGGAAGTTCTGCAGGAAGCGCAGAAGCAGTGCTAGTAAAGGCATTGAGAACCAGAAATGCCAGTATGGGAGAGAAATCAAGTGTTCCTCCAAGTGGTGGGATGATTCCACGGAATATGTTCAAGTATGGGTCACATAAAGTGCTGGATGACAACACAACATCCATCAGAAAGATATAGAAATGGTTGTGAAAAATAAACAGTCACTCAAATGGAAGTTCAAAACCTTAAGCATAAAGCCGAGCAAAACCTCCTTTCTTAGACTAAGAGTGCATTTGAAACTACGATTTCATAGACTAAAAATGCGATCTCAAACTAAGCAGAAAATGTATTATTTTGAGAGTACATTTTTAAAAAATTGCGAATTTAAAACGTAAAAAAATCTATATTTTTAAATTACAGACAAGGTGTGCATTTTTAAAAATAAACGATTTTAAAGGCCAAACATTTTACCAAATGCTTAATTGAGTTTTTAAAAACTACATTTTTAAATCATATATTTTTAAATCGCACGTTTTGAAATCACAGCCCCAAACGGACTTTAAAGCAGACTGATGACCCTCATCATGAAGGGTGAATAAACCCATCAGCCAGTATGGCTCTCACACCGTGTTTCCATGGGTTCATTCACCTTTATTTTTTTTTATTTTTTTTCCTACAATGGAATTGAATGGGGTTTATCGTGTCAAAGTAATTAGAACATATAGGATGCTCACCTGAGGGGACTAACAATGGCAGGAGGAGTGTTCGGAAACCAGGTCAAAACAAGCCTGACAATCAAAAGCGTGTTATAAATGTTCAAGAAATTTGAGATACCATTAGCCACCACGATCCCTGCCACTGAATCTCCCGGTAAGATGGCAGCAAAATTGTGACTGGACAGAGATTTCATATTCCTGTATTTCCTGCAGTTAATCTGAAGTAGAGTTCAACCAAATACTCCTATACCCATCAAAGAAATGAGAAAATATTTTTCTAAATCACATGAAACATCAACTTGAACCACTTCCAATCCCTTCCTCTTCGTGGCCACACCATATCAGCTTGACAGAAACGAATATTATATTATATAAATGTCCATCAAGCAATTATTTTAATTTTAAAATCTAATTTAAGAAGTTTATTTTGATGAAACACAGACAGATATCAGAGTAGAAGGCAAACGATTCAATAGTTATTGAACATTGAGAAACAAACATACATAAGCCTGTTAAGAGAGAGGGAGAGTTACCTGTTGGCAGAAGCCCTGAAATTGAGAAGACCACGAAAGCACTTGCTTGAGAACCGGATTTTCAGATGCGAATAAGTGAAGAAATCCGAGACAGTTATCAGCAGTTGACATAACTGAGCTGCGAAGGTCACGAAGAACGATGCTTGGACGAACAAAATTACTGGGCTTGGGGATGGAGTTGGAATTGGATGGCCTCAGAAATGGCGTTTGCGTAAATGCCCAAGAGAGAATTACACGGTTCGGAACGGGCGCAGTGTCATAAGATTTGGTGTTCTCTGTGGGCGACTCCGCCGGGGCCATCTCTCGCGAAGCTCAGCGACTCTTACTGGTAAGCAGGCTGAAGAGTGAAGAGGATAACGCATCGAAATCTTTAGATGGCCGCAAGCCTTGTACTCCATACGACAACGTTTCGATCCGGTTTCACTGGTGGATACACCGTGTCACTCTCCTGTCGTTGTGACCACATGGTCCACATGCTACTTATAATTAGTCTGAGTAGCAGCCATAAAGGATTATCTGACGTGTCACATCCTGATCCCACCGGCCACCGCCGACGTTCGAATATTCAACAACCACCTCCACTTCTGCAACCGATAATCTGAAGTCTCATCGTCCACCTCTCTCTCTCTCTCTCTGAGGCAAAATGACGATCGATCTGCTAGGGCTTTCGCCCTGGCCTCACCGAAAGCTCTGCTTAAGCTACGGCACAAACCCCATTGCTCGCCGTTCTGACTTCAACACTCTAGTTCCGAGAAAACGGCGTCGTAACCTTCTCCTCCCAAACCGGCGCCGGTTGTCGGCTCCCAATCTCATTCTCTCCAGCTCCCTGGAGACTGAACCACTGACACGAGACGACGCGTCTCGGCAAGAGCGCAAACGCGACGAGTCTTCGCTTCTTCTCGATGTGTCGGGAATGATGTGCGGGGCCTGCGTGTCCCGAGTCAAATCGGTCCTCTCCGCGGACGACCGAGTTGACTCGGTGGTGGTCAACATGTTGACCGAGACCGCGGCGATCAGACTGAAGCCCGAGATCGCGGAGATCGACTTGTCGGAGAATGTTGCGGAGAATTTGGCTCTGAGGCTGACGGAGTGTGGGTTTCCGACGAAGAGGAGGGTTTCGGGGATGGGAGTGGCGGAGAGTGTGAAGAATTGGAAGGAGATGGCGGAGAAGAAGCAGGAATTGCTCACTAAGAGTCGGAATCGCGTGGCTTTCGCCTGGACTTTGGTGGCCTTGTGTTGCGGATCGCACGCTTCGCATATCTTGCATTCTTTTGGGATTCACGTCGGTCATGGTAATCGTACAATCATAAAAGAAAAAAAAAATGCAACATTCGCTTATAAAAGAAAAAAAAAATGCTTTAATTCTCAACTTTGGTTTCGCTGTCGTTTGTTTAGGAGCGTTCTGGGAGGTGCTTCATAATTCTTATGTAAAAGGCGGTTTGGCTTTGGGGACTCTATTGGGACCTGGACGAGGTCGGTAATGGTTTCTCCCTCTCGTTGAAATACCATAAGCTGCTTTTTTGTCAAGTACTCCATGCCTCGAGGGATCTTTAGATTTGGTTAAAAAAGAAAAAGATTAATTTAATCAGTATCTGTGAACTTATCAAAAAAAAATTTAATCAGTATCTGTGAAGTAATTAATATTCTATTTTAGTTCTTGTGTTATATTCTATTTGTGTCTATCTCTGCTGATCGATTTGTTTTATTTTATGTTCACAATTCTGTATTTCAATTATTATTTTGTGGTTTAATACAATAAAATGTGTTGGTCAGACTTGCTTTTTGATGGTCTGAGGGCATTCAAGAAGGGTTCACCAAATATGAATTCTCTAGTGGGATTTGGGTCCGTCGCAGCATTTATCATTAGTGCGGTGAGACCCTTTCTGAAAGCTGACATTCAGTTTTCTAGTTAGCTTTATAATCTTCAATTTCTTCCCTTTTTGTAGGTCTCACTTCTTAACCCAGGGCTTCAATGGGATGCATCATTCTTTGAGGAACCGGTGAGTTGCTCTACTTTCATTTGTTGCAGCATTTCTCATGATTATAAGAAGTTTGTTAAATTTTCAAGCCAAGCTTTAGAAACCTACAATTCAACTTGGCTGTTATGACGACCTATCTTATCATGGCATGTCAAAGCTAGTAGGTTGAACTTTAAAATTTGGTAGATTGCAAGTTCCTCTTTGAAGGCTCCTGTATTTTAGTATGCAGGTCATGCTTCTTGGTTTTGTGCTCCTAGGACGTTCTCTGGAAGAAAGGGCGAGAATCAGTGCATCAAGTGATATGAATGAACTTTTAGTAAGTTAGAATCCCCTCCATGTCTCTAATTTCAATGAATAAAACTGTGAACATTAAGTTGGCATCTTCTCGTGAAATTCGACTTTATTTCAATTTCTGTAACGTGTGCCTTCTAATGCAAACTTATGTTTGTATAATTGCAAATTATATTTCGATCCTATTACATGCCTTCATAATTGTTTGCTTTTATCTGCCAATATGATTTTTTTTTCTTATTTATACAAGTTTGAAATGTTTTCAACAAGTGATTTCCAGCATGAAAAGATTTTTTTTTTTTGTTTTTTTTTGGTTCTACAGTGCATTTTAGTGGAACACTCACACTGCTAGTTCTTCCCATAGCTGCTTTCTCTCTTTGCTTTATTCTGTGCAACTTTGTTTTAATATATTTTTGGGTTGACTTAGTGTCTCCATGTCTCTGTTGTCTGTGTTAGGTCTAGCGTAATGCCATGGCCGGTATGAAGGCAGCATAGATATGCATATTCATTTGATATTAGAGTACTATTTTGTCACTGTGAGGAACACGCTAGCCTAAGCATTTGTGAGTTACTGTATTGTTGAAAAATATGTCACCATGATTTATTTCATTAAATTCAGCACGTTTCAGAGCTCACCCATTTCTTGTTCTCTGTCTCTTTGTATAAGGTTTAGTGACCAGGAAAAGTCATTAGTTGATATATGTTTATTACATGTGCAGAGACTTTTATTTGGTGTACAAGAAATTGATATATGCATGATTTGCTTTCCTGTCTACTTTATATTATGGTGGATAAGTAATCGACTCTTGTTGATTTGGGTGGGCTGGGTGTTTTTGCAGTCACTGATATCCACTCAGTCACGACTTGTGATTATGTCCTCTGAAAGTGATCAGCAGGCTGACAGTGTACTTTGCTCTGATGCAATATGTATCGAGGTCCCAACTGATGACATTCGAGTCGGAGACTCCGTGTTGGTTTTGCCTGGAGAAACTATTCCTGTAGATGTAAGTTGTCGAGAATATTTGTGGAGCTCTTTGATTTAAATTCAGTCTTGATGAGAAATCAATTTGAATCTTCAATGAGCAACTTATACTCTGCTATTTTCCTTTTGCATTTTATCACTGACTTTACATGTGATACCAGCCAACCCTTATTCATTATGCAGTCAGATAATTGCTTATTAGGTCAAATGTTCGCATATTGCCTCAAGCTGTCATGAATATAGCCTATTACAACATCTTCAAGCTATATAGACTCATGACTTTTTTTTTTTTTTGTTTAAAACTAAAGTCCTGTTGATTATTCACGATAGTATCTCTTTCATTTCTTTTCTGTTTGTTGAGCCTCATTCCATTATACATTGATGCAGGAGAGAGAGCACTGGTGGAATTTGATACCAAATCTGATGCAGGATCTGTAGGCTTTGAGCACTATAGTTAGGTTTCTTGATGTGATCTTAGTTGGGATTTGATGTGAAGGGGTTTAGGGTCTTTGGTGCTTGTTGAAATGCAAATGGAAATTGGAACAAGGAAACAGCCTAGGCAATCACACCTTAAAGCTCAAAAGCTGCTGGAAATTTGTATAAAACAGTCTATGTTTTGACAGATTATTTGGAGGCCTTTATATAGGCTATTGCCAATCCGCTTAGAATTTTTAATGAAAAAGAAAAAGAAAAACTATTAAACCAAGTAGAAACCACTAGAACAAAATAGAAAATGGCCCCCAAAACTAAAAATAAAACTTATGGGCCTCTGGTACAGCTTATTCCAGCAAATTGAAAATTACCTGATTACCCTACCTGAGAAACACTTAATTAAAACTGAACCACCAGCTTTTTAACACAAAAACGCATAAAAATATGACTAAAACTAAGGAGGCTAAGACTTTGTAGGATTCCGCCTTGGTCCACAATAAATTTAGACCATGATTTCAAATAATTTTGGTTTTTAAATTTGCTCCTCCGTGAGCTTCTTGAGGCATGCATATATATGTTAAATCACTACTTATCTCAAATTAAACTAATAGGAAGAGATAAATTAATCATTTAATTTATATTCTAACACTTTCTCTCATGTGTGGACTCAAATTTTTCTTTAATATGTGAGAGCCAATACATAAAATATTTAATTGAAATGGGAAGTGAAATGACAGAGATAAAGTTCGAACTTAGGACCTTTGCTCTGATACTATGTTAAATCATCACTTATCCCAAAATTTTAAGCTAATAAGAATTGATGAATTTAATTATTTAATTTATAGTCTAACAATATATATATATATATGTGTGTGTGTGTGTGTGTGGGGGGGGGGGGTTTACATCTATATACATGCATGTATGTATGTTCATACACTCGTTTGGATATGACTCAAAAGTGGATGTGTGCATATTGATTGTCAGCTGACATTGAATTCGCTGAAACAGGGAAGAGTTGTTTCAGGAAGAAGTGTTGTGGATGAATCCATGCTTACAGGAGAATCACTTCCTGTGTTTAAGGAAAAAGGCCTCACAGTCTCTGCTGGCACAATAAATTGGGTATAACTATAATTAGACTTGAGAGTAATGCTATTCTTTATGCCCTTGATTCCTTTTCTTTAGGTGATATTGCATATCTTTGAGACATAGATAGAACTTATCATTATATAGTTTGTATTAACCTTATATATTTAGGATATATGAGATGGGAGATTGATGCACATTTTTTATTGGCATTTTTCTTCTTGCAAGATTAAGCTTTATGCCACGTAGTACACTTTTCATCTAATTCTGGGGCATTTCAAGTTTATTTGGCTTTTGAGGTTTCAATTTACTTAATTTTATTAGAAGGGTATTATTGTTTCAGGATGGCCCTTTGAGGATCGAAGCCTCTTCCACTGGCTCCAACTCAATGATATCCAAGATTTTTCGCATGGTTAGTGAACTACATTTCTATTCCGTTAATTTTTTTTATTTTTGGTCCATATCTTTAGAACAGAGGTAATTTGAAAGGCCTCTTCATGTTTTAAAGAGGAGAGAGGTACAACTATTCAAATCCAACCCAGGAACATGTATTACAGACGTTGCCAATAGGCTAAGTTAAGGAAGGGTTGAAAGTTATAGTCAACAATAAGAATTGACCCCATCCCTCCCTCCTATTCCCTTTACCACTATTTTAGCAACCCAACCCATATGAGCATACATTTGAAACTTACTACAGTTGCATGAACAACTCAAATAACCTGGCCTGGTTGAATTGACGATTATGGAGATAAGACTAAATGAACATTCTAATGCTTGATGGTTCAGAATATATGAGATTCTAAAGCTTATTATATATGAGTAATGTCTGCTAATACGAAGGCTCTATGTTTTACTTGTTAGGTTGAGGATGCCCAAGGTCATGAAGCTCCTATACAAAGGCTTGCAGATTCAATAGCTGGGCCATTTGTATATAGTGTAATGACTCTTTCAGCTGCTACATTTGCATTTTGGTATGTGTTTGCTTCTTTAGTTGTTTTTCCATTTGATTGAGCCATACCACTTAAAAGTGCTTTAAGGGTTGATGGAAGGATGACCGGACCACGATTAAATTCCTCAAGAAAAGCTAAAATTTCTGAGTCTCCTATAACATTAATCAATTTAACTCAATGTTGAAATTTGAGTCTCTAATATGTTCTGTTATTGTCTATTTGGTTCTTACTATTTGTTGTATTCATATTCAGGTATTATATTGGGACCCACGTTTTTCCAGATGTTTTGCTCAATGATATTGCTGGGCCAGAAGGAGATCCTTTGCTTTTGAGCTTGAAACTTTCTGTGGATGTATTGGTGAGTAATTGTGAACTTAGATGCTATTGACTACCTATATCTGCCCGAACTTATTTTCTGGTTTCATCTCAGACAATTTCAGCTCGTAGGATATACTATAAACTGTACCTTCTTCTTCTTCTTCTTCCCTGTGCTTGTGGTATTTTTTAATTGTTCTTCTTCCCATGAAATCTTCTTGAAGGCCAAGCTGAACTAGTATCACATGACATCCTGCTAAGGTTAAATCCATGCCTCATAGAATTGGTTTTCTGATAAATGGAGAGATTTAAGTGGTCCTAAATGATAAATGATATTATTGTAGTCCTTATTTGCAAGAAATAACAAATAATGGAGAGATTTGATTGGTCCTTAATGGTATTGTTGTAGTCCTTACTGCAAGAAATAACAAGAGTCCAAAAGGCATAATCTTATTGGTCCAGAAAGATTGCTATCATGAGGTTCAATACCCTGAATCAATCAAAGAGATAGGATGAAATGAGTTTCATAAAGTCGCTTTTTATAAAATTGACTCTTACTTATCAAAAAAAAATGAAATGAGTTTCATAAAGTAATTATTTAGAATTAAGATAAATAATTATTCAAGATAGTTTGGGAGCTCTCATTGTTTGATTGGAAAGTGCTCCTTATCCAAAAAAAAAAGAAAAAGAAAAAAATATTGGAAAGTGCTATGCTGCTTAAGTCACTGATTCATCAATTGAAGAACAATACTGGACGCTGAAAACTTCGCATCTTAATCATCCTACAAGCTGCCAGCCATTACTCACAGACAATTTAATCCACTTTATCTTGTAATAATTTAAATTGATGCTATTTGACAGTGATTCAGTTGGACATTTGTCTATAACTGCCATCTATGCAGTCGGAACATTTTTGTAGATGATCCTATGTCAAATGAGAAACTTTTCAAACAAAAATCTAAAGAAATGTCATCTATCGTATTCATTCGGCAGTTCATAAAACTAATTCTTTCTTTCCCTACAGGTAGTTTCTTGCCCATGTGCACTGGGTCTTGCCACACCCACAGCAATCCTAGTTGGCACCTCTCTGGGTACATGATCTAATTTGTTCCCTATATTCAGTTGGATATTTTATAATAGACAGAAGTTCTAAAACAGATATGTCAGAATCCTGCTGCTCATGTGATACTTTATGCCCGGCAATTAACTTTCTTTCTTCATGATAACTATTATTGTTGTGGAAATGTAACATGATTGAGGGTACAATGGCCGAAAATATTGAGGATCTGTCATAAAAAATGCTAAAATGAGTTACTTCTAGATATGACTACAAATAACAGAGGAAACATAATGGAGATTTTTAGTTTACTCGTGTTGTGATTACTATCTTTAAGCATCCAAAAAATAACTTTTGGAGAAAACTAATTTGAAGTATACTCGTTTATGGATTCTCAAAATATACTTTAGTACGAAATACTACACCCTTCTTCCCAAAATAGATGGGATTTTGCAAATGGCATGCATTTATGAAATGAAATAAACATAACATTCGTCGTAAGATTCCTTGGGTGGACCAGGGGAAAGGTGGGTTCAAATTCTAAAAAAAGAGGGGGGTCCACATTGGGAATTAAATTATTTCATTTTTGTAAATCCCATATATTTGTAGACAGCCCAAAAAGGAAAGCATCCATCTAATTGGGGATTGAGGAGAGTAGTTCTTTTAATATAAATTTATTGAATATGACAGTACAACTTCGATAGGATGGTATGGAGAATGTCTTAAATCAAGGCATAAAGCTCACTTGTGTTTGAAAATTTCTGCGTTGTATAGCAATAAATCATCTGTTTGTTTTTCTATCCCTTCAATTGTAAATATTGTACTTCTTGAGACCTCCAACTTCCTTTGTTGTGTTGGAACATGAGCAGGAGCAAGACAAGGACTTCTTATAAGAGGAGGAGATGTATTGGAACGCTTGGCCAGCATAGATTATGTTGCTTTAGATAAGGTGGTTCTTTTTCTTCTTTCATTTTTTTGAGCTTTAGATAAGGTGGTTCACGTGGATAGAGTGCCTTCTCACTCTGACACAAACACACAGACATGACACATGGAACTGACTCTGAAAAATTGGAAATATGTTGTATAATAATGCATTTGATTCTACATCACTTGAGTACTCTGCATCCTTACTCGACTTCTCAACTTTCAGACAGGGACACTCACAGAAGGAAAACCTGCTGTTTCTGCTGTGGCTTCCTTTGTTTATGAAGAATCCAAAATTCTTCAAATTGCTGCTGCAGTAGAGAAAACGGCATCACATCCAATTGCAAAGGCTATTGTAGAAAAAGCTGAATCATTATATTTGGATGTCCCAGTCACAAGAGGACAAGTAACAGAACCAGGTTTCGGAACCTTAGCAGAAGTAGATGGGCGTTTGGTAGCAGTTGGTTCTCTAAAGTGGGTTCATGAACGGTTCCATCAAAGAACAAGCACGTCTGATATATTGAATCTAGAGCATGCTGTGATGCAACATTCATCAAAAGGCATATCATTGGCAAACTGTTCAAAAACAGTTGTTTATGTTGGACGTGAAGGAGAAGGCATCATTGGTGCTATTGCAATATCTGATAGTTTACGTCATGATGCTGAATCTACTGTGACCAGGTAATTTGCTCTCCCATAAAATGATGTAATTCTGATCATTTCTGGCTGCATATAGAAGAACTCTTCATTACTTTATCTGAGAAGTATGTCCGGGTCCTAGCTTTAACTTAAAAGGTGCCATGAGAATCCTTGACAAAATCTGTTCAATGTTTCCAGCTATAGTGTAACTCAATTTTCCTTTTTTCCTCTTTGCTTTCTTCTGCTTTTTGCTCAGGGGATCCCTCACTTATATTATCTAAACTCTAGTTTTTCCTGAACCTCACCAAAATAATCATCTTGTTGCACTTGTCACCAAAAGAATATAAATTTTCTCTGATTATGGAACAAGAAGATCTTCCTAAGAATAATGTGCTCTCTGCAGAGTAAAATGAGTACAAATACAGACTTTGCTAACATTTGTGTATGCTAAATTTATGTATCTGATGTGTTTGCCAGCATCTTCCTGATAGTCTTCCACTTTTCTATGTTGCATAATTTGTCCCAAACCTCAGGTTGGGTAATTGTGTTCTTTTAATTAATGTGAGGTGCTTTTAGTATTCTACTGATGAGTAAAAACCATCATGCTTTAGGTTGTTTTTGATAAGTAAAGGAAGTTCATTGAAAGCGCAATGGGTGCAACCCAAGTACACAAGAAGTAAACAAGAGAAAAATACCCAAGAAATCAAGAACGAGAAAAAGAGTACAAAAATCTGCAAAGCTAGAGGCGTTAGCACTGATCCAATCAAAAAGGGATTTAAAAAAACAAATGTGTAGATCTGAGCTCGTTCTCTTGCAATCCTCAAAGCTTTGAGCGCTCTTTCTCTTCAAATGCACCACATTAAGAAGGAAGGGATTACATTCCAAACAATATTGATATCATTCCGACCAACTCTTCTTTTCCAACATGTCATGAGATCCACCACCTCTCTAGGCATAACTCACTCTACTCCAAACTTCTGAAATTCTATATTCTACAAATCTCTCTCTACATCACAATGAGGAGGATGATCTGGAATTTCCTCACTTTTTTTACCCTTACAACATCAATCTATTACTATGATGTGGAGATTGTTTAAGGTGAGAATTTTTCCTAGGGATGCTGCCCAAGTGGGGGGGAAAAAAAAAAAAAAAGCAGCCAACCTCAAAGGGGTTTTAGACCTCCAAATGCTCTTCCAAAGGAAGGAGGAGACAACGTTGGGAAGAACCTTGTAAAAGATTTAACCTCCAAAGTTCTTTTCGAGGGCGTCCAACATAGCTTATACGAGAGCCATAACCCACCAGAAGACATCCCACTCCCTCCTAATGTGTTTTCAAAGACTCACCCCGTACGGTCCAGTGACACCTCTAGTGCACCATCGACCCGCCAAACTCTTATACTTCTTATCCACTATCTGACGCCAAAAAACCTCTTTCTAGAACAAACCTCCATAGCCACTTTTCTAAAAGAGCCTGATTAAACGTAGTCAAACTCCAATTAACAAGATGGATTTTTTACTCATTGTCCAAACCACCCCACAAAAAAATCCCTTTGCAACTTGTCTAACTGAGTAGCAACACCAACCGGATAGGATAGAGGGAAATGAAATATGTGAGAAGGTTGGAGAGCGTGCTCTTAATCAACATTACTCAACCACCCTTAGACAAGTAAAGTTTTTTTCATCCAGCTAATCTTTACTCCATTTTCTCAATGATAGTATCCCAAATAAATTTGTCCTTGAACTGAGAGGCCCAAATATCTCATAGGCAAAGACAAGACCCTGCATCCCAAAATATGAGCCATTCCAATCACATTCAACACATTACCCACATGAACCAATTCGGATTTAGCCAATTAATCTTCAGCCCTGAAGCAGCTTCAAAATAAAGGAGAACATATCTCTAATATCGAAAGTAATATGGAGCAGTCCCACAGAAAATGAGGGTATCATCAACCAAAAAGAGACAAGATATAGTTACAAGATCATCATTCCTAGTCCCCATCGAAAAACTAGTGATAAAGCCCCCATTCATAGCAGCTAACATCATAGGACTCAACTTCCATAACAATCACAAAAAAGAAGGGGGGAAAGAGGGTTGCCGTGTCTCAGAACTGAATTATGGATATGCAGTGTGTGTCCGCCATTTCTCCACAGAGCCACATCTCGTTAACATGTAAAAGCAAAAAGTCTCAACAAACTTGATCATAAGCCTTCTCTAAATCCAATTAATACAAAACTCCCAGCTCGCTTGATTGATACGACTATCTAGACATTCATTAGTGATGCGAACTAAGTCTAGGATCTAATGACCTCTGATAAAAGCACTCTGAGTCTTTGAAATGATATTCTCCAAAACAATCTTGAATCTATTCGCCAAGATCTTTGGAATAATTTTGTAGATGCCACCAAACTCATAGCACAAAAGTCTTTGACCTCAACAGTCACTTTCTTAGGAATAAGAGTGATGAAAGTGGTATTCAAACTTTTGTCGTACTTACCCCACTAATGAAACTCGATAAAGACTTTAATGATATCTAATACGATAACATCCCAATAAGATTGGAAGAATGCCATAGAAAAACCATTTGGACCCAGAGCATTATCCCCATTCATGCCTTTCACCACCTCGAAAACCTCCATTTCCTCGAAAGCTCGCTCCTCACTAATTGATTGAATCCTAGTATCCTATTCATTATATGGTATTTGCTGAATTGATGTCTTGGACTTGCTATTATTATCACGTGATTTCCTGCCTCATGTTCTTATATTGCTGCTTTGATGGGAAGGCTCCAGCAGAAGGGTATCAAAACAGTTGTTGTATCAGGAGACAGGGAAGAGGCAGTTGCAACTATTGCAAAGACAGTTGGAATAGGAAGTGATTGTATAAATGCTTCCTTGACTCCACAGCAGAAATCTGAAGTCATCTCAACTCTTAAATCTGCTGGGCATCATGTTGCTATGGTAACCATCTTCTAGCAGATCCCTTACTCTTGAATTTATATGAGCATAAGCTAATTTGCTATAGTCAAATAGGTCCTAGCATGCTAGTGACTCTGATTTTTTCAATTAGATATTTACATTAAATTTTATGGATGCAAACAAAATAGCTCTGAGGTAAAACCTCAGTTGAGCAACCAACTTTCTCATGACTATCAAACAAAGATTCGCATATAACCTATCTCTAAGCAACCTACTATGGACCCTTAAAAAGCTATTGCTTTGGTAGAAATGATGTTGTTCTAATATGCCTTGTTTTATTAAGGTAGGTGATGGCATAAATGATGCACCCTGTCTGGCTCTTGCCGATGTTGGGATTGCTCTGCAGATTGAAGCACAAGAGAACGCCGCATCAGATGCAGCATCCATTGTACTTCTTGGAAACAAACTTTCACAAGTATGTTCTTTCTCTTGTGACAGATTTCTTCTTGTTGTTTTATGCAACTAATCATTCTTGGGATTTCTCTGTTGCAAAAAAAAAAAAAAAACTGCCGTGGATCATCACGGTCTCTAACTTGGCAATAATATGGGTGATGGATATTTGTTATACATAATATTAGATTATGTGTTTTCATGGTTTTCTGATAATGATTGTTCTTGAAGCTAAAACATATTAGATAACATTATTTTTTATAGCTTTTATATTGAAGGTATATTTCATTACAATATTTTCTTTTTCTCCATAAGGTAGTATGCGAACTGCACTGTATGCTCTTATTCCGTTCAGTAATGATCAAAGTAACCATTCAACCTTGAAAACTTTGGAAAGTTTGCAATATCTTTTAGATTTGAACCTTTATTCATGACTCCTATTGGCATTATTCAGAGTTTCAGACAGCATTTATGATATGTTGATGCATTTCTGAAAGCTTAGGTTTGCAAAGTTGTTGCCATCTCAAGTTAGTCACTTGAGAGAAGCTCTTGGTGAGGCATAAGGTTACAACATGAGAGTTGAGGAACTAAACTATCCTTTCAGAAAGGATGAGAAACCTTCTATAAGTTGACAAATGAACAAAACCATTATAAAAGTTATCCTTGGCTGTCACAAATTAGCCACTTTATATTCTCTTCTGATGCAAAGGTTCTCTTTTTGCAAGTGAAGGGATAAAATTCTTAAAAGCTTATCATCTCTTAGTGGTAGATTGAATCTTTCAAATTTGAAAGTACTGCAATCCAATGCATTGAAATTTCATCTTCTCTTTTTATGGTAATGGCGTTCTCATAAAATTGGGAAATTACAAAAGAACAAAGAAACTATTGCAAGTTTTTGAACTATTTATTGGTCACTTTTTCATACGCCAAACAAACCCTATTAGGTTTTTTCGATGCTTCTGTTTTCTGACTTATTTATTGGCAGGTTGTAGATGCACTGGAACTTTCACAGGCAACAATGTCGAAAGTGTACCAAAATTTGTCATGGGCGATAGCATACAATGTTGTTGCCGTTCCCATAGCCGCTGGAGTACTCCTTCCCCACGTATGATTTTGTCCATGACACCTTCTCTTTCTAGGTCCGCAAAATTACTGTTACTCAAATCTATTTTCTTTTATTGGGAATGGTGAAGAAACCATGTTCCATGCTCATGTTGTAAAATATGCCTTTGCCTGGATAAATTTGAGCACCACGGACTACTCCATGCAGCCTTTTTTTTTTTTTTTTTTTTTTTTTTTTTTCTTAAATTTTTCTTTTTCTTTCCATTGAATGAAAGAGTCCAGTCTTTTATCACTCTGATGTTTGGTTTGACAGGTGGGCTGATGGCTCTGAGCTGCAATATTTGTTGTCTCCAACTCGTTGGCTTCTACAGCTCCATGGGTCTCACAAAAGCAGAAAGACCTAGCTTTGAATCAGATGCCAAAGATACCCATCATTGAAAGTTCCGACTGGGGTTTTTTTTTTTTTCCCTAGTTCGAATGAATTAGTTTCTACAATAAAAGGATTTGCGTGCGTGCATCTATATTGTCAAAATATTAAAAAAATCATGTAATGGGATTTGCTTTTGCCCAACAAGCCAACCATGAATGACAGCTCAACTGTTTCCTTGGCAATGGCAGGGCTGGAAAAGCGAGCTTGATAATTAAAGATTTCGAAGCAGCAGATCGACGGGCAATAGCCTGCTTGCATATGGAGCAGAATAGGTTCATTTATTTTTCCTGCTGGTTTCATGTGCCTTCTGAATACTACCAATAGCATTGTGTCACTGTCATGTCATCAATATACAGTGATCCGAGTCGGGGCTTTTTTTCTTGGGAGGCTGGATAAAATTTTCAAACCAAATTTTTTATATATTAGTGTTATCTTAAAACTAAAAAGGAATATACAAAAGTATATCTAATCAGCTTAGACATAAATATATACAAAAAAAAAAAAGAACACAAAATTCACAAATTCCTATAACAATAGGACTGACGATGTTTTAGAAAATAGAGATCATCTATCAAAATTTGTGTTTAAAATTTTGGTTGATTTCTTTCTTGACTATAACTAAATAATTTGTAAGAAAATATTATTCATCTTGTTTCAAAGTCTTGCTTTAAGGATATTCATGACTAAAATTGCTTACTATGTAGTTGTTAAAACCAAAAAAGTTGTACTAACAAAAAAAACCAAAAAAGTTAACATAGCTATTAACATTATGACAATTGATGGCATTTGAAACAATCCATTAAGTAATCATCAATTTAAAAGAAATATGTGTTTCTTTTATTTTTAAGAAGCCATTTCAACTAAATATCGCAAGCTGAAAAAAAAAAAAAATCCTTGATGTTTTATCCTACTGTTCTTTAGATATATATTTTTCTCACACGCCTTTCCTCCATAAAATTGCAAGAATATTGCTACATAATATACTTATCCAACTTTCATTCCACTGAGGTGATATGGTAATACCTATTAGTCATTTATTATATTTTATTTTTTACAATGGCTTATCCAAAGACAAATAGATATTGTCACATCAGTCCAATAGAATGAAGGTATAATATATAACTCAAAATGAAAACAAACTTCAGTAAAGTAAAATTAAACATCTTATCACTTGAAAATGAATAATAAATAAAAAATAAATAAAAATATGGGAAAAGTACACATATAGGGGCGGAGCCACCTTGTGTAGCTCCCAAAAAAAATAAAAATAAAAAAGTTTGGCACCTTCGCACCAAGAGTTCTGACTATGTCTATGTACACATATCTCTTTTCAAACTACTATTTTATTGTCAATATCCTACAAAGCTAACAAAAAGATAAAAATAACTCTAAAAATGTTTCAATAAAATATAAATATCCTTGTAAACTTAAAAAAAAAAAATTAGAACTAAAAATAATTAGAAAAATTAGAAGAAAAAATTAACAAAACCAATGGCCAAGGGGTGGTTGGCTGCCCCTCATATTTTTTTTTTCCCTATTTCTTTACTTTAAATTATCAAATATAAATACCACTAAGCCTACGTTATATGCAACTAGTGCCTCATTTTCATGGGAACCTCTTTGAATTTCGAAAAGGATTTCTTTATTTTCCGATCGACTGGAAGGATGACTCTGTGGATACTGATGTCAGAGTTGAATAACTGCAAAATACTGAAGGCACTGCCTAAAAAAAAAGGTTAATTAATTTTGCTATCTAGAATATTTTTAGCCATCTTTCGCGTCACCGCTTGTCTCATAATTTTCTCCTTTTTCTTTGAAAGTTAATTAATCAATGCACTGGTCATCCAGATACTGAAGTCTTTCTTCATATATACCATGAACTTGAGTATTGATTTTCCTGCTTCTTTTTCTGTTCTTTTTTTTTTTTTCTTTTACTTTCTTTGGAGTTTGCAAAATCTTCTTTAAACGTTAAAAATTTACAATATAAAGCTCTAATCTATCATCATTTTCATTTAACATATAAACTGTCTGTTATATCTCCATAACATTTATAAAAATATAACTATATTCTTAAATAAATTAAAAAATTAAAAAACAAAAAAGTGAAAAAATCATTTTTTTTAAAAAAAAAAAGACGACCCACACCCATTGCCAGGCCGTGGGTTTCTATTCACTTTTTTGAGTTTTTTTTAAAAAAAATTTATAATGGGATATTTTTGTCATTCTTGCTTCCTACATTTTAAAAAAATTAAGAAAATATACTGCAAATTGCGTAGTTTTTCTTGTTTTTCTGTAAGTGGTAATAAAAATTTTCCATCATCTGAAAAAATAAACAATAAAGAGA
Source organism: Betula pendula (assembly GCA_900184695.1). NCBI lineage: Eukaryota > Viridiplantae > Streptophyta > Magnoliopsida > Fagales > Betulaceae > Betula > Betula pendula. Next base: position 202,381 of record FXXK01000895.1, read on the forward strand.
GGAGAAAAAAAAAATGTGAAGTATTGTTGTACTTGGTATCTTTTAGTAGGGTAAGTTAAGGACTGTCCTATACTTTTTAGCTATAGAAACTGTCAAACTGATGGTGCATTGCTGCAAGAAAAAAGGTTTGATGGGAATTATTTGTTGTGAGATCCTACAAACACTAAACGTGCGTTATATTCGATGTCTTTTAACCTTCATATTCTATAATCACACCATAATAAGATTAAAGGTGTCCACACGCTAATTATATCCTCAAAGTCGTAATTCAAAACTCAAACAGCTACATCCTTTTATTGCAAATTCATTCATTACATGTATAATGTTGGACACGTGTAACTTTTTTGGTCATCACAGTAATTTCTTTTTCTTTTTTTTATCTAATCAAATAGAAAAATGATTACAATAATCAAAACATCAAAAAAAATCGGTAACTCCTCAACGACATACTCAAAACGAAAATAATAATAACTAAACAAGTGACTTGATTTTCTCTTAAGTGCCGCATCAAACAATTATCGAAGCAAAGAGACATAAAACTAAGCATAAACCATAAGAGGTCCTTCAACCCTTTTTAAAGGGGTATGAACTTCAATAGGTCTCTCAACTCTACCCTTTAGAGAATTGCAACAACTAATAAATAAATAAATAATTAAAAACATAAAAAATTAAAAATAAAAAAGCTCTATCAAAATCCGATAAAATTTGCTAATACTCATATCAACCAAGTCCTTTTCTCTTGGACCTATCTAAAAGAGTATGGAGGACATGAATTGCCCAAAACTTTTGATAATGTAAGAAGTTTTATATAGGACCCACCTATTAAAAGATGTCTAATCATCTACTCATATATATATATAAAAATCTCTCACAACATATATTTAAATTAATAAAAATTCGAACAAATAATTGGAGGAGATCCTTCAGCACAAGCACATCCCAAACTCTCCCTCAAAGACCACGTGGCCACAAGTTTTTTTTTTTTGTCTGAGAACCACGTGGCCACAAGTTGTTTGGGCCGAATAAGAGGAGGCTGCTTCAATCCCAGAAACATTACACAGATCAAAGTTAGTTTAAAAAAAAAAAAAAAGTAAAAGAACAAAAATCGGTAAAGACAGTTAAATAGAGTACGTATATTAATAATAGGGTTAAATTATAAAACAGAAATGGGTGAAAACGACCTTTGACAGCGACGTTGACGTCGTCCGAGGCCGTCAGGCATTTAGGCCATGCGGGGCCCACATGAATCATCGGGGCTGACAGAGGCTCAGACCCCTGGGAGGAGACATGACAAATGACCTTCCCGAGGTGAAAAAATAAAAAACAAAAACAAACAAACTCCAACCAACAACAAAGGGGGTTAATTACACCAAAAAAAAATGAACAAAGGTTAAGGGGGTGACTTCTTTTTTTCTTTTTTCTTTTTCTTTTTTTTTTTAATTTTGATGGGACTTTAATCTGAATCATAGAGTACGAAGAGGTTTGTGGACCCTACTTCTGCAGATCTTTTGGCGTTGCTTTCTTTCTCTCATTTTACCCACATGTTTTTACCCGTTACCTTCTGATAAATTAATTATCTAAAAAAAATAAATAAATAACGAAATTGCCGTTGTCACTTTTGTCAAGGATTTCTTTCCCCTTTTTTTTCACCAATATCTTCTTTACCCATTTTGTTATTTTAAGTGTTTGAGCAATGTTTCGTATTTAACTTTATTGTTTAATTTTGTCCAACTTGTTCAACATGATAAGCAATTTTTTTTTTAATTGTTTTACTTACCACATTAGACAAAATTAGACAAAAAAATTAAAAATAAAGTATTACTCTAAATTTTTTATGCGATGGCCCTATTTGTTAATGACTGATTATTCATATTTTATTTTGTAAATAAAAATATTAACTAATAATTTAAACAAAAAATAGTACTAAAAATATAAGATAAAAAATAGTATTAAAAATATAAGATTTTTTGTTCTAATTAAATGGAAAAAGGATTACAAAATGGGTCATTTGATTAGAATAATAATTTATCAAACAAAACATAAAAATATCCTTGAAACACATTGACAAACATAGATTTTAAGAGAGCTTTTTATGTTTTTTATTTGAAAAAATATTTTGATGTAACAAAAGTGTAAAAATTGTTTTTGTGTTTCTAGGAGTGTATTGTGTCCGAATTGTTTGTTAATATTTTGTTAGGTTAAATCCTTTTTTAGTATTTCAGTTTTAACAACTTCTTTTTTCCTACCTTGATTTCATTTTGGAGTGTAGAATAACCTAGGTTATGGGTAAAAGACACAAACGTTACCTACCGTTAACTTTTCAAAAAAAACAAAATTAACTGTAATCCACTTGTTTAAACCAAAACTTGCCACGTGTCACTAAAGTTTTTCTTAAAAAATTAAAAATTTAATTTTAAAAATAAAGAAAATTTTAAAATAATAAAAATTTAAAACATAAAATTTAAATTTTTTTAAAAAAAATGAACAAAGGCTACAAGGGGTGGCTCGAGCCACCCCTTGCAGCCCATGGGGGTGGCCTGGCACCCCCATTTTGGTTCATGGGGTGGCAAGCCACCCCCAAATGGCCTATGGGATGGCTCGACCACCCCCATTTGGCC
>FXXK01000897.1:0-52081 GCA_900184695.1 Betula pendula
CTGAACAATAATACTAATAATAATAATAGTAACGGAGGTTTAGAGTATGAGTTTAGTTAAGGTAATTGAAGAAACCATAGTACTAAAGATAATATAACAAGATCTTGGTTATGTAATATGTATTAATTTGCATGGTCACGTGAAAATAAAACAAATGAAATAACCAAAAATTAAAAAATAAATAAATTTTAAGCGAGTTTTTTTTTTTTTTACAAAAATTTGATTTCATTGAACTCAAAAAGAGTGTTGCTATAAGAAAACAACATGTCTTTTTGTTAGTTTCTTATGATTTGGGTACGTGTATTATAGACAAAAGATAATGAAAATAATTGTTGCACACTTTATTAATACGTTGATGATCTATTTATACAAGAGCTATAGTGTTCCTAAAGGGAAAACATCTTCTATATAAAAAGAGCCAATCGGATTTGAACAGTAAATCTTTTATTTGATGGTAAAAGATGTTTTTGCCCTTGATTACTCAAGTTGTTTTTGTTGGAAATAAATAATTTATTATATGTAATTTCATCTTTTCATTGGTCTATTTTGTTGTCCCCCCTAAATAACTTTTTTGCCCTTCATTACTTTATTGACTCAATTTTATTGATGAGGAATAAATGATTTTATGTTGATTTTTTTTGTCCTTTGGCATACCTTTTAGAAGAGTTTTTTCGTAATAAATATAAGTTGCTAAGGTCAAAGTGCATTCCCTCACTCAAAACGTGGAGGATCAATACACAAAAAAAATTAAAAAAAAAATTAAAAAAAAAAAAAAGAAAAAAGAAAAAAGGAAAAGAACATGGAGGCACCATCTAGAACGTCCGAATTGCTTATCCTTTTCATTTCTTTTTCTTTTTTTTTGTCTTTTCGGAAGCCTTCTACACAATAGCGTCTCCTTCACGGCTGCAGCCTTTGGTCACTAAAGAGAGACAGAGATTAAACTCATAAAAAATAAAAAATAAAAAAAAAAACTCACCAAACCAGATTTCTTTTTGAGATAACAAGATTTTTTTTTTTTTGAGAGAGATTTTTTTGTCAGAAATCCAACAAATCTTGAGAGAAATGTAGAAAGGACGATACGTTCTACCAACTCTATCAAACAACTACCTGAATTTTCTGCCAAAAAATTCGGTGTCTTCGGTTGAGCGAGATAGAGATAAAGGACTAAAAAATCAATTCTCCTCCACTATCGCTAAAGAGAGAAGCTATTGCTCCTCAAGAAAGGTATATTTTTCTCTTCGATTTGGGTTATTTTTTGTCTTTTTGTTTGCATTTCAGAATAATATGTGATGTTGCTTTCTTCAATCTCTGCTTGTGTTTTTGCTTTTTTATTCAAATTAGTTCTTATAGCTGAGATTTCGGATTCGTTTGCCACCAACCCAATAAGTTTTTCTGTAATTTTGGCACGGACTTGCCTTGATTCTGGCATTTTTCATGTGAGTGTTTTAAATCTTTTAACCAGCCTGTCTTACTTTCAATTTTTCTAGATTCTATAGACTAAAGAACCTTTCATCTATTTTATTTTGCCATAAAAATCCGATTTGATAGGACTATTATTGTATTTTTTTTCCTTCTTTTTTGGTTTAATGGCGCAGAGGAACGACATGAAGACGCAAAAAATATAATTGTGAAATACCCAAATCAAGTCTCTATAAGTTTTTGGACTCTTATGTCTTTGGGTATGAGCTATCTTTTAGTTGTTTTGTTGTTCTGATTATTTTCCTATATAGTGTTCAAAATGTTGCAAACTAAGATTAGAAATTATTAACTTTGAGGTCAAACATTGTTGTAATATGGGTAAACTGTATGTTAACAAATTTGCCATGACTATTCGTTTTGCTGTGATTTGTTTATATGTTTATTTAATTCACTTCCACATAGTCATAATTTATCAATAGATTCTGAGTTTGTGCTCTCTTGAATTTAATAGGTTAGTAGACATGTGAATTTGAGCACTGGAAGATATGACTCACAAAACGGGTTAATGCTTTTTAATTTTAAGATTAAAATCATGTAAATACTAATAGACTTTATAATAGTTATTCTAAAAGTGTGGGGAAATGGGTTTGTTTTGGGTTTTCCGAGGCTAAATTTTGGTTTGTAATGTATTTGTTTGGAAATTTAGACTTTGCATTTTGTGTTTTGGGAGGTCTGATTGGAATTGTTTCAGCAATGTGGGTCAATTTGATTATTTACAACATTATTTGGGAATGCTGATTGCCTGTATGTCTCATTGACTCTGTTCATTTGATAGTCTTCAAGTTTGAATTCACCATTGTTCAAATATTAATACATTTTTTGTTTGTTCCAGCATATAGTTTTTGATACAAAATTTTCAATTTTGGTAATCTAGGTATAATTTTGGGTTAGTAATAAGATGACATATGAGGATAAAAAGTTTCAAATTTGAGCTATTGTGTAAGGGTTTTGATTGCATGCTTGATTTTATCAATCAATCTTCTGATCTGATAGGTTTTCCATATGTGTGGTTTTGAACAGCCGTATTGGTATGGCTTTGTAATTTGTTGGGTGTAATTTTTTTAGATTTTGCTTTCCATTTGTATCTGAGTGCAAGCTTTGGGATTTTTCGGTTAAATTTTGGTTGATTAGTAGTTTGGTATGATTGGCTTATGGAGAAGGGTATTTCTCGGATTGTTAGGATGGTTTGGACTAAGAATGGTTTACACTTAAGGGGTTCTTTTTTCTTTGCTTGAATGTTGGTATTTACTTTTGATTGCGTGATTGAATTGCCTAAAATAATTGTATGTTTATCCTCCAGTTTCATATGTTGTGGTATTATTTTTACTATTTTTTCCTTCTTTTTTTTTTCTCAAAAAAAAGAAGTTCTTAAGCTGATTTTGACACCAAACCCTCAAGTCCTTCAACTAAAGTCAAAAAGAAGAAAGAGAACGACGAAAGGCTTTTTTAGAGCAGTCGCAAGGTATGTTTCTTTTGTAGAAATTGGGAATAATATATATATATATATATTGTTACATTTTGCGCCCCTCTTGCAAAAGTCAAAACAATCAATTGCTTTGTGATGATTTGTGTGTGTGTGTGTTTATTATTGTTTTGTATTCTGATTATTTGTTAATGTTTTTTCTTTTGAGAAGAGAAAACAAAATTTTTAACAATTGTGATTGTAATGTGGGATGTCTCACCGCTAAAAATTAATGTTTCTCAAGTAAGACATTTAGTTTTAGTTTGTGAATGCGGGCCATCTGTGAAAGTCATTTTGTTTAAACAGATGTGTGATTAAATAAAATAGTATTTGAAACTTCTGATTTCCTTTTACAAGCTGAGGACCAAATGATGACTCAGTGACAAAAGCTACTCTTTGATTTGGATTTGGTTAGTGTTTTTGTTGCATTTAAGAGCCAAAATTTTGTCATTCTTGGTGTGGTTTTGTGCTCTAAAAGTTCTGTTAGTCTATGTTTTCCTCTTATCACATGTGCAAATCTCAAAAATTAAGCAGGACTCTATGGTTCAGCTACCCTTTTGTTTAAGCTAACTGAAATGATTTTTGTGGGTATAAGAATATTGGTTTTATCTTTTAATAAGTCATGTTATAGCTTTTCTAACCATGATTTTATCAGAATTTGTATCATTGGTCCCCCTTTACAACCGCTTTACTTATAGTTATATTATTGCTGATAAGTGATGTCAGGTTAAGAGTTGTCTCTTATTTCATTTATTTGTTAGTTAGATTATACAATGAAATACGTGATCTCTAAATCTCCCTTTTATTTTCATTGTATAATTGAATGTTTCCCAAATAGTTAATGTGCCATGCTGCAAGATAGGTGTCAATTGACTTATTGTCTATATTGAATCTTTTTTTTTTTTTTTCAATTTTAGTTTGCTGATCATCGAATACATAATGCATAGTTAGTACGACTAATCAATGTGTTGATAAATTAAACTATCAACTACTTCTCCCAAATGTTGTTAATGTTTTAAAATTGGTATAATAGTTGAAATGCTTAAAGAGTGTGGTTGTTTGAGACACTCTAAAATCTAAAGTAGTTAGTGGGGTCCCATAAAATTCAAAGACCATGATGTACTAGATATTCCTCTAGGCTTTATAAATTATGTAGAATTAATTCAAGATCTTTAGAATATGCTATATAAATTAACAATTTGCAACATCTATGCTTATCTCACCTGTAAATATGCTATATGAATTCTTGCTTTACCCTCTTTTCATAAATTACTCACAATACTTTGTCAATTTTGTAGTTATCAGGAGGCAATTGAAGATATTACCAAAAGATTGGACGCAGGAATGGCAAAATTTATATTCAAGTAGGTATGTGATGCATGCTAATGGTGGAGTAGGGGATTCAGATTTTGAGATTTTCATATTTGTTTTCTCAAGTTTATGTTAATTTCATAAGTGATGCTCGACTGGTGGAACTAATGAGATTAATTTTTTTAGAAAAATTAAAAATAATAAAAAACCTGCAATTATTATGACCTTCCTAAAATGTGCTACTTAGCTCAATTCAACAAAAGCTTACATAAGAATTTCATTGTATGTATTGGACCTCCCCGACCAAAAAATATATATAACAACAAAAACAAATTGTGCCTCTTTCTCAGATATCCACAATCCCCATTATCAAATAAATAAGCGATAAGTTATTAATTAGAGCTCATTTTAATATAAAAAGCTGATGATTCCTTCAATAATAGTTCTTTACCAGGAAAATTGTTCAAACTGCTCTCTTTACTAATGGTGAAGATGCAACATTTTAGTTGATTATTGCTTTAGTTATCTGACCTGCTGTTTCAACTGGTTACTAGCATCTCATTTGTTATGCTACTTTTTTAAAAAATAAAAAAAAAAATAAAAATAAAAATAACGAAAATTAATGATTAATCTCAAAAACAATGAATTTATTTATTAACCACGCTGCTGGGGCCTGGATGTCAACTATGTGGTGAGCTATATTTGCATCACAGGAAAATCATATTCTTTTTGGGAGGAGTAATGATACAAGTCACCTTTCATGTCTACCTTGTGTCAACCAAAAGTGACGTGGCTTTTAAAATCACCATTAGATCAAAAGTCAATAATCATCGATAATAATTCAATGGTGATTTTAAAAGTCACATCACTTTTGGTTGACACGAGGTAGACATGGAGGGTAACATTTATAATTACTCATTTGGGAGTAATTAGGGCAAGTTTGTATTATTAAGTTGTTACACCGTGTATCCGTTACTCTCTGAGCTTCAAAGTTGAATCTATGTCATAGGTCATGCACAAAGTGCAAAAAGATAATATGTATTATCTATGATGCCTATTTGTTTTTCCTCTTACTCCAGGTAGAGACAATTGATGAATATGATGAATATTGCCACTATGTCGCTGGACTTTTTGGTATAGGTTTGTCCAAAATTTTCCATGCCTATGGGTCAACAGATTTGGCTCTGGATCATCTATCAAATTCAATGGGTTTATTTCTTCAAGTAATACTTTGATATGAAGCAAATTGACATCCCTGCCTATTTGGCTTTGTTAAAAAATAAAACCACTTATTGAAGTGATTTTGTTATCAACACATGGCTTGCCACAAAGGTTTTTGTTATTTGTACATAGTAATAGATAACTGTACAATTATCATTGGACTGCCCCCCTTGAATTGTGTTTTTATTTTCATTTGATCCATGCTCATTCATAATACAATATATGTTTTTTACTCTACTGGAAATAGGATATGATTGCAGATATAGAGAGCATCGTAAAGCTATCTTCACAACATGACTTCATGATATGGCTATGAGTTGCATTACTTGAAGCTCGTGGGGGACCACGCCATATATTTAATATTATTGCTCTTCATGATCCTCCAAATAAAGATGAATAAATTTATGTTCTCAATTTGAAGAGATTGAAAAATGGTGTTTTTTTAAAACTACATTTGATATTAACCTAGGGCGGATAAGAAAGACAAATAAATACATTTTTAATAAGTATTAGTTTGCCTTCCTATATTAGTAGATTAAGAACAAAACATATACGATTTTTTGTATTTACGATATATGTGTGCCATTTAGATATTAACTTTATATCTTCTCACTTTTGTAATATTAAGCTAACAGTTTACTTATATAAAAAGCTATATGTGCTTGGTATTGATTTAAATATTTACTTTATATTACAAATATATTTTATATGTAGTATTAACATTTTTAACACAACAATACCTACCAGGCTACCATAGGGAATTAAGCACGTGCTTCCCAACTAGTATTTACATAATAGCTTGATTGATTTTGGAGCCAAAAACATAATTGCTTGATTGCTTGATTGATATGAAGCCGTTGGGTTTTATTTCCTGCCTTGTATGGTTGAGTTGATTTAGGAATTGATGGAATTCATTTCTTGAGAGAATGATAGCCGTTGGGTAGTTATTGGCTTGCCTTGTGTGGATTGTTTCCTCATAGAGTCATAGCTATCCATTTGTGGTTCAATATGTATGTCTAACGTTCTAATGATACAAACTTTAGGTAGAATTCATTCTTGAAAATTAGCTAATAAGAGAAAGGTGCCTAAAAACTTGTGGAATACTAGGATCGTAACATACCATCACGCTCTGTAGCCGTCGTCCATAGTGACCTACTCTATTGACACTAGCCCAATGGTAGCCCTTTCTCTTTTGGCAACTCCACTTACCTATCAGTATTTTAATCTAGCCTATAAATCGCCCGTTCTATGACTCAAACTTATAGTGTGGTGTTTGACTCTGATACCAAATAATATAAACTTTAGGTAAAACTCACTATTAAAAACTGACTTACAAATAGAGAGTGCCTAAGAGTTTGTAGGACACTAAGATCGTAACCTCTAACATGTCTTTTTGTTGTCGTTTGAGTACCTTTTGCCTTTCATCTGTCTTCCCTTCACATAATCATCTTAAAGAATTACTCACAAAAAATAAAATAATCATCTTAAAGAACATTTTTTATATATAAATAAGAAAAATAGTTTGGGTACTACAATCTCTTTATAAATTTAATTAATGAAATGAGGTTGACAAGTAATTCACTAACTAATTAAATTAATAAGTTTGTTTGTTTTTTTTTTTTTTGCTTTTATTTTACCAATTATGCATCAATTTGTAATACAATTATAATAAAAGATGGAGAAAGTTCACATACTACTCTCAAACTATCACATGATTGTCAATGTCCCTTCAAACTATCAATTGCGTCAATATCTCTCATAAACTATAAAAAATTGTCAATGTCTCCATAATGACAAAAATACCCTTAATAAAGATAAAAAAATTATATTTTAAAAAATAAAATTAAAAACAATAAAAAAAAACAAAAACACCTTATGGTGGCCAAACCACACCCTCAAAACTCTCAGGGGGTGGCGAGTTTCGGGGTGGGCTTTGCTACCCCTTGGGTGGTTTTAAACTATCCCTTCTTCTTCCCCTTCTTATTTTTTCATTTAAACAAAAACAGCTTGCAGTTTTTATTTTTATTTTTTCGAATTTATATGAGTATTTTGGTCTTATTAAAAATTTTATAGTTATTTTTGTCTTTTTGTTCGTTTTTTGAGAACATTGACTCAATCAATAATTTGGAAAGACATTAACAATAGAATGAATAATTTAAAAATATATGTATACTTTCTCCCAAAAGATAGAATACCCTAACAAAACTCTATAAAGAAAGTAATGTAAAATAATTTTAAGTTATTAAATTTAAATACCACGTGATTCATCCGTGATATTTTACATGGTTGCTTCTTGTTTACAACAGTTTATTTTACACGGTGGCTTCTTGTGCAATGTGCTTCCCGTTGTTGTCAACAAGAAGCAAGGACGAAAAGAAAGCCATCGTGTGAATATATCAATCGTTGTCAACAAGAAGCAAGGTCGAGGACCAACGTTGGAATTTAATATTGAGAAACAGTTGGATTTAATTTTTTTTTTTGGGATCACTATTAATAAATTGATTAACAAATAAAAATAAAAATTTGCTTCAAAATTTTGATAAAAGCTTGTATTTAAAGTAAAAAAAAAAAAAATTGTGAGGCCAGGACCCCTTGGCCTCCCTATATTCATCACTAACAAAAAGATTGGGTTCAATTTGACATCGTCAACAAGTAATGGATTAAGTTTGAAGTGACAAGAATCGTCTGATCATAAATTTATTTTTGTCTCATACAAATAAAAAATTAGGAATTTTCGTCCTATTATTCTGCAAAATATAGTAGCCAATTAAGATTTTATCATTTCTTATAGATTAATCTTGAAATCGAACGGTGGATAAGGTAGTGGTTATCAAAGAAAAGGATATAATATAGAATTTCATTATTCATTATTCTTTATGAGATCCCGTCAATTTTGGTATGCGAAGATCAAAACGTAGATCTGAGTAAGTTTTGATGGAAACAGTTTGACGAAAATGCTTGGGGGATTACATATTTTACAATAATTTTCTTATAAGCTGATATGATAATTTATAATTAATGAAATAATTAAAAATATATGGTTGATAATTCAACCGCTAATTAATTAAGTTGGCAAGCACAATTTTTTACTTAAATTATTTCACTATTATTATTATTTGTTCAAAATCATTCTCTCATTCACATTATTGATGATAACAAACTTGAACAATACATTCAATTGTTACAATTAATGTCATTAATACAATTACGGGCTTACTTTATTTGGACCACTTCTTTCATGTGAGAGAGCACCTTCTTTCGTGAGCCGCTTAATTTGCTTTCCTTCTAACTTTAGATACCCTCGATTGTTGAAAAAACTTTAGCACAATTCAAACATTGTCAATTAATTAACCATAGCAACATCAATTTTTGTCATCCTAACGTAATGCATGCACTACTTGTAAAGCATCGCCTTCCAATTTCATCTTTTGTCACCCTAGCTCTTTAGCAAAGACGATTGCTCTTAAAAGCAATTATAGATTATGCAGCATACAGATCAATAATATTACATTTTGGGAATTGCAATGTGGCCATCACTTCCCTTATAGAATCCCGTACAATCACACTTATACTCATCTTTTTTTTTCATAACATTTACCGCATCATCTCAATTTACTTTTACTAGCCCCAGATGGGGCTTTTTGAACGATAGCTCACCATTGTACTTTAACCCCAAATGGCTATGAGAGTGATTTGGCTAATCTTAGATATGGCTAAAGGGGTTGACTGAATCACCTATAGGCATTTGGGAGATGGTTCGGCCTCCTCTTGGTTTTTTTTTTTTTTTTAAATAGAATTTTTAGATTTATTTGTATTAAGGGCATTTTTGTCATTTGAGGATATCGACAACTTTTTAGTAATTTGGGAGGACATTTGTCTCTGTTTCAAGTTTAGAGGGACATTATCAATTAAATAATAGTTTAGTTATGTGAATTTTTTTAAAGAATAAAAAAAAATCATTTAAATAAAATAGTTAAAGTGAATAAAAAAAATGCAGCGAATATAAATGCTTTAAAAAGTAAGAAGTTAAAATTAATTTTTGTTTAAAACTAAAATTTAACAAAATATTTGCTCAAACGGACATGAATAGTCTTGCTTGCACAAACAAAATGTCGTTTGGCGTTGCGGTCGGTGCCGTCTGGTGAAGGAGCGGTCCAAAAATCTAGAGTAAAATGCATAAAGGTCAAATGGACGCATTGAATGGACCTAAACGTTTGTCAGAAAGGACCTTAACGTTCACGCTTTTGCATCGTTATGCATCGTTGTCCATCTTTTATAGACCCACGAAACAGCAGCACCTGCCATTCTTTCCTAGTTTCCCACTTGCTTGCCATAACTTCCTCCTCCTCTCTCTCTCTCTCTCTCTCTAGCTGTCTCTCTGCTCTCGCTCGTTTCTGTCTGCACTTGAAGCTACGTCTCACAATTTCACTCGGATCGCACTGGAAGCCGATTAACGTAGTAGAAGGAATCTGCTGGAGATGGTTCTCACCAAGGAATTGTATCCTTCTGTTTTACTGTTTTTTGCATTGGCTGACATGAGGAAAAGATTTTTTTTTTGAAGGTTTTTGAAAGTGTTCTTTTTTTTTTGCTTCAATTGCTTGTAAATGTTTATATTTTGTACTTTTTTCTGTATTACTCCATATATTGTATGAACTAACCCTCGAATCAAAAAATCATGTTAATGCTCAATGTCCATTTTATTCGAATTCTATCCAGTTAAGTTGCGTTTGTATTTACTAGAAACTATACAATTCTTGTTGAGTTTCCTCAGCTTATAACTTCTCAATGGGGGATATTTTGAAGTCGGATTGTCTTGCCCATGTCGCTGGAAGAGGTAAAACTCGACAACGGTTTAAAGTTTTTGTGACGGTAACACCCCCATTTCGTTTCTAACAGGACTTTTTTTTTTTTTTCCAATTTTTTTGTTTGCAGTATGAGATAGCACAGATGTATATGGTCAGGAAGATGCAGCAGCAGAATACGACTAGTACTGAAGGAGTTGATGTACTTGAGAGCAGACCCTTCGAAGATGGTGTCCATGGAAAGGGTCAATACACTTCTAAAGTTTATCATCTACAAAGGTAATCGTATAATTATGATAACTGTAATGTAATGAAGTGAAAGAAGTAGTTAAGTACACACTTGTTTGTAAAAAATAAGTCTCACATTATAAATATGTAAAAATAAAAATATGTTACAAGTGTGAGGGATTTTTCTTTTTTAGCAAAAGGGGTAAAGGGGGGCAACTGGAATTTGAAACTCCATGCCTAGGCATAACCGTAGTAACACCTTATATGATAGAGAGGGGTTTAGACGGACTCGCAATGTGGAGAATCCACATATACTCATTCGAGCCATAACCAACCCTATCCTCACCAAGGTGGTGATGGGAAACCGGTGAGTAGAGACAAATAGGCATGAATCTCGTTAAAGTGAAACGAGAAGATGATGACAAGCTGTTGTGGGTCCCATCCAAAGATGGTTGTTTGGTGTTAAATCCTTTTACAGTGTCATGGATTGTAATGATGGCTTTCGTTTCCCTTGGAAGAATGTTTGATGGACTAAGGTTTCATTGAGGTGGCCTTTTGCTTCATTGGCAGCCCTAGGAAAGATCCTTATGCGTCATTGTGGTTGATTGGTGTTGCATGTGTAAAAGGAATGGGGAGTCCGTTGACCATCCTCTTCTTCTTCATTGTGAGGTTACTTGTGCCATTTGAAATGTTTTCTTTAGTTGATTTGGGCTGTCTTGGATTATGACTAGACGAATGAGTAGTCGACTTGTATGCTTATTGGTGGACTGCTGGCATCACTTAGAGTGTTGCTGTATGAAAGATGATGCTTTCATGCCTTTTGTGGTGTCTATGGAGGGAAATAAATGACAAAAGTTTTGAGGATGGTGAGAAGACTTTGAAGGAAATGAAGTCTTTATTTTTCAACACTCTTTTTAGACAGCTGCGTTTGTTTCTTCATTGGTGATTAATTATTATGATTTTTTTGTTCTTTTTGCTCTTACTAGTTAGGTAGCTTCTCTTCTATACTCTTTGTGTACCTGGAGGCACTTTACACTTTTGATAATATTTCGATTGCTTATAAAAAAACATAGGCATGAATCTCATTCCCTTAGCATTCACCCATGGAGACTCGAACCATGTCTTCGGCCTTACCAAATTACATAGGAATAAGCCCCTTATCACCATGCCAACCCCTTTAGTAATTACAAATGTGAGTGGTTAATGTAATACAATTGGATTTAAATATATTAATTTGAGCTTTTTAATTGAGTGGTGTCTCAATGTAATACTATAGTATCATTGAAAAGACTTCCAATGTTATTAGTCTCCTCGATAGTGGTATAATTGCCAAAGGTACATAATGATTGTTGAACGCAACGTCAGTACAGTGTGGACTCCCATTAGGGTTCTTGATCAATTCTTACCCATGACAGAGTGGGACTAAAAGAAGTTCATGGCTTGTATGCATATTTATGAGCATTGAGTTCTTGGTGATGACACGTGACACTAGTGATGGACTCACACATAGAGGGAAAATTGTTAAGTATGCATATGTGGGTGAAAAAAATGTTGGAAGTCCCATATTATAAAAATGTTACAAGTGTGAGTGGTTAATCTAATATAATTGGTCTAAACTCATTAAATTAAGCTTTTGAATTGAATGCTGTCCCAATATGTTACATTATGGTCTCCTTGAAAAGATTTTCCAATATGTTAGTCTCCTCAACAAAGCTTTTATCCCAAAATTGGCATGTTAAATATGCAAATATGTGCTTTATGTTCCTTTATTATTATTGGATGAAGATTTTTGGGTGGTCAATATGATGACTTCGATTCTAGTGCTCAATTGCTTCCACAATGTTGACAAAGCACCTATGCTTTCGTGGCCTTTGTTTACTTAGTTTTAGGGAAAAATACATTTAACCTTCTTGAAGTTTGATCACTTTTTCAATCTTGCCTCAAATGTTTAAAAATTGGCAATGTATTTTCTACAAAGTTTCTGAATTTTGCAATGTAGCCAATTTATTAGTTGGCAATGTACCTCCCACTAAGTTTCTGAATTTTGAAATATAGCTCATCCGCTAACGGATGATATTTTAAACATCGGAGGTAAGATTGAAAAAAGGATCAAACTTCGGAGGGGTTAAATGTATTTTTTCCTTAGTTTTATTATTTCTGTTTAAGTGGGTCATTTCTAGAAAATTGTTCGATGTGAATAAAATTTCATCTTATTTAAGTGGCAGTTATTATAATCTCTTAATCTTGAAATATTTCTGCAGTAAAGTGCCTGCTTGGCTTACGAAATTTGCACCGGCACATGCTCTCATCATGCAAGAAGAAGCCTGGAACGCATACCCAAGATGCAAATCAGGTTTGCCATGTCCTCTTTGACTTCACTCTGTGTGTTTCTATTTATACTTGTATTGATGTCTTTTTGGTTTTTATCTGCAAATGGATGCTACATTACCCAGTACTGAAGGTAGAATTGTTCTCTTTCCCAATCAAATTTCAGTTCCATAAATATTACTGGGAAATTGTTATAGTTCACAGTAATAATATGTTCATTGGTTTTGCTTTTGTGCAGTGCCCATACTTCACGAAATTTCAGTTAACCATTGAAACCATTCATAGAGCTGACAATGGGCACTCAGAAAATGTTAGTTTCTTTGAATCTCTCTATTTGCTTTGACTGAAATAATACAATCCATAGCTTTCTCTTTATGTTATCAAGTTCATCACATGATATTCTACCTTTCTTTTCTTGTTGGTTTCTTTGGCCTCTCGTAGCAATTGCATGGCTTTAAATCGTTCATCAAGCAACTGCATTCTATTCTACCTTTTTGTTGGTTTTTTTTGGCATCTCTCAACTGTGAAGCTGACAAACCAGGTACATGGTTTAAGCAAAGAACAGCTGGCAGCCAGGCAGGTAGAATATATTGATATAGCTTTTCAAGGAAAAGATTGTTGGAGTCACTTAGTTGGAACATGCAGTCTAGACTTTTCCAAATTCAAATCCGCAAGAACTGGCCGTGGTCCACTTCTGAAGGGGTGGCAGGTTGGAATTTCCATACATATATTTATTGTTGTTAATGAAATTTATTTGGAGGGCAGCTGCATTTGCTTTTGGCTATAACCCTCTGATGGATAAATTCTTTTTCTAAAATAATGAATTTCACCTTCTGATTTGCATGTTTCTCAAATGGTCACGCAAAACTTGTATGTCTTTTAATGATTGTGAAATTCATTTACAGGAAAGGTCTGATCTAGTTATGACTGCATACAAATTGGTGACAATTGATGCACCATACTGGGGTTTCGGTAGTCGGCTTGAACTGGCTCTAATAGCGGTACCACCTCTTTGCCTTCAAAGATTCTTAATGTATTACTTTGACTACAAATTATCTGGCAAGACCAATGGTCAAAGGTTTTTTGGGCAGACTTGCCTAATGAAATACATATTCCATTAAGTGGATGCCAACAAGATTTTGAGCATTAATGCTTTAAATTTTCACTGCAAATATAAATTTGCAGCTGGATTACTGCATAAGTCAATAATCGATGTTTGGATGCTGAATTTTTACTTTTTGTGCACTATTAATTATTTACATAATTAGCTAAGGAAAGTTAGGTATAAGAATAGGAAACAAAAAATGCAAGAAAACCCATTTTAATGCTCATGGTACAATGCAGAGCTTTATCAGATTCTAATCCCCTATTCCCTGCATGTTCTCTATTCTAGGCTATTTTTTTTTTATTTTATTTTTTTATATCCCAAATCCCGTGGGCGAAAAGGGAAAAAGAAGAAAAAAGGACTGAGATAAGAGAGTTTTAAAACTGCCTGAATTTAAGAGAAAGAAAAAAAGAAAAGAAAAGAAAGAAACAAGAAGAATGGATAATTGGAAAGAGAAGAAAAACTTTTAACTTATCTTTGTTTACTATTCCTATAGTGTTGCATGAACAATGATTAATTACTATATCTTTCCACCCCCACCCCCCCCCCCCCCCCCACTAAAAAAAAACACAAATATTCACATGTTTTCTTCTCTTAGGGTGAAAGGGCTCTTTTCTTGGAAAGTCATCGTCATTGTTTTGGTTGGATTGATGAATGGTATGGGATGACTGTGCAACAAATGTATGAACTTGTGCAACAAAACGACTCTACATTAAATGAGGTAAGAAGATTCCAAACTTCCGAAAACTCATTGGTAGGATTTTGATAGAATCAGTAAATAAATGCATGAATTGCAGCTCTTCATTTAAGTATTAGACATGCAAGTATATGTATATGTGTGTTTATATGGTGTGTGCATGCATACATAATACAAATTTGCATGAACTTGCCATTTGGAGAGATTTTTGTTTTTGGATGTGAAGTCACCATTCCGTTTTTCATGTGTGAGGATGGAAGTTATATTGGTTATCTTATTTAATCTTTATTTTATATATTTGCTAATGTTAGCACTAGTTTTTGGTTCTAACATAGTTTAACTGGACAAACATAGTATATTGTGTAGCATCTTGTAGATTAGACTGGCTCCAGAATGGATGAATTGTCCTAGCCATGCGACTAATAAAAAATCTACAATAAAAAGGAAAAAGAGAACAGAAAAGAAAAGGAAAGCAGCCTAGGTCAAGTCAGAGCTCCTAGTTTCTTTAATTCTTGTTGAATCACTGAGTCAGTGTATATCAAGTAAACATCAGTTTTGAACATTTTGAATGACGGGGCAGAAATCTTGCTATATTGCTTCATTTTTATATGATAATAACTGGTATCTGTTTGTTCCTGTCCTGTACATTTGGGTGTTTATTTGCGGTCATTTAAACGCTTAAAAAGGATGGATTCTCTCTCTTCTTTTTCTTCCCCCCCCCCCCCCCCATATTGATACTTATAAAGCACCGATTACATTCTTTAATCATCAGAAAGGAACTTGTTACAAAATAAAGGTGAAGTTACTGTTATTATATTAGAAGCACCATGACGAACATTCATGAATTCATTTCTTAAATTCTCTACATGATCAAGATATTGCACCTAATGTGAATTTGATTTAGTTTCTGATGTGATGCTCAAATGGTGCCTTGTGAAGTACAATGGAATGTTACATTTTCATGAGATGACATAAGGTCCTCTAAGTTAACACTGTTCTGTCCAGTTCTGTATGTCTTATATATTTACCCGGAAGTTGCATATCAGAGAACAAATCAAGCCTCTGTTACAGAGAGTCAAATTCAGAGAAGTTTTCTCTCTTATTTGCAATGAATGTAAAAAGAGTCTAAAAATTACTTTTATAGCGATATGATTGGTGTCTTCTTGAACCAGTCATTACAGGATACAATTATCTACCAATTGTTCCTGAATCTGTTGATGTCTCAAATTAAGTTGGGGTCATGCCCTTGGGTTCTGCAGGCAATTATTTTGTGAAACTTTCTGTAGTTGTTAACAAAAAGCATCTTAGCTTCCATTATCACTGCCCCAGAATATATCTCTGGTTATTGTTTGACTGAAGAATTAACTACGTGTTTCTGCTTTTGCTGCTACAGTTCTTTTGAAATTTAGATAATTCAGTTTTCATTTATTTCCTGTGCTCTAAAGCAGAGGCTCGTCAAGCCAGCTCTAATGATGAGTATCGATCATTTTGACAACGGATCACTTGATAGTGAAGACATTTGTGGCACGAAGTCTGACCTTCATTCTCAACAGCATGCACATGCCATTGATACGCCAAGTGTAAGCTAATTGTTGTTGGTGATATATTTGCAATTTAAATGTGACAAATAGAGTAGACAGCAAAGCAACATATACAATTGCCTAGCCCGCAAGAGTTAGCTCGAATGGCCAAATTGTTTGGCTAATACGACGAGATTGGCTGTTCGAGTCCTTACTCAATTGATACACCATTCTTGCGGGTGGAGTTGTGTATCTGGGATTCACCCGACAGGAATGGGTCACGAATCGACCTTGTCTTGAAGGGGTTCCACATCATTAAAAAAAAAAAAGAATAAAACATATACAATAGCCTCTGCATCTTTTCTAATATTGAAAAATTATTCCATTTGAACCTAAAGGGGTAGCATAGCAGTTGGAGACCACAGCTCGTTAAGTGAAGGTTACTGGATTGATGCTTTCTCTTTGGGGCTACTACCGAAAAACAAAGGAAATAGAAAATTCATTTGATTTTTCTTTTATCATTGGAAAATATTGTTATTAAACAAAGAAAAAAAATTGTATATGAGCTTGTAGCAGCAATTCAGATGCTCATAATATGTATATGAGCTTGTAGCAGCAATTCAGATGCTCATAATACTGAAATTTGTTGAAATTACTCCTCTTTGTGCAATTTTCATCATTTTTTGTTACAAAATATATGTTATCAAGACAATTGATAGGCAGTTATAAGTAATTTATTATTCAAATACTTTTTTTTCTTTCTTTTCTAGTACTAACTTTTGTTTTTTGTTTTTTTTTTAAATGATCAAACAACAATTGAATCATGAAATATTTATTAAAACATACTCCAAACAAATTAGTTGGTAAACTTTGTGTCGTATGTCTTGCAAGACATTCACCAAGGTTATCTGAGCCCTCTGATAAACACATTGACAATTGTTAGACGCTGAGTTAAAAAGAAAAAAAAGGGTAAAAATTCTTCAGATTATACCTGTGACTGTGAGTGGCTGTGGCTGCTATTCTAGCCATCACTTTCAATCATTCTTTTGCTGTTCATGTTTCTTCGTACATGCAATTTCATACCATTTTTTTTTAAAAAAAAAATTCTTTTCAAGAGAGGGGAAGGGGGGATGCAATTACCTACCATAAATCATAAAATAGATCACTTTCATTTTATATATATATATATATGACAATACATACACCCGTCGAGTTTGTAAAATTTGGTTTGGACTGTGAAATATATCTTATTCATTTCACTTGACAATGGTGAGGATCTTTACGTGAACACTCATTAATTATATTTTTAAAAATATTGATAGGGTTTACTCAATCAATATAAGTAAAAAAAGTAAGCCTAAATCCCCCCCCCCCCCCTTTTTTTTTATGAACAAACAACAAAAAAAAAGGTTCAAGTTTCAATGAAAAATCAACCATTATTGAATTAGTGATAATGTAAAATTTTATATTTATAGATCCAATTACTTTATTAATTTATTCACTTGATGTTTTTTTTCTATTTATCCGTTTTATATGAATTATCTCACTAAAATAAAAATAAATTTTTGTTGCTATCGACAACATTTTATGGTAGTAATAATAAATGTTATGGTCATAATAAATAAATAGAAGGAGAGTTTGAACTATAAAATATATCTTGTTCACTTGAAAATGGAGAGGATCCTTACGTGAATACTCATTAATTATATTTTATAATTGGAGGAATACTTCACTTACCCCCCCTGAATTGTCATGCCTTATGCAATCCCCCCTCCAATCTTCAAAACTCTTCAATTTAGTGTATTTAAGTTTCAATTTTTTGCAATCCCCCCCTCCGTTGCTAATTCTGTTAAGTCAGACGATTAAAGGGTGAAATGACTTTTATGCCCCTAACGTTTTTTAAAAATTACAAATTTACCCTTATTTCCTAATAAAAATTATTTAAAAAAAAAA
This sequence comes from Betula pendula, assembly GCA_900184695.1. Taxonomy (NCBI): domain Eukaryota; kingdom Viridiplantae; phylum Streptophyta; class Magnoliopsida; order Fagales; family Betulaceae; genus Betula; species Betula pendula. Next base: position 18,107 of record FXXK01000897.1, read on the forward strand.
CAAAAAAATTCGTTTGTGTTTGGGTCAAACCCACTGGTCACGGGTGACCCAGTCTGGGTCACGACGTGACCCAGCGTTGGGTCACGCCGTGACCCAGCTTGGTCGCAGCCCACGCGGGTCTGGTGACCCAGGCAGCAGCAAGCTGGTCACGACGTGACCAGCGTTGGGTCACGTCGTGACCCGCGTTGGGTCACGCCGTGACTCGCGTTGGTCACGCCGTGACCCAGCCATGGTCGCCAGACCCACGGCGGGGTCTGGTGACCCAGGCAGCAGCAAGCTGGGTCACGCCGTGACCCGCGTTCCTTCTCTCTCTTTTCTCGCCGTGACCCGCTTCTCTCTCTCTCTCTCTTTCTCGCTGTGACCCGCTTCTCTCTCTCTCTCTCTATCTTTCTCGCCGTGACCCGCTTCTCTCTCTCTCTCTCTCTCTCTTTCTCTCTGGTTTCATCTTCAACAGTTTTTGTACCGGCACCGACCTGTCGAGAAGTTTGAGCAGAGAACGCTACGCCATGGACACAACATTACAATCTGGCTTCAAAGTTTTGGACACGTTGAGATGGTGTCGGAAATTGTTAAGCTGTGCCCGGACATGGTTGCTACTCGGAACAAGATGCTGGAGACGCCAATACATGAAGCTTGTCGTCGAGGGACTGCCGAGGTCTTGAAAGTGCTTTTAGATCGGGCCGATCTGACGGCCAAGGCTGCGGCTTCGCCGGCTTAATTTTCTGGTTGGGTCACGGGGTGACCCAGCGTGGGTCACGGCTGACCCACGTTGGGTCAGTTTTTTTTTAAAAAAAAAAATTGAAAATTAAGAAATATTAAGGGTAGTTAGGTAATTTAACACCCTTCAGTTAGGATTTAACGAAAAATCCTAACGCGGGGGGGGGGGGGGGGATTGCAAAAAATTGAAACTTAAATACACTAATTGAGAGGTTTTGAAGATTGGGAGGAGATCCAAAAGGCATGACAATTCAGGGGGGTAAGTGAAGTTTCCCTTTATAATTTCTAGAAAATAACCCACTAAAGTAAGGAGCGACTCCCCTCTAATGGAAAGCTTCCCATTTCCTTTTATTTTTAAATGGGATTATGCCACGTGTTCCCAAAAAAAAAAAAAGGAAAGAAGTATCCAATATATATATATATATATATGTCACTTATTTTTCAACGTAATTTTTTTTTTCAAATTGGGTTTGGAAGAAATTCCTGCAACTCAACTTATAAAAATAGTGTCTTTTTGCATAAGAAAATACATGTTTTTTAAATAGCACATGAAAAGTACATGCATTTTTAAAAAAAAAAATTGTTCAACTTTGTGTTGCAATAAAAAAAAAAAAAAACACATACTTTTCACATACAAAATGATATATGACATTTTTATAAATTTAGTTGGAAGAAATTTATTCAGCCCAATTTAAAAGAAATCTTTTATCCCTTCTCAAATAACTTATTAACGTTAAGTTAACATCAACTTCAACATTCTCATTCTCACGAACCAAAAAGTCCCCTATTTTTTTATTTTTCTCTTTTCACATAATTTTAAAACTATTAAAAACATATTGTACTTTTAAATTGTGTTTTTATACAATAACATAATTGAACTTGTATTTTTTTAAAACATTACTTTATCTAAAATAATCAAAACACGATTTCATATAAAGCATGATTGGGTTAAGACCATCATTGCTTTCTATATAACTTTGAAACTAAATATTTTTCAAATAACTTATTAATATATCTTTAGGTGATTATATATATATATATTTATATTACACATTTATAATTATAATAATTTAAGAAAAATACTATAATAAAAATTAAAAACCCATTTCATATTGGACCCAATTCTGGCCCGCCTAAACCCACACGCTTACGGTTTACCAACCCACTAAACGGTCTGAAACGAGGCGGTCGTTGACTGACGGACGACGTGACGTCGATGCTCACGCAATCAATGTTTGGGCGCGCTTTTACTATCACGCGTTATTTCTTCTAAATAGCATATTCCTTTGTATTTCTTCCGTGTAACCTGGAACATCCTCTCTATATGCTCTCTATATTTTCCTCTCCTTCGTCTTTCTGAGCTCTGTCTGCATTTGAAGCTGGCCCTCACTGTCTCACTGGAATCTTCGAGAAATGGTTCAGATCAAGGAATTGTATCCTTTTCAGAATTTGTTCTTTTGGCTTTATGATTCGTAGCCTTAAAAACACTTTAATTCTTTTTATGCTTTTTTTTTTTTTTGCCTTACTAACCAAATTAAAGATGAGATAGTGCTTTTTTGATCCATTCAGAATAAATTCTCAAGCTGTGGTTTCTGAGCTTTCTTGGTCTAATTTGTGGGACTTCAAACAAATGAGTGAGACCCAATATGTCTGAATGTTTTTTTTTAAAAAAAAAAAAAAAAACTAGGGTGAGACCCATTATTCCTTTGTTTAGCTTTAAAATTGGAAATCATTTGAACTCCAATTAGTTCTACAATGTTGAGTTTGGGACTACTAGGTAGATATGGTTCACTCAATGTGTTTGATTTGTGCTAGTTTTATGAAGTAAGACTTGGTTTATGCTTCTTAGGAGCTATGAAAGAGTGCTGTTTTCAATTTCTTTGTGCAATTTTCATTAGAGAAAAAAGGCTGTCCGTTCTTTTTGGAGGTTTTCCTTAACATGCTACTTTTCTACTGGGGAACTTCTGTGAAGTCGGATTGTCATGCCCATGTCGTTGGAAGAGGTAAAACCAAGAAAATATGTTTGAGATTTTGATGATTTACAAAATGTGTGCAATTATAAAATACCCCATTTAATTTCTAGCAGGATTCTGAGTTTTGTCTCTAAACTACATGTTTGCAATGCAGTATAATGTAGCACATATGTACGTGGTCATGAAGATGTCGCAACAGCACACGACTGGTGATGAAGGGATAGAAGTCTTAGAGAATAAACCCTTTGAAGATAATGTACTTGGAAAAGGTCGATACACTAGTAAAGTTTATCGTCTACAAAGGTAATTGAGAAGGGCGATGAATGTTAAAAGTGTGGTGGAATGAAATTGTTGTGATTGAATTGTGAATTGGCTTTTGAAAGCTGTCCATCTGTTCTTTGAGGCCCTTTATTATCTAGAAAGTTAGCAATATTTCCTTAAAAATTTTATTGCTTTATTGCCTCTCCACTGAGAAAGTTGGACTGTTTTGACTGAATTTCATGGGCTGAAAAGTTATAAGAGACCTGATCAGTAGGGCGATAATGGTGTTTACTTTATGTGCGACTAATATGATTATGACTACCACATAGGCACTTGATATAATCCATTGCAAATATACATGAGCCTGTTGTGTCACATTTTCCTGCTATCCTCCTATAATTGGGTGAGTATGGCCAGCAGAACTGGTAATGTAATCAATATGATGACTTTGATTCTAATCGTTGTAATTGATATCACAACACTGAAAGATCAGCTACGTCTTGCATGTTTTGGCGGGTTCCATTTTTTTTGTTGTTCATTTTTTCTCTTTATTTTTAAGTTAATTTCTGTTAAGTGAACAACTGCTAGAGACCTCTTTATTGTGGACTTGAACTTATTCTTATGATGTTTATACTCTTGCAATTTTGCTGCAGCAAAGTCCCTACTTGGCTTACTACTTTTGCACCCGCAGATGCTCTCATCATGCAAGAGGAAGCCTGGAATGCATTCCCAAGATGCAAATCAGGTGTGCCATTTTGCCATAATACTTTGTTTAACATGTTCATTTCAGAACTTACATTAACATGCTTTTTTTTCCTTTTTTTGTAATTTGCAAATGGATGCAACATTACCCAGTAATGAAGGTAAAAACTTCCCCAATTAACTCTCCATTCAATAAATATTCATGGGCATACTTATGGTGAAGAGCATACTTATTTGTTTTGCATTTCTGCAGTGTCCATATTTTCCCAGGTTTCAAGTAACCATTCAAACTATTCATAGGCCTGACAATGGGCAGTCAGAAAATGTGAGTTTCTCTTTTTCTTTGCCCAAGTTAATTCAAATATATAGCTCTATCTAGATGCTACTCTTTTTTCTTTTTTTTTGTGGGTTTTGAGGGGGGGGAGTGGCGTTCTTGTTGGTTTCTTTGGCCTGTCCATATCTATATGTAGATGTTAGGAATAGCATCTCTAACCATGTTTTTAGAATCAGATGAATTGTATTATGTATTGTCTGATTCAAATCGAATTGATCTTGAAAACTTCCAAATCACTTAGTCGTTCAAAGAGGCTTCTGAGTTGTATGATTTTATTGGTGTATCATGTGAATCACTTTGAATTGGTGAATTGTTGCAGATCAAGCACTAATTTGCTTTCTGCTTACCCACACGTTAAAAAGAAATCTTTTTATGTTTTGTTTGCTTTTCTCAAAAACTTCAATTTTTCAAGGTTCCAAACATCTTTTTTAGCTTATCCATACAAACAAAAGCTATCCATGAGCTCTCTCTTTGGGTGTGGACTTTCTATAGACGGGACGGACTTGTGTTTCTTGGCTAAGGGTGGTTTACAAGGGTTTTTTTCTTCCTCTCCATCTATTTTTTCTTTTTGTTATTTTTGTCATCCAAAATCTTTTTTTACCATAGCTTCTCTTTTTTTCTTCAAAATAGAGGAAGAAGTCTTTCTCTGGGACTGAAGGTAAGTTTTTTTTTTTTTAAAAAAAAATTGTTGTTGTTTATTTTTCTGTTTTTCATATTGGGATTTTGTGGAGACCCTATTTATTTTTAGTTTGTGATTGTTACATTCTATTGGATAAATTTTTTCATGCATACTTACTTTTAGATAATGTATTCTATTTTGACAAGATGATAAAGATGATAAGAAAAAAGATTATTTGCATTATATTCATGTTTGTTTTTCGGTGTGATCCATTTGAATGTAAAGTGTGAATTCTTACTTAAAATTATGTGATAATTTACTACATTGTAGATGTTGTAAACATATTTTCATTTGGCTTATTTAGTTTGATTTTTTTTTTTTTATAAGTAATAGCGAATTCATTAAAAAGCCCAAAGGCACAACATAAGTACACGAGAGAAGCATGGCTAGTAGGGGAGAAGAGATCTAAGAAAACATGAAAATTCGAAATACTAAATTATGAGAAGCAGCCCAAAGAAAGAGAATCTTAAAGAATAAAGCCTTTAATTTTACTAAGGTCCTGTCATGGTCTTCAAAGCTACGATCGTTTCCTTCCTTCCATAGACACCAAATAAGGCAAGGCAGAGTCATCTTCCAAACTGCATCAAGTTGAAACCTATCCCCTGGCGCTTTCCAATAAGCAAAGAAATCTAACACCCTTCTAGGCATAACCCAAGCCAGCCCTACTGCTAAAGATAGTATTCCAAAGAAAACCTGTAATCTTACAGTGGAGTAGAAGTTGGTCCACTAATTCCCCATTCTTCTTACATATGGACCACCTCTCAACTACAATGTTGTTTCCTTAGATTACCCGTGGTGATGATCTTCCCTAAGACAATCGACCAAGCAAAGAAAGTCGCTCTTAAGAGAGCTTTATTCTGCCAAATACTCCTTCTAGGGAAATGAGTGTTACCATGGGGAATAAGACCATTATAGTAAGATCTAACATCAAACAACTCTTTCTTGGAAGGAATCAAGCAAAATCTGTTCTCACCACCTTATCTCACTCTAACAGAATACAACAAAGTAAAGAGTGAGCTAAAGAGATCCATCTCCCAATCGTGAACTACTATGAGAAAATTAATATTCCATTGATAGGAGGCACTAGAAAGCTCCAAATGGCCTATCACAACAAAATCCTTAAAACAAACAATGCTAGACCAGTCCAGAAGAGATGTCTTGAGAGCTTGATCCTCACATCAAACATCATGCCAAATCGAATTTTGGAGCCATCCCCCTTCTCAAATCTAGTGTGGCTGAAAAGCTCCCCCCCAACCCCTACTAATATTCTTCCAAAGTCCCACCCCATACGACCCATGAACTTCATTAGAACACCACCCATCCCAAGCATTGCCATGTTTAGCATTCACAACTACCATCCATAAGGCCTCTCTCTTATGAACATAGTGCCACATCCACTTCCCCAAAAGAGGTCGGTTGAACACAAGTAAATTTCAAACCCACACCTTAGTCCAACTAACCAAGTGAAATTTGCACTCTTCACCCATACCACCTTACAAAAAATCCCGTTGCAGCTTCTCTAGGTGATTGGCCACACCAACTAGAAAGGGGAAAAGGGACATGAAATAGCTAGAAAATTAGATAAAGTGCTTTTAATCAAAGTAACTCTGCCACTCTTTAATAAGTACATCCTCTTCCATCCGATCAAACAACGCTCTACCTTCTCAACGATGTCATTCCAAATTGACTTGGCTTTAAACGAAACTTCCAAGGGAAAACGTAGGTACTTCATAGGCAAGGAAGATACTATGCAGCCCAAAATACTTGCCAGACCTTCAACATTCATTACATTGCCAACCGGGACTAACTCGGATTTAGCCAGATTAATCCTCAAACTAGAAACTGCTTCAAGCATAAAAACAAACTACGCAAATTGCAAAGATGATATGGATTTGCCTCTTTAAATGTTGATAGCACCATCACTCCTTGACCCCACCATGAAGCTCGATAAAAGACCCCCATCCACTAAAGTTGAAATCATTTTACTTAACACCTCATAACAATAACAAAAGGAAAGGGAGACAATGGCTCTCTTTATCTCAAGCCACGAGAGCTACTAAAGAAACCTGACGGGGTCCCATTTACCAAGACTGAAAGGCGCACACAGGAAATATAGTATGCCATCCATTTACACTGTCTTTCCCCAAAACCACATCTCTTCAACATATGCAAAATGAAGAACCAATTGACATGGTCAAAAGCCTTTTCAATATCTAGCTTACACAGTACACCTGGGACCTCATATCTAAACATATTATTAATGCACTCATTGGCAATGAGAATTGAGTCTAGGTTCTGCCTACCTTTGATGAAAGCATTCTGAGGCTTAGAAATGATTTTCTCTACAACCATTTTTAACCTATTAGCTAGAACTGTGGCCACAATCTTATATGCTCCACCCACTAAGCTAATAGGTCGAAACTCCTTAATATCAACAACCCCCAGTTTCTTTGGAATAAGAGAAATGAAGGTAGTATTGAAACTTTTTTCAAACGTACCTCTAGCATGAGATTCATGGAACACATTCATGATGTATGCTTTAAGCACCGCCAAGTAAGCTTAAAAAAAAACCCATAGTAAAACTATCAGGACCCGGGGCGTTGTCACCATTAAGGGCTTTCACCATCTCAAATACCTCATTATCCTCAAAGGCTCTGCAACCAATTGGTGTCCTACCCCCCAATGGAATCAAGCGTCCTCCCCCACAATGGAATGAAGTGAGAGGCCATCCAACCTGGGATGCCAACTAAACTGCTCAGTAAACAAGTTGTCGTAAAATTGCACAATGTACTATTAACCACTAGCTACTCAATGGAGTTATTCCTTCTATTTGAATGGGCTAGTCGATGGAAGAACTTTGTGCACTTGCCACCCTCTCTTAACCACAGTGCTCTTGATTTTTGCCTCCAACTCACCTCCTCCAAAAGCATTGTCATCTCCAATTCATTAGTCTCCGCGGCCTTTTGTCAATTTCCTTCCTCAACTAAGCCTTTCTCTTCCTCCAATCCTTCAACGGCCGTAAATCAGCCTAAAGAAGTATTTGTCCATTCCAAGCTTCTAAATCAGTTTTTAGAGCCTTAAGTTTGCGGGCTAGGATGTAACTTGGAGAACCCTGAAAGTGATAAGAGGACCACCACAGTTTCACCCTATCCACAAAACATTCTATCTTTAGCCACATGTTGTCAAGTTTGAAGTACCTTTTAGCTATAGGAATGCCTCCACTATCGAGAAGAATAGAAAAATGATCTGAACAAAGTCTAGGTAGCCTCTTCTGGAGCAAATAAGGGAATTGGGATTCCCAATTTGGGGAAACTAGGAATCAATCGATTCTAGATCAATAGGGAGGGTCCCTGTTACTAGACCACGTAAAAGAGCCGCCCACAAGGGAAATGTCCATGAGCCCTTGCTTAGAAATGAAATCAGAAAACTTCAACATACCTGGACACATACGGGTTTCACTCGATCTCTCACTTGGAAAATGAGTTACGTTGATTCCCCCCACCCCCCACCCCCCACGCGGGAAGCACTAGGGTAAGTCCCACCAGCTCAGTAAACCAGCCAGTTCATCCCACAAAAACCTTCTACCACCATGGGCATTTGGACCATAAACAAGTGCAAACGCCCAAGAAAATCAATCCTCGATATTTTTGAAAGAAATGGTCACTAAGAATTCATCCACACCCATCAATTTTCTCCACCACCCTCCTATCTCACATGAGCAAAACACCACCGGACGCCCCCTGGAGTCTAAACAACAACAATCTACATGACTACTCCCCCATAAGCTACACAACATTATAGGACATATAACATCTAGCTAAAGACACATATAACATATGCCTTCCATTCTCTAAGTAAATTTCTGATTCTACGTTGCTTCTCCCCATCATTCAATCTTCTTATGTTCCATGATAAAATTTTGGGCGTCATGAATGGAGGCACCCTTCCCCTTAACTTTGCTACGGCTTGAACATCCAACCGTAGAGTCATAATTGATAGAGCAAGACAATCTTTTCAACTCTGTAATACTTCTGACTGGCAGATTTGGAATTGGAATTCCACTCCTGATAATGAATCACTTCAATGCTGTGAGCAACGCCATAAATTGTCCTTCAACCCCTTTACAAGAAAGCCCAACTACATGTCGAACGACCTTCACCTTTTGCAAAACCCAACTAGAAGCCAGAGTAGAGCAGCAGCTCAAAGGCCCACACGCAAGGGGCTCATCCCTGGTAAAAAGAGCCAATTCCGAACCTGCCACACCAATCTTATCTGCACCACACACATCAGAACCATCCAGATGAGAAGAATCTGCACCCAAACAGCTAGCTTCACCCACCCTGGCTTGTATTCTTATTACTTTCTCCTTAATCGACTGACCCATCTCGTTGTCAAGCCGTGATGAATCCTTATCTGAATCACAACCACCCAAACCCAAATTTATCATTCCTGGCTTGTATAAGAATGATAAATTTGCTCATTAATTTACTGTATTCCAAGTTTGTAGCAAATATGTGTGTGTGTGTGTGTATCTTATTATACAGGATTCAATATGACACAATACACAAAATAGAAAAATGATAAATTGATTCACTGGACAATTCATGTTCTGACAACTATGGCTCCAAGTTTTTATTCAATTATAATTAGCATTTCTCTACCTTTCCTTTGTTGTTGCTTTTTTGGCCTTTCTCAACTGTGTTGCTGATAAAACTAGGTGCATGATCTAAGTGAAGAACAATTGGCAGCCAGGGAAGTGGAATATGTTGATATAGCTTCTTCCGAAACGAATTATTGGAGTTATCTAGTTGGAAATAATAATGTGGACTTCTCCAACTTCAAATCAGCGAGAACGGGCCGTGGTCCACTTTTGGAGGGATGGCAGGTTGGATTCCCCTTACATGTAGTTTAATCTTGTAATATGCACTTTTATGGATGTCTTGACTTAAGGAACTTGGCATGCATTCCTTCATTATTATGTCCTTTTTTATTGTCATGCTGTTTAAAACTCTCTCTCTCTCTCTCTCTCTCCAATTTTGGCGTAGCCCCTACGTCACTCTATACAAAGGCCCAAATTATTGTAATAAGCAGCCATTTTTCTCTTTTTAAGTAACTAATTATTCAACCTCATTCTACTACCTCCATCTCATAGAAATCCTCATTTTCCTTTTTGGATGTCTCAAAAAATTTTCTAAGCTCAAAAGCTAAAGATTCTTTTGTTTACTTTCCTAAAATAAAATTGTCTTTTCAATTAATTATCGCAGATGTAATGTATTTTTCTTCTTTCAAATAAAAAGTTTGAGACAAATTGGAAAACCAGTATAAAGCTAAGTAGGTGAAAGCATTTGTTACTAGTTTCTTAAAACTTGTGCGTTTGACATGGAGACTATTTTACGAGACACAGTATAACATTTACTTTTGGCTATCACAAACAAATATCTTGCAAAACAATTATGGTGCACTCTCTGATTTGTGTTTTTAAATCTGTGCGGAAATAGACTTTGTGTTAATCATGAAATTCATTTGCAGAATAGATGTGATCCTGTTATGACGGCGTATAAGTTGGTAACAGTTGATGCACCATACTGGGGCTTTGGATACCGACTAGAACAAGCTCTAATAGCGGTAACACCTCTTTTTTCAACAATACTTGAGACATTACTTCCAATACGAATTATTGGTGAAAACAAATGCCCAAACTTTTCCTGGTTGTTTTGCCTAATGATTGCATATTTCATTAGTAAGTCAGGCAGGTGTAAGCATTACTTAAAGCAGATTTTAAGTTCCAATCGAAAATTACATGTGCAGTTGGATTACAACTTATAGTCAAGAATCAATGTCTATATGCATAATTTAAATTTATCAATTCTTTTATTTTCAAAATCAGCATTTAAAACTTAATTACAAGAGGAACCAAAAAGGCAAGAAAATCTTGTTTCATCTCTGTCAGTGCATTATGGAAGTATCACAAGGCTGGACATTGGGAAGTACCTTTTTTCTTGCTTTTCAAAAAGAAAAATAGTGCTTATGTCGCAGTTCTGAACTTCATTCCATTTTTGCCAATTCCCTAGACGTATTTGGCTGGCTTTTTGTTAATTCTTTTTGGGCTACCAGATGGCTTCTTCTATGGGTGTTGAGCTGGGAAGATAACACCTGTTGAAGTAACAAACTAATCCTGGTTTTTAACCATCCAGAAGGATGTCATACATCTCTGAGTTTCACTTTTCCAATGCCATCCAGTTCTTAAGATCCTGCTAGAGCAGTGGTTGATGGCGAGGCCAAACCTTCTCTAATAATCTATTTACTTATCAAAAAGGAAAAAGTTCTGGATTATATGAGGAACTTGATTGGGAAGGTATATAAGTTTTCTTGCAAAAATACTTTGAAGGACAAAGAGGACTGCATGAAAAGGCATATTTTCTTAAGCCAAAAGACGGAGTGACCATATAAAGGGGCAAAACTTGGAGAGATTGAAACACATCCGCATAGATGATAAGTTGGAAAAAAAAAATTGTACATGGAAAGAGAAGGAAAACTTTGGACTTCCTTTTATTGACTAGAACCACAATGTTGGATGAACAACAATCAATTCCTATACTAAATTAGAAAAGTTGGAAGATACAGACATTTGTAATTGCTAATGTATCCTAATATCCGTAAGTTTCAATGGGATCTGCTTTAGCTGTACATTCTATATGTTTAAGTTTGTATATATTTTCTTCGTTTATACACGATTATGCCCAGATTTTTCTTATACATGATAAACAGTTCATTATATTTTCCCTTACCCCCCAAAACTGAAAAAAACTTATTGATGATTTTTTATGCTTTTGGTAGGGTAAAAAGGCTCTTTTTTTGGAAAGTAATCGCAACTGTTTTAGTTGGATTGATAACTGGTATGGGATGACAGTGCAACAAGTACATGAACTTGAACAACAAAGCCATTCTACATTAAACGAGGTAAGGGAACTTCCAAAACTCCCCAGTAGAAATTTGATATGATTGGTGAATATATGGTTGAATTGCAGTATCTCCATATGAGGATTTTGTGAGGAGGGTTATAACTTATAACCTATAAGTTGGAGGCCATTTTTCCTTTGGATATTAAGTCACCATCTTTCTTTTTCTTTTTAATAGCGAGATGATTAAATTGATGGGTTGTTACAGAATTTGTGTTTTATACATTCTTCCATGTTAGTGTTTCTTGTTCAACAACAGTCACTTACACCAGTTGGTTTATAGTTTTTCCTTCTACATTTTGGTGTCTGTTGTGGGTAACTAGACACTTCATGATAACGTTCATGATTTGATTTGTCAAAATGACTAATTACCAACTTCATGTTCCACTTCACATGAGTTGGACCAATTTCTGATCTCATGAAACACAAAATGGTGCCTTGTAAAGTACAACACAATGAAATACATTTCCATGAGAGATCAGCACATTCCCCCGAATGATGGCACTCCATTTTGTTCTCTATGGCGTCATATATTTTGACAGAAGATGCTTTATAGCAAACAAATAATATATAGATCATTGCATTCAAAGGAGGCTCTTACTTATTCACTATGAATTTGTGGATATAGTCTCAAAATTATATCTATATACATACCATACTGAGTTACAATTGGTATGTTCTTGAATTGGTTCGTCTTTAAACACATTTCATGGTTTATACACGCTCCTCAGAATTGCAGGTTTGCGGGGTATGACAAGCGGCAATTAATCTTGATAACTGCATTTCAATTGTAACTTGTAAAATCATCTTATTTCCCTTTTATAACTGCAGTAGAATATTATCTCCTCGTTACACGTTTTAACTGTTGATTAGTATTTCAAAATCTGCTCTCTATTTCTTAAGATGATTCAATTCTTAGTGACTAGCATCCTGTGCTCAAAAACAGAAACTTGGCAAGCCAACTTTGATTACTAGTATGGAAGATTAACAAGGGCAATTTCAGTTGATGGTGAAGACATTTATAGCAGGAGCTCACATAGATATTAGCAGCGTGGGCTGCCGCTGATATGGAAAGCTTAGTCTAAATTCTTCTTGTGATATCTATGCAATGTAACTGCTACAACAAGGATTACCAAAATAAATGAACAAATACTGCGATGAGATTATATAGCACCTAACATATTCAATCCTCAGAATGTATATTTTTGTCTGGTCTTGTAATAACTACTTCATTTGATTACTCCTTTAATATTTGATTACTCATTTTTGATAATTGTGTCGAATTTGCTTAAGTCTACTGTATTTTGTGAGTCTGTGACCACATTATTTGCTGGGAATTTGCTTTGTCGGATTTCCATCAATTTCATTTCCATAAAGATTTTCTTGGCCCAATTAGTCATCTATTTAAGGGAGAATATCGGAAAACATAAAGAAGTACACTGAAGCAACAAACATAAGCTTGACAACTAAAACATAACCAGGATTTTCCTTTGACTTCATTGACCAATCCGGTTAAGAAAAAAATCCCATTGCATATATCGCTTGACCTGCAATTGAGAGACAGAGAAAAGAAAAATGAGTAATGTTATGGAGCGTTTTTTTATCCTCTCAAAGTTTATGTGGTTTTTAAAATTACTATTGAATTTAAATTTAATATTAATTTATGCAAAATTTAATGGTACTTTTAAAAGTTATATCAACTTTTCATCGTAATAAACAAAGTTTCAATTATGTTTTATTTATTTATTTATTTTAATTATTATTATTTAATGAAATCTTGTTTGGATAATGCTGGATATAGGATTGTATTCAGTTTGAGTATTAAATGTTCAAACTTATTTAATTTTATTTCGAACATAAGTCAAGCTCACGAGTTGCTAATTGAGTAATGTTATACGTCATTCCCCCTATCTCTCTCCCATCCTCCAATCCTATGTGGTGTGGTTTATACGGAATTTGGTGTATGGGGATTGATTTAGAGTAATGATATATATGTAAGATTCATTTTTCCTTTTATTCTTCCAAATGTGATATGGCTTTTAAAATTATTATTGGATTAAAATTCAATAATGATTTATTCTTAATCTAATTGTGATTTTAAAAATCGCGTTACATTTGGAGGGATAAAAAAGAGATATAAGTCTTGCTTATAATATTATTTATTAATTTTTTTTGTTGCGAGAACAACACCATATAAAATTGAAGGAATAGAAAAGAAATAGGGAGAGTGACATTTAGAATTACTCTTGGTCGACGATGACACCTTCCAACTAGGAGGTCTTGGTTCAATCCCCTCACTCCAACATAGCATAACGTTGTGACCAAACTGATACAATATTTAGAGTGCCCGAATTGGGCCCTATTGCAGGGGATCTTATTTGGGCTACTAAGAGCATTCACAATAAGCTATCTAAATTTTCTCCATATTTAACTCAAAAAATCAACTTTAAAGAATTTAACTATCGGCTTTTTCAAACTACTAAACAACAAACTCCTTAAATATTTCTCTACGTCAAATAAATACTATTTTTTATTGATAACATTTATGAGGCGAAATCTAAAAAAGTAGAGGGGAACAAATTTGTGAGGCCAAAGCTGAAAAAGTAATATTAAAAAACAGTTTAAAATTTGAATTTTGGCTCTTTAAATTTAAAGAGTAAATATGACATGTCTTAAATGTAACTTTGGATGGAAAGTTCGTTAAATGGATTTTTTGTATATTTTGTTAAAAATTTAAAAAAATATTATATTTGAAGAGCCTGTTGTCAATGCTCTAACGTCCTCGTCATAGAGAAAAAACAAAATTAAATTAAACTTTTTTTTTTTTTTTTATAAAAAAAAAGGTCCACGATTTATATTTCGTTAACAAAAAAGTGTCCTCTAGGCTTGGGCTCACTTTCAGGCCAGACGGACCGTTCTCGGCGTACAAATTAGGCTTGTTTGAATGTTTTTTCAAATCATCTTTACAAACCCTGCGATATGGTCTGTCTTCCTTGGAAAGTGCAAACAATTACATATGAGTAGTCAGTTTACTTGTGCTTTTGCTTCGCTTCTCTGTCTCTTCAGGCTGCGACGGTGAAATTTCTTCTTCTTATAATACGCCAGAGAGAGAGAGTGAGAGCTGTTCGTTTGAGGAGAGGAGGCAGAAAAAACATCCAAGGTAAGATTCTTGAATTTTTCATGTTCTTGAGATCCCATTCAATTTAATGCTCAGTTTTTGCATTTAAGTATTTAACGAGTAAAACAGTTGATTTAAGTTGTTGTTTTTGAGTTGGGTAGCCGAATGAGGGGGAAGATTACTTTTTTGGGTTGTTGATGGTTGGGTAGCCGTATGAGAAGGAACAGGATTTTTTTTGGGTTGGTTCTGAATGTTTTGGGTTTCGGCCGAACGAAAGGGAGAGGGCATTTCTTTCATTTCTCTTGTTGTGTTATGAAGCCTAAATATTTGGTAACTTTAAATTGAAAAGAAAGATCAACTTTGGCACTTCAAGGGGCCAATCCCTCCTCTAGCACACGGCTATAAGCTCACGGCTTTAGATGCAAATCCTTTGATACCTCTTCAATTGACAACAATGGTTTAAATACAAATGCAGGACTTCAAATAACTGACTCTAACTACTCACTAATTTAATAAACATAACTGACTCTCTAACACTAACTGGTAACTGCCAAGTGGTGGCCTACTATCTACCCACAATACTAACTCACTGCAACTTGGTAATATCAAAGACACTTGCACATAATAAAATACAATAATTAATATTAGGCTCATAACATTTTGGTGACTGAAACTTGGAAAGGAAGATGGGCTAATGTTGTTGAGTTTCGGTTGTGATTGAGTTTTCTTTGGTTGTTGTTTTGATTCATGGCTGAAGGAGGAAAATTGGTGGGTTGTTGTTTTGATTTTGGAGTTGATTTTTGGATTGGGTAGTGGGTTGATGTAGTGGCCAAATGTGGATTGATTGTTGGGTGATTGTGGGGGTTTGATTTTCGGTTACACTGATTTGCAGTATTTGGTGTTTTTGAATTTTTGCTGGAGAAGAACTTGTAGCGATAATTCATATGCATAGACTTTCGGACCTCTTCTGATTTTGGGTGTTTTTGATCTTCAGTTTGCTCTAATGTCTAGTGCTGGGTGGCAGTGATGTTGCCATTGTAATGGTGGTAGTAATAGCAATCAGCAAGGGCAGTTATGGTAATTTGATCTTGGCTTTGATGGACATGGTGTCTCAAGTAATGGGCCTGAGGCATCAGGATTGTTTTAATAATAATGAATAGCCTAATATGGTGGTGATAATAAGTCAAGTAGAGATGTTGTATGTCCTAGTAGTAGTGGTGGTGATGTTTCTGGAGGTTGTGAGGAGTGTGGTCAAAGTTGCAGGAAGTGTTGGCTAGTGATGATCATAGGGTGATGTTCATGAATCATGGCGATAGCAAGTGCATGGTCTTGGAGTTAGAGATACTAGTTGTTGCAGTTGAGTCACTTTTGGTGGTGGGTAGTAGTTGTTGTCAGGATGTGTTGCTTAAGGACGCAGGTGCAATGGTTTTAATGGTTCCACCCCTCTCTCTCGATGATTAATAATGTGGAAACCTGATTTTTTTGGTTGAGCTGATTTCATTTTGTCAACCTAGGCTGGGATGTATTGGGTGGAATTCAAGGTTTTGTGTGTCGAATCTAATGGGGGATTTTTAAGGAGAGAAAACAGGAGAGATAATTTACTGTGGTCATTCCATAAATAAATATATTTAGTCAAATAAAATATTATGGGTAACTTTGACTAATATTAAAATAAAATTTCTCAGGCAGCGGGACAAAGCGCTTCACAGGACATGAGCAAAAGTGTTTGAGCGTTTGTAAGTAAACCCCACATTCAAGCAGTTAAATTATTTTACATGAATTTATGCAATCAAGTGTTTTTAGTAGAAAAGCATGAAATTATATTTAACATGATATGAGCCCATGTTTTTCATTATCTATGCATGATTTAAATATCAGTTCAGTTTTATGATGATTTAGAAAATTCCAGTTTTAAGAGTCACTTTTAAGACAAAGTTTAAAGCAGAATTTCAGTAATGGGAAAGAGAAAAAAGGTGTTTGGTTTAAGTATTACATTTTAAAGGGAAAAGCAGAATTTAGGAAAGTTCCTAAGGAACAGATTAGACAGAATAGGATTCCCTTCCTTGGGTGTGCCATCATGGCGTTAGCATAGTCATGGTTAGTGTCACAATTGAAGTCAGCATAGTTAGGCTCGTGCGCGCTCCATGTCGTCAGCATAGTTGTGGTTGTGCCATACGTGCCATCAGCATAGTCACAAATCGGGCAAGGATGTGTTTTCTAGTTAGTTCAGTATTACGCATGGCATCAGTATAGTCATGGTCAAGAGCCGCCCTAGACGTCAACATAGTTAGGATTGTGCAAGTAAGTTCCCCAGTTAGTACAATATTATCATGGCATCAGTGTAGTCATGGTCAGGAGTTGCCGTAGACATCAACATAGTTGGGGTTGTGCAAGTAAGTTTTTATCAATCAGTTCAATATTACCCATGGCGTCAATATAGTCATGGTCACATAATAACTACATTTTTGAGTTAGAAGCATTCCAGCATTTTGATGCATGTAAGTATCTAGAAAGTTCAGTATTTAATTTTGTTCAGCATTTCAAGAACTAGTATTTTGTTAGTGCAAATTTCAATAGTTATTATGCAAAGCATTTCAAAACAACTAGTATTTTATATTGGTTAAGTTTCAGTATTCTCTAAGCACTACAGTATTTATATCAGACAATGTTTAATGTGAGAATAATTTTTAGCAATTTATTATGCAAAGCAATATTTATGTTTGACAATCTTCACTTTCAAAAAGAAAACTCTCTCGTTATGTCTTATGAAAGAAGAATTTTATTTTTATTTTCAACTGCAGAAAAATATTTTGTTTAGAAATATTTTCTTGAGTTATGCTATGATAAACTTAAAAAGTGGTATCCTCTAATTAACAAGAGAGAAAGATTTTATCAGAATAAAAGAGGGCCCACATCACACACTATTTGTGGGGAGTTTTGCTTACTGAGCTATGGACTCCTTGTTCCACCTGTAAAAATTGTTTTAAAGAAATTGCAGATGTCGCAATAGAGGAGGGACCAAAGTAGGAGATAGGCTTGGTCCTTTGACTTTCCTTCTGACTTGTACAATTTTGGATCCAGCCTGGAGTGATGTTATCATAATTAGGTATATTTGGATGGCATGTGCCTTTTTTATATGGTGATAGTTTATGTTGCTATGTATTTAAGATATGCAGTTTGGACAAAAGTTGTAAGCAGTAATGAATGATTATGTACATTTTATGTCTATCGCTCTGGTGATCATTTATTCAGTGTTATAGTTTAGTTAAGTTTCAAAAACAAAATGTATATCAAATTCCGCTACGAGTTTTTATAAGGAAGTAGTTGTAGCGCCATGTGGATATAATAAATAATATAATTATCCTGCGTGATGTTGCAGCATAGCCTGTGAAAATGTTTCATTTTAGCATGCCCATTTGTTCCAAAATGTGCTTAAAGCTTTTCCTTATACGCGCACACACCCATATATTATGCTACTATATGGGCCTTGTGTTGTGTAGTTGTTGAATAAGCAAAAGCTTCATACTTTATGCTACTATGCTACTAGTATTATTATTTTGGCAAGTTCATAAGTGTAAGTTGTTTTAGCCATAACTGAGAGAGCATGGAGTCTAAACTTTTATAAAGTTTAATCTTTTTGCAGGATTAAATGGAGCCAAGATGGAAAGGGAAGGGCTTAAAAGCTAAAGCTCTTGCAGAGCCCATGTCAAAGATAGTGTCCCAGCTTCAGTCTTCTCTAATTCAATCAGATGCTCATGGACTTCTTGCTGGCTGCAATGTACTTATAGAAGTTGAACCAGAACAAACTGATCTTCTCGATCATGCGTGCTTTGGTGGACGCGTTATTATAGCTGAAAAGGATAAGGATTGGTTTCGGCTGGGTTTAGAAGAAGCCTTTTATCTATACTATTCGTTGAGGTGCCTCAAGATTGTAGGTGATGATAATTGTCCAAAGAATGATGTAGAGCTATGGCAGTGCATGATATCCAAAAAATCAACTTTCCCTGATTTCTACAAGGCTTATTCTCATCTTCGAATGAAAAATTGGGTTGTGAAGTCGGGTTCTAATTATGGTGTGGACTTTGTTGCCTACCGTCACCATCCATCTCTGGTCCATTCTGAATACGCTGTGCTTGTTTTGTCAGAAGGAGAGGGTGAGGTAAATGGCCGATTGAGGTTGTGGTCTGATTTCTATTGCACAACTCGAGTTAGTCGAAGTGTTGTGAAAACGCTTTTAGTTCTTAAGATCAATAAAAACGGTAATGGTGCTGCTTCTCCATCATATTTGGAGAAATACACTGTTGTAGAGCGCACAGTCACAAGATGGCATCCACAACAATGCCGCGAAGATCATACGATAGTTGAAAAGAGAACCAAGTAAGTGTAGTTTCCACATTACTTGGACATAATAATTTCATATTTTCAACTCTTAAAATGGATCTTCTTCCGTTTCTATAGTATTTGGAATGAATCTTATGCCTAATATATCGATGCAGGCAACGAGAAGCTCTTGGAAAAGCAGATTTAAAGACAAAATTTATTGAAAACCATGATGTAAAATTGAAGCAGGGCCTAGTGGGAACCATACATCGTCTTAGTCTAGTTAGGATTAGTCTAATTTTTGTGTTTATTTCCTTAATAGTAAGCTGTTGCCTGATGGTTTTGTTTTAATTAGGCTTCCTTGAGTATTGAAATGGGTTGCACCAAGGCCCGTGAGTTGGTAATTATCCTTACTCCCTAGTTGAAGTTCCTGGCTCTCCCCTTATCCCTGAGCTGCTATTTATCCTCATTTAATGTTTTCTTTTCTCCGTTTGGTGTTGCATTCTGCATTTTATTTTCAAGATATGTTAAGCTTTGAATTGGAAGGGATGGCCTTCCTCCTGAACATTCCAGACTAAACTGAACTACATGTTGTTGAGTCACCAGATTGATGAGGCAATGATGCCATTACCATATTAAGCAGTCTTAACACTTTGGAAATTGGAAGTGTAGTGGGGATAGATACTTGCTTTTGAAGATTATAAATTAAAACAGTAGTATTTTTATGTAGAAGTGAGATTTCATAAGCTGAAATGCCAGATACAGGCTACACTAATAGAGGTAGAAATGCAACATTTGAATTATGAGAGATGTCAGTAAGTTACTTGTTTCTGAAGTGTCTGAAAAATTTAATGGAAGTTTTTGTCAAATGAATATGGTGTTAAGGAATGTATGATATACATCATAGAGATTTAGGACAACATTAGCTAAACCTATATCTTTTATGTTGAAAAGTGTAAGCAATTGTAAATGCGCATCAAGTGTTTTTTTTTTTTTTTTGCCCTATGGAAATTTAGGTTCAAAGATGTAGGCTACACCTTTCTCAGTTATGTCTAGGAAACATAGGAAGTATGATTTTTGCTGTCTTTGTGGACAAAGTTTACTGGTAACAGAAGCTCCATGCTAGAAAGGACACCTTTCCTTTCAGGGAAGCATAGTTCCTCTTAATCAAAATAATAAGTTGCTTGCTTTACCTTTCAAGCAAATAAAATTTTCAGGACCAAAATATATAGGGATATGTCAATGTGGAGGAATTATTTGCAGAAAGATTTGGTGAGGGAAGTTGGAAATACATTTGAATGACTTCTTTAGTGATGCGCTTCAACCCAAACAAGCTTGCTCTTGGTGGATTTATGGGGACAGGTATCTTCTTTCTCAGTGCCACAATTGAGAAACTCTCATTTAAGAATGTGTTCTGTTGGGCTCCATTTGGCAAGGATTTGGGATTGGATTTCACTTTCCCAAAAAAAAAAAAAATTCACATCATAATATTTTATATTCTACCAATCATTTTTTAACAACTTTTTTTACTTTTTGTATTACATCAAACACTTTTTATATTATTCAAATAATAAATTTACTAAAAAACAAAACTTTTTAACTTTTTTATATAAAAATTTATTATATTTTTTTTACTTTATATCACATTAATTATTTTTTATTATCATTCAAAACTTAAAAATCTTAATTTTCAATTTAACCCTCTATTGTTTTTGTTTTAAAAATTTTGAAAATATAAAGACAAAGAACAGGGAATTGCATTTGAATGTATAATTCATTTAATGAAAGTTCATGGCCATCATTTTGGTGTCATGTATTGTAACGTACCTTTCAACTGTTTTTGTTATCTCGTTCCAAAACATGCATTTAATGAATTTTGTCCTCGTCTGGCTTGTTTTTCTTCTTTTAGCAATTTCGTACGTAACTGCAACAGTGTATCCATTGATAATCGGACTGGGATTCTATCCTAGTAAAATTTGGAGTTTTTTTTTTTTTAACAAAAATATCCTCATTTTTATAAGAATAGAATACTTTTTCGGTTAGAATGAATTAGAGAGAATCTAAATTTTTGATAATTGATGTGTTGAATTTTATGGGATAAATATATTTTTGGTTAATGTGGTTTGGAGTTTTAAGAAATAATTTTTTAAGTTTAAAAAAGTGATTAATCACTCCATATATAAAACAAATTAGTTCATATTAAAAAAATTGACAAAATTTATTAATGAGTTAGATAAAGGTGAAAGGTGGTTCGGCCACCTCAAAAATTGGTCTTTGAGGTGGCCGAATTGGGCCTTCAAATTACAAAAACAAAAATTAAAAAATTTAAGAGTGATTGAACAACCCTCTTTGGCCGGCTTTACATATGTTCTGTAATAGCACATTAACAAATTTTCTAATGGCTAAGACTAATTTGTTTTTTTTCTCTTATCCCAACTTAGAAGCTATTTGTCAATACTCCAAAGCAAAGTGACTAAAAATCATTTATCCTGAATTTTAATTACCCCTCTCTCTCTTCCTTTACTTTTACTTATGCATATAATGAACTTTGTATGCACCATCTCGTGAAAAAATGTAATTGAATTAGAGCTCATTATCCCTTGTTGATGATCTACCACACATAATTATCTCAACAAATTGTGTTTAAATTGTCTTTAATGTTGATCTTTGTCCTGAAAAGCCAATCTGGAATTGGTTTTCTACTTGAGCAATGCAAATGTTACCCATGATATTTAGTTATTTACACAATCAAAATCCATAGCATGCAAATCAAACCCTTTTAAAACTGATAAAAGAGTGATTGAAATAAGAAAATACCATAAATTTAGCATATACAACCAAACTTTCAACTAAACAAACAAGACCTTAAATAAAAAACCAAAATCAGAAAATACATGCTTGACAAAGTTAAAACTGGATCATACTAGGTTGTGACTTTGTCATCCTCGCCTCGCCGTAGGGTTCATCGTTATCAATCCGGCGGTTGTTTCTGAACGCCGCGCAGGCAACGACGTAAGCAATTACGAGGATGATTACTACGACGATGTTAATCACCGAGACCTTCCTCCAACTCTTCTTGAGGCTGGCGAGCACACCGGCCTTGCAAGAGTCGCATGAGTAGCAAAGCATTTGTTGATCGTTGTTCCACTTGTTGCAGTCAGCGTTGGTCCCGGTCGCCCCCAGTCCTCCAGTCCATGTCGTCTCATTCACATAGCTATAGCCGCAATCTGTGGGTGGCTTACAGCAACCAGACTATGCAACACCAAACAGTATCTTTGTTACACAAAACTCAAAAATAGGGGGCTATTTCAATAACAAGTTGTAGAAATAAATAACAAATTATCTTTTCTTGAAAAAGTATTTATGAAAATTACTTTTTGTTAGTATTCTTTTTTATAAATAATCAAAAATACAAAATAACATCACTCTTAAAATATAAAATTAAATACTAATAACCTCATTAACTAATAAAACCTAAATAAGGATTCAATTAACTCTGTCTCATTCCCCCATCAGGGCGTCAAAAGGGGTATGATAAGATTTAGACATGTACCAACAAAAGTGTGCCTTACTTTTTCATCACATAATAGAGCAACTTTATTGGCAATTATATATTTAGTGGGTAAGGAGGGATTTGGGAGGGAAAGGGAAAGGCAACTTTGCCTACTGTGAAATGATATTCCAACTTCCAAAATCCATCTTGAGTATTTTATGGGGCCCTACACAAGCAACCAAACAAAAGGAGGAAAAGGATATTCCACCTAAAAGTAAAAACCATTTGGATAAAGCAATCAAGGCTAACCAATCCAACACTGCCAAACACTACCTCAGACTCGAGAGACCGAGAGAGAACATTCATTCTTAAAAAATTGGGTCTGTAAAAAGAGAAGAATATTTCTCTCTGCCTTTTGGCCAAAGATAACAAGAGGAAAACGACAACCGCTGGGTAATATCATGCTTATGTTAAACATGTCGCTTATCTTGAAAAAAAAAAAAAACAAGACCCAAAAAAGAAAGTAATTTAACAAGTTTGTAATTGTTGGACAGCCCAATAGTCCAACGACAGTGTTTTGTCCTTTTCTGATGTTGTCTTGTAAACATCATTCACGAAGGAAAAGTACCGTTGCCCTTGGGCCTTGAGATTATTTGGGTTCAGATATTTCTCATTGAATTTGAGGCCGTCGCCAGAGCGTGGCCCACCAAAACTATACTGTGTCAAAATATCTATTTTTTAACCTCAACAACAAAAAATAAAAAATAAACACTCCATTAATATATAAAAATGTTACAAGTGCCAAAATATGGAGTTTATTAACCACATCTTAATAAAGGATGTGGTAATCCTGGCATTTCTCATTAATATATGCAGGAAGGTTTTTATATGATGTTTTAGTTGTTTGGATGGCAGGAAAAAAGAAGAGAAAAAAAAATGTTATTTATTTGAAAATCATGTAGTTGCTGCAACACATACAATAATGGTGCTGAGATGGTGGGATTCCATCGTTTTGAGAAATCATATGGGGGGGGGTCAAACCCCCACGTGCTTTGCTTTCCTGAGGGAGATCTATAACTTAAACCAGATCTACCTCTCATAAAAGTGTAATCTTTTTCCTTAAACTTCACCCAATGTGTTTTCTTTTTTTCAAATATTCGATTCATCAAAAAAGAAAAACCAAACGAAGATTAAAAAAAAAAGAAAAAAATCTTTGCATACCTGAATAGGGTTGAGAATTCGACGAAAAAACATGTCAGCAGTTTCGGGCATACCCCCGGGATTCCTCGCCATCTTGCTGCAAGCCTTAGAGTCCCTTATACAAGAGCTGATCTTGACCCAGGAGCTATCTTCTGATACGCGCCTCTCCAGCCAGCCGGAGTAGTCCGACAGATAATAGTCCAAGTAGGACCGGCCCAACTCCTGCCGTCCAGACCCTTTGTCGGTGACCACGTAGGCAAAGATTATGAACCCAATAAGCGCAACGATGACGAAGAACATGACAAATAGGTATACCCACAACAGAAAAGTGTTGCGGTAACACGCGCCGGCGAAACCGGCTAGGGAGACGACCATGATAGAGACGCCGATGATTATCAAGGGCCACTGGAGGAATTTGAGGCAGTCGGTGTTGTTGGCCCTTGTGCTCAGCCATATTCCGCCTCCTAGGATTGGGATTGAGAGGAGGAAGGTCAAGAAGTTTAGTACTCCAATCAAGTGGTTGCTATTTCTCATCTTTTTTACTCTCTTTTCTCTTTTCTCTTTTCTTTTTTTCTTTTTTCTTTTTTCTCTCTTCTGGTTCTTCTTCTATTTGCAGTCTAGTAGTTCTCTTTTTGATACCAAAGAGTTACAGCACTGAAGAAAGCTTTGAGAAGTAGGTGGTCATTATATAGACTGGTTGCGTACAGGGAAAAAATAAAAAGAAAAGAAAAGAAGAGTGTACTCGCTGTGGATGGGGGACACCTGTCCATAAATCATTAAAGCATTCACAATCACATATGCATATGGGAGGAGATACTCTACATTTAGTAATGAAAATTATAAAAATTATTCTCTCAATTATTTTTCACTTATTTTTGTATAGTAAATAAGTGAATCCACCATTGAATAACATAAAATTGATGGTTGACAAATAATTTAGAGATTGAATTGTAACATTATTCATTTAGTTAATATGAAGCAAAATCATGTCTCACCAATATATTTTGCTTTGTTAGCTATTTTTAGGCTAACATTATTGCTCATTGTATTCTCTTTTTAATTATTTTGCTCTCTTTGCTCCCTTTTTGCTATTATCATTTTTCTCTCTTCTCTTAATTAAGAAACTACAACTCAAATTTTACTCTCATTTTACTATGATGATGTGATATAGTCTATCAACTCTTGAATTAGTATTTATTAAAAAAAAAAATTAAGAGATAGTAGGTACTGTCACATCAACCGAGTGACATAGGAATTGAGTATTTATAATTACTCATACAAAAAAAAATATTGAAATATAATATTTTTTAAAAAAAATATGGAATGAAATTAAAAATATGTTAGTTTGTATTGAAAAAATATGAGGTATAGTAGAAAATTATACTTTTTATTAACAAAAATGCAAACTATTGTTGGAGATGCTCTAAAATGGCTAATTGAATCCCTAAAAAACATCTACATACGGATTATCTAAACCAAATATATTTTACATTTCATCTAAAGTGATTACCCAAATGCAGGAAAGTACTATACATAAATGCATAATTTGTTTATGATTTACTCTTTTCTTTTCTTTTTTCTTTCTTTCTTTGTTTATTTATTTCTCTCCTTCTTTCTTTTTCTTTTTCTTTCATCAAAGACTAAGTATATGTTTAGAAAATGAAATAAGTTAAATAATATTTAAATAATTTAGAGAAATAATAGATAATTGAATATATTGTGTATTTAAAAAGTCTATTAGCTAAAATAAAAAATTAAACATTAAAAAAAAATAGGTTTTTGATTAGCTATTTTAAATAGAAACATTCTTATACAGGTGTTAATGTAAGTTTTTTGGCCTTGTGTTAATGGAATAGGATCTCTCCACATTGTGTGTGATATATATATATATATTCATTAAATATGTAGAATATAATATAAACCATAAAATAGTTCTTTTACATTTCACTTGAAATAAAGAGAAACTTGATCGATGTTTATGGGATCATGACATCTCTTGACTGTTCATTTGTAATTAATGAATAAATTAATGTCACATTATTCAATTTTTATTTTTTTTAAAGATAAAATTGAGCAAAAATAGATTGTCAATCACCCTTAAGAGTATTAGATGAAGTGGTCGGACAATCTCAAAGTAATCGATGGTGATAACTGACCACCCCCAAAGCAATCGATGGTCTAGTCAACCACCTCCAAAACAAATTCTTAGGGTGGTCAGCCACCTCTATGCATTAATGAGCACCCCAAATAGTTTATGGAGATGGTCATCCACCCCCCAAACAATTTTTGGATGGTTGACCACCTCCAAAGAAATTAACAGGAGTAACCGATCACTCACAAACAAGCTTGCGGTAGTCTGGCCACCCCCAAAACAATTGCTAGCCAAACAGCCAATAAAAGTGATCGAATTATTTCCAAACCAGTTTGAGGTGACCAATAACCTCATTGACTGCTTAAGGGTAACTAATCATTCTATTAACCGTTTTAAGGTAGTCCAGCCACTTTCCTGGTTGTTTTAGGATTGTTGGTCATCCCTAAACAATCCATACAGGGGCAACCACCTCATTCTTCTTACTTTCTAATTATTATTCTTTTCAAAAAAAATAATAATAATAATAACACGTCGTTATCCTAGTCATTCATTAAAAACGAACGGCGAGGATATAAGGTATTGCATTTGCAACCGAAGGTATTAGAGTATTGCAGAAAACCTGGTCCGTGATCATGAGCTTTTGCTTACGTTAACAACTTAACACTGTTTATGCCAGTTTCTTAACTTGTAAGGCGCTAACAAAGAAGATTAGTAGGAGTACTATATTACTATATTTTTAATGGGGGGACACGTTGAGGTGCTTGCCCATGTGAGTCCATAACGTGTAGTGATCAGTCGATTATTGGGGTTCATTCTCAGATATTTCCTTCCTTTGACTTCATTTGAATATATGCATCAAGGAAGCGTGGAGAAACCCTCTGCCCTTTCTCGAATCTAATTTATTCAACAGATTACAGAGCACGTAAAAACATATGTAATAATTTTGTTTAAGAAAATAAAATCATTAGGTTTGTCGTTATTTATAATAATCCCCCATGATTCTTTTTTATTAGGACAAAGTTTTTATCCAAATTTCTTTTAACCTCATTTATAAAAATGTCATGTGTCTCTTTACATGTGAGAAGCACATGTATTTTTTAATTGTAATGATAAAATTGAAAAAAATTGATAAAAAATACATGTGCTTATTATAACTTTGTTCTTACAATTAAAAAAATACATGTACTTCTCACATGCAAAGAAATACATGACATTTTTATAGACGAGATTGAAGGAAGGAAAACTCTGTCCTTTTTATTATGGTAGATATGTTCCGGTTTCTGACTCAAGTAATCTGTTTGACTAACAGATGGCCAATTAAAAATAAATAAATAAAAAGATTACAGAGCACTTAAAAAAGATGTGTAATAATTTTGTTGAAGATAAATAAGTAATTAGGCTTGCTTATAAAAAAAATAAAGAAAGTAATTAGGCTTTGTCGTTATAGAATCCCCCACGGCTCATTTTTTATATGGTAGATATGATCCAGCTTGTCACTCAAGTAATCTGTTTGACTAGCAGAAGGCCAACTAATTTGCCGAAAGGCACCAAAACCGCATCTTTAAGGATAAGGAAGGAATCGTGGCTAACAAAATTATTATTACGATGTCATTCATTTTATCCTCAATCATGAATTAATTTAGATGTTGAATCACTATTCACGTGAATACAGTCAATGTCTTTTGACTGTGTAACCCCAGGGATCATATATGGCAGTCCAACTTTAAAAACACTCTCTTATTAATCTCTACTTGTTGGGTATTAGAAAAATAATAATTGAGTAGCATGTATCATAAGTTTGTTTACAGAAAAAATAAGTAAGATGATAATGTAAAAAACAGATTCAGTTTAACCTACACAAAACTTATCTAACTATCAAATATTAAATGTTATATTTCAACATAAGTATAAAAAATACATATAATCCAATTTTTTCGAATTTGAGAATTATTTTTATATATGACTTAAAGACAACAGATAAGGTACGATAACCTCCAGCCAGAATACTCAAAGATATATTTTTTGTATAAAGTATTTTTAAAAAAGTTAATATTGTATGACAAAAATTAAAACATGAATTATAATGATTTGAATAAATAGAACAAATAATTTATTAGATTTAAATTAATTGTGTAGAATAGTAATATTTAATTAAAAAAAAATAGAATAATAATTTGATAATTTCCGAAAGCATTTACGTGAAAACATTTGTGATTTTTTTTAATAGTTTTACGTGAAAACAAATCAAATACCCATTTGTGAATGTAAAAGGATTTGGCTTTAATAAAGCGAAGTTGATTTCAATTGATCAAAACAAGATAAGAAAGTAAACTATAATCAGTGTATAAGTATTTTTGAGTCAACTAGGTGCCCAAATATTGAATTTTGTCGGCGTTTCCGTCAAATATAGTATAAATCCGGCACTTGTCCAAGACTGATGATACCCTGAACGCTAAGCAAGGCAAGACGAGCGCTTCTTGTTTTAGGATTAAGGTTTCATGCACTGATAAACGAACTGGATTCTCACACAACCTTAGAAGTTAGCGTTGTAACCCAGACGGTCGAAACTTTGCTGTGCCTCGGCAACTTTGTTATAGTTCTTATTTCGTACACTGATATCTTTGTGCTAAAAAGAGTTGTCGATCCAATTATAGAAGATCCAGGAAACAAATGACTTAACCTCACCAAAAGAATAAAAATCATTGAACATAACAGCTCAGACCTTCTAGATGTGATAGCCGAGCTTCATAACAACAAGTAAATCCGAGCGTTGTCTGCATAAAAGATCAACCCCGCACACCTATGTGTTTAAGTAAAACTTAGATGGCATTTTCGTCCATCCACTCCAAAGTCTGATTAGATAAGATCAAAACGGACAAATTTAGTTCAACAGCACAGTACATAAATTCAAAACATGAGCAGAAAGGATGGGGCTCAGACAGATCGAACAACCACAATATAATCACGAGGTTTAATTGAATCACAATACGATTTCCTATGGAATCGTTTGTGCCCAAATTGTGCATAGATATTCGATAATATTATTTTTTTTTAATAAAAATATTGTCGCGCAGAATATGCATACAGCGAGGAAAATGTTTTTGTCTTTTCGAGTTTATAAGATAAAATATTACATATTATTTATATATATTATCTTTCATATCAACTAATATCATAAATAAAATAATTTTATCCAAACAAAAAATTAATTATTCAGTCTCTCATATCAAATTATGAAAAATTTAATCACAAATAAAAAAGAGATCATAGCAGGAATAAGAGAGTTCTATCAGTGAAGCGATAATTACATAATAACCATACACACAAACTCGAATTATAATGTGTTTTTATTTGATATAAAAAGAGATATGAAACAGTATTTCCACTATGAAGAATTTATAGAAAATGCTAATATCTATATCATTACTAGCTATTGTTTATTAAATCAATAAAAATATTTTTCTCGTCTTCACAGACGGAGAATTTTTACTTTTCTCCATTCTTCTTTTTTTTTTTTCCGTCCAAAATTTTTGCGTTTCATACTGTAAATCAATATGTTTCTCTGATTTCTGCACACAATAAAACTTATTAAATAGTCCGTGTTAGGAAGAAATTTCGTAACACTAAAACATGCAAAATATTGTAAAAATAAAGGTATTAAAGTTGAACCTTTGTCCCTGTCTCCCGTCATTTACTTTCCACCCGTTGTTGAGATCATTAATGTAAGAGTGAGTTCAAGCCCACACACAAATTATAATGTTAAAAAAATTTAGAAAAATAATAAACTCACATTAGATTTATTATATGTTACTATATTTAATTTTTATATAGATCAAATAATAAATCATTGTTGAAAAACAAAAAATAATAAAATATAGAAGTAATGAGGACAAGAAAAATATAATGTGACAGATAATATAACAGAATATATAGGAATCCATGTGTATTGGTATGGAAAAAGATACTAACGAGAAAAAATCTCCTCACACTTCGCAGTACAGTTATTATGAATCAAGAAACTTGAGAGAGTATACGACAATAATCAAATTTAGTTAGATTTCTAATTGGATTATTAAAACGATAATTTAAGTGATTGAGGAAAAAAATAACTTTTATATACCAATACTTAAACTAGTTAATATTTTAAAGAACGAGTAAATAAAGTTTTTTTTTTCTCTGCTAACATAAAAAACTAGAAATATAAAGTATTTAAAAATCCATTTACGAAAATCACATTCGACTTTAAATTAAAGAATATTATGATAGGAGTACATAGTTTCTTGAGTTCACTTTTTATCACCAAACCGATATCAGAAGAGGATGAATTTCAACGTAGTGAAAAATGAAATATTTCTAGAGATCATTGCATACCGTTTTAACACATAATATTTCTCGTCCAAGATATTTATTTATTGTCTTTTATCTATTATAATAAATATTGTCGCTTTTATTCTAGTGAGTTATTATTTGTCTTAACAAAGAGAGTATTAAAAAATAATATTAAAGTAATATTTTCTATAACATTACTTTTTTATTTGATGGAAGACAATGGGGC
Organism: Betula pendula; assembly: GCA_900184695.1. Lineage (NCBI taxonomy): Eukaryota > Viridiplantae > Streptophyta > Magnoliopsida > Fagales > Betulaceae > Betula > Betula pendula. Next base: position 48,510 of record FXXK01000897.1, read on the forward strand.
TGAACTACTACTCGATAAATTAAAATGATTAGACGGAGGCAAACAAGATAGAAAAAGAAACAGAGACAGGACAAGAGATATACACGAATAAATAAAGTAAAAAACTCCCGTTAGAGATATGAAGATAAAAATAATAATTTTTTTATGCATGAGTTATTAGTGTATAAATCGAAGATAAATTAGAAATGAAAGTCTAATAGAGGCATATTACACAACTATCGAGATTATCTGTAACCTCAAAAAGCTTATTTAAGCTCGCTTTTTTTAAACAAAAAAAAAAAAAAAAATGAAAAGGTTATGGAATATTGTAAAGTCTTCATATATATTTAAAATCTATTAAACCATTAAAATTTATTTCGAATCTTTAGAATGTTTATTAGAGAGCTGACAATAATTAGATATAATCTGTAGGACCTCAACGCCAGAACATCAAATTTTTTGGTTAATTTTTAAAAAGATTAATTTTAAAAGATTAAATTATATTATAAGTTATGGTAAAAATACATAATTAAATCAAATATCAGAAAAAGAAAAAAAAAACAAATCTTCATTGTAATCTGCCCTAGACAAGAAAAATAAAAAATAAATATAAAAAAAAGACTTGCAAATATTGGAACCTGCAACCCGATTCATACGGAAACATTGTGATTTTTTAATATCTGGTTGTCTGAGTGTAAGACCTACATACACAACCTATCCTTCATGCGCATAGAACACAAATATCAATATTGAGCAAATCATAGCGCGTCTAGATAATTGTTGCTGTTAGATCTAAGAAAGACACTTATGTAGTTTGGACTGTAGAAAATGCCCTAGAGATTTTTACTGAAAAAAACTACATATATTACTTTTACAAACTACGGTTATACAGTTCGTCTGTAGACTCGGAGCTGCAGCTCTACAAATAGCGCGATGACGGAAGAAGTATACCGGCAGATTCTATATGCGCAGTACGATGCTAATGTAGTCATCTCTCAAGACAAATTCTAACCACAAAACAGTTGTGTACGAATAGAGATCGAAGCTGGCCGGGAATAATGCCTGACGTCAGTGTGAAGAGCTATATCTCTGATGATGAAAGAACCCAGATTTTTTTTTCATAGACAAATCTAGATACAATTGGCATGAGATATATATGCGTTAGGTCATACCAGCGACAGGAATACATATATTGAGAAAGCCAATTTCGAGGCCCTTATTGATAATTGTTCCCTATATTGTGATAAGATATTAAGTATACAATTCTGCTATCATTAATACATCAAAAAAATATGCTGCTATGTATTAACTTACAAGTTATCGATGACTAGCCAAATTCTTATATCCGACATCATCTAAACGTCATCATTATTAACCACTCGATTTTATTTATAAAATAACAATAAATTTATTAAACAAATCAGGCAACATAATAAATTCAAATACATGAATTGTTATCAAGTATGCCAAGTAATCACAACCCACAAATTAATCCTAATAAAGTTAGATTTGATTATCACTCGAGATCTGATAGAAAAAATGAAGCGTTTTTAAGTTTAGAATAAATGTCACGAAAAATAGAATAAAAAAAAATCTACAATACTTTCTGCGTAGACATAATAGCTGTTAAAGAATTAATAAATAAATAAAGGTGATTTTAAATTTATCATTTATATATCTTTAACTCAATTCTATTTAAATATTAATCTTTCCCAATTATTTTATTTCCATAAACCCACCAAATAAAGAAGATATGAGATGAAATACATAGACTACAAAAAGAAAAGTCAAAGAAGTAGATAAATAATAAAAAAAAAAATAGCATAAAATTATATAGTGTTTGCTGAAATAAACTTTTTTTTATACAACCTTACGCGCAAATAATGATGTGATATCCTGGCGGTATTCGGTTCTCCATGACAACAGTTTTGCATCAAACAAACGATGTGATAAACTCAACCATCATGAGCAATTTTGTTGCTTTTTATAAAACACATAAACCAATCAATTTAAATTATCCAACTATGCTATCTGAGTCAAAGAATCTTTTTTGGGTTTAATAAAAGAATCTTTACACGCGATAGACAGTGGTCCGTCGCTTCACACATCGCAACCCTACCTCATTATAGTAGTCATGAAACATAACGATCGTTATGAGAACAGGTTATTGGGCTATAATAGGGTATGGGGTTGTTAATAGAACCTTTTATATGAGATGTGATTATAAAAAGATCAGCTATGTGTCCCGTCTCCGGTCGTATAGTGTTGTATACATTTTAACGTTGTGTATGGAAATGAGTGGAATACAATTTTGAGTTATTATGAATTAGAGTTTGATGTTAAATAGCCCACACAAATGAAAGAAAAAAAGGGGTATTGATAAAAATGTGATTGAGTTGAAATTAAAAAAGTTATGTGAGAAATAGTATTTTTTGGTTTAGATTAAAGAGATGTAAATTGTTATAGGATTATTAGAACAATAAACCATTTTAGCCCAACGTGCCAAAAAAAAAAGTGTTTTAGGTGTGTTATACAATTGTATCATTCATTACTCGCCTATCTAAGACGCAACAGTGCAAGGCGAAGTTCAAAGTATATGGAGCAACCAAACGTAATCTTTGCTGTCCATCTGTAAAACATGTGTGATTTTTTTGGCGAGCGGCAAATATTGTTTCTTCGGCACTCTTACGGGAAAGTTTATACTTAGTGCCCTAAGAAGGAAAAGCCACGTTGTAACCCACTAATGATTATTAAGAGCATTCATTTGGTATTTTTTAACATTACTTATTTAGTTTGAGAAAAAAAACAAACTTTGTTCCGACTGTGTAACTATGTAGTTTGTTTTAAAAAAACATATAGTTCGGCTCTTCCCGAAATCTGAAATATGTATTTTAATTCACTCTTTTCAGTTTATAATATGATTTTTAAGGAATTTTTCTTATACTTTTTCCCAACATCTCATTATTATTTGATAAATTGATTTTTTCTAATCATAACATATGTTAAAAAATTTTGTCTTTTCCAAATGCATATTATATTGGAAGAAGATTTTTTTTTCCTTAGTGGTTAAATTCTTAAAGTATATATTTCCTAACGGACTATATTTTTATGTGTGACGAAAAAAATGAAAGAAGAAAATTGAAGAGGAAAAAAAAAAAAAAAAGAAGAAATGGAGAAAAAGTAAGAGAAATCATACCCGTTGTGAAGAGAGAAAATATGTTTTATTGAATGATAAATAAGATAAGTAATCGAAGAAGATAAGCACTACCCACGTAGGAGAAATACGTTTCATACTCCCTTTTATTAAAAAAAAAAAAAAAAAAAAAACAGTGAAAAGTTGATTAGAAGTTATCAAAATAAATTTGATTTTTTAAAATTATGAATTTCTATGTTAAGAGGCTTGAAAAAATCCAATTATATAGATATATGATCACTCCCATATATATGTAAACTATTAAACAAACGAAAAAAAAAAAACAAATCCTTGCTACTGCCAAAAATAAAAAAAAAATAAAAAAAAAAAAATCTTGCAAAATATGGGCCCACGTTCAGGTAACGGTTGTCTGAAAATTGCCTGAAACCCATCTTTCATC
>FXXK01000897.1:52106-92961 GCA_900184695.1 Betula pendula
GTATTAAGGTTTGATTGTTTTCACTAAAATATTTTTTAAAAAAAATTATTTTTAAGAAAATATTTTTTGTTAAAATATATTTTGTGTTTGATGCTTTCAGAAAATCATAAATGTTTTTTTTCATATATATTCTTTCATTATAATAACTCAATAAAATTAATTTTATTCAAACATAAAAATCATTAATATAATATTTTTTTAAAAAAAATTAACTTAAAATTTGAGTTTCTTGTGGAAGTCCTATACCAGTTCTGATAATAAGAAACTCAAAATTTGAAAATAATTACGGTTTTAAAAAATTAACAAATTTTACGGAAAATAAATAGATTTTTTGTAAACTGAAATTTTTTTTTATTAACTATTATTTTTGTAGCACTAAACACGAAACATATTTTTAAAAATTATTTTACGCCCGAAACAACGGAGCCTAGCAAAGTAAAGGTATTAAGTTCCGACACACTTCTGTCTTGTCTTCTCATTTACTTTCACGTGTTAGGTATCATATAATTAAAAGGTGAGTTCAAGTGGTAACATATTGTAGGAAAGGTGTTTTAAAATCATTAATTAATTGATTATAATTTTTTTATTTTTATTTGACAAATAAATAATAAATTAAAAAGTAAAGACAAAGAAATTGGAGAAAATATGATATAACGGAAATCCATATGTATTTCTACGTGAAATTTTTCCCTCCTTCGACAGTTTATATGACCAAGAAACTTGTCAACCACTAATTCTATTTTCATCGAATTTTAAAAATTACTATTTAGTTTGAAAAAAAAAAATTACTTTTCCGACTTTAACTATTTATTTTTCAAAAATTAATTCCGTTCTTTAACTGAAATATATTTTCACCTTTTAATTTAAATATGATTTTTAAGAATTTTTTTATTCTTCCTAATATCCATATTTGAAAATGTATTTTTCTAATCATCATATTTTAAAATTTGTCTTTTCGACAACAATTATAGTTTTAAAAAATTATCCTTTTTCTTAGGATCATATTTTCAAAATTTATATTTTCTTAATGCATTATATTTTCATACAGACTATTTTTATACGTGAGAAAGAATGAAATGAAGAAGTTGAGAGAAAAAAATGGAAAAAAAAAAAAGGAAGAAAATGGACGAAAAGTACAAACATCTAACCGTTGTGAAGAGAGAAAAATATTTTTTATTGATTTACATAAAAGTATGAAGTAAATAGCACTTACCACTAGTGGAAGATATTGTTCATAGCTCTCTTTTTTTTAAAAAAAAAAAAAAAAAGTAAAAAGTTGGATAGAGCTTCAAAATAGAAATTTTTTTCTTAAGATCATAATTCTATTTAGAGAGGTGAATACAAATTAATATTTTAGATATCAAATAATGAACTATTAAACAAACGAAAAAAAAAAAAAACAAATCTTGCTATTTTACCAAAAAAAAAAAAAAAAAAATTGCAAAAATCTGGGCCACCTTCAGTAACGGTTGTCTGATTGCTGACGCTATCCTTTCGTCTGGGCCTCCTAAAATGATTTTTGACATTGGTCGATCTTTATTTCATCTAAACTTTGGAATGGACGAAGAATGGCCCAATCTAAGATTTTTACTAAAAACACTTATTATACTTTTACAACGCAACGGTTTACGTCGTTTGACTCGGCTACAGCCTACGGCCATCAAAGATTCCAGATTTTTACGTGCTGTAACCTGTTCATCTTGTAAAACGCACCAACAGTGTACGAAAAGATTGGGGGCCCCCCAGAAAATCGACGTCCAGAAGCAATCTGGTTGTGAGAGAACCAGTTCATCGACAAAATCTAACGAGGAAGGGTTTTGTCGGTAGTACATCAGCAGTGCCGAATACTTATTGAGGAAGCCAAATTATTTGGCCCTTTTTGTAAAAGTTTTGTGATGAGTTTTTTTTTTTTTTTTAAAATCAAAATAATGCTGTAATTAAGGCCAAAATCCTTTTAATTAAGCAAATTTTCATTCTATTTATTTTTTTTTTAAAAAGTAATTATATATGTCCTTTTTTGTTTATTTTGTGTTAATTAAAAATAATCTGACTTTTTAAAATTATCATTAAATTTATATTAATAATTATTAACTTTTGATCTAATAAGTATTTTAAAAAGCTAATCACCATTTGATTGACACGAATAAACATAAGATGTAATGACTTATATCATATATTTTTTTAAAATATTATTTCTCCAATTTTTTTTTGTTAAACCACTACAGAGAATAGAGATGAATGACTTGGCAAAATAAAGCGAAGAGAAGAATGAATTAAAAAAAAAATACTAAGTTATAGTGTTTGCTGAAAAGAATTTTTTTCCCAAAAAATTAGTTAGAGAAACTTTATTCATTCAGTTTCTCAAACAGGCGAATGTGTCTCGCAAAAACATTTGTTTTTTAAAACCTAAACCACGTTAATTCCAACTTGTCGTCAAATTTTTTTTTTTTTTAAAAAAGATATTTACTGGCTGATCCCGTCGCTCTCAACTTCTCTCTCCAAGAGTCAAGAAAGAAAAAAAAAGTGTTGGTGTGTAACTGTTCATCTTCTCCCTCTAGCACGTGCAAGCGAGTTCAAGCATCTCTAATTAATTCATTCCTCTCATATATGGTTTTTTTGGGTCTGCATGTTTGTTGTGGATATGAATACTGTTTGGAGAAGCCGTATTTGGAGTGTTTCATGTATGCTTTTTTTTTTTTTTTAATTCAAATAGGGGAAAATCAGGGAAAAGGATTACAAATGCAGGGTATTTGTCACTTCTAATAATGAATAGCAGAAATAAATGAGAAACAGTAGAAATGGCCTCACGAATACATAATCGGCAGCGGCTTATCTAGCAACTTGATGGCACCAAATTGGGCATCTGGAAAAAGCACCAACTAGATGGGCGGCACCAAATTGGCCATCTACAACTGATGCGCACCAACAGTGGGAACAAGTGGGTATGCTTTTTTTCTTTTGTTCTAAAAGAGAGATGACGCATTACTTCAAAAAAAGAAAAAAAGAAAACGACAAGCCCTTAAGAGCTTCTTAGTAATCTCTTCAAATTTTGAACTAGTTCAATTTTAGCTAAAATCATTTTTTTATATTCTTAGCAGCTCAACTTTTTTCGCTTAGAGAGAGACCCCCCTAGAGAAAGTTTTTTTTCTTTTTTTTTTTTTTTTTAAATATTTAAGAAAATTAAAAATTTTATATTTTTTTTTTTAGCGGTTTGTTTTTTTTTTTTTTTCATAGTTATTTTTTTTTTTTTTTTTTTTTTTTTTTTAAAAAAAAAAAAAAGTGAAAAGCACAAACTTGTTTTTTTTTAAAGGGACACAAAATTGATAGCTTTTTTTTAGCAAAAAGAATTGGGGATTTTGGAAAAGGAAAGTCCGCCAAAAACTTTTTTTTTTGAAGAAAAAAATTTTTTTTTTTTTTGTCATTATTTTGCCCCTAAAAGTAGCTTAAATTTTGAAAGGCATAAAAATTTATGTTTTACTTTTTTTAAAAAGATAAAATAGAAAAGGGCAAGCACTAAAAAGTTACTGGACGTTGGGAAAAAATTTTTTTTTTTTTTTGTTTTTTTTTTTTTTTTTTTTCCATATTAAAAATTAAATTTAACCAAACAATTAATGAAAAAAGCTTTTTAAAAATTTTCAACGTTTTCAGAGATTGCTTTTAGATTTAGCCCCTTTTTTTTCTTTTTTAAAATCCCAATTGACTTTCTCTTTTTTTTCTTTTGAATTTTTTTTTTGTTAGAGCCAAATTTTTTTTCCATTTTAATTTTTTTTTGGCCTTAGCCCGAAAATCAGCAAATTAGAATGAAACAAAAACTTAGCCACATTTCCGGGGCCTAAAAAAAAAATTGTTAGCTTTTTAAACAAAAAATTTTTTAAGCTCAAATTTAAATGGGCATAAATTAACTAAAATAAAAAAAAAAATCAAAAATTCTTTAATTTCTCTCTTCACATATATCTTTCCTCTGCCATCCTAAAATGTTGACATTGTCAGTCTTATCTAAACTTTGGATGGACGAAAATGCCAATCTAAGATTTTTACTAAAAACACTTATTACTTTTACAACGCAACGGTTACTGTCGTTTGACTCGGCTACAGCCTACGGCCATCAAAGATTCCAGATTTTTACGTGCTTGTAACCTGTTCATCTTCTAAACGCAACACAACAGTGTACGAAAAAGATTGGGGGCCAGAAAATCGAACCGTCCAGAAGCAATCTGGTTGTGAGAGAACCCAGTTCATGACAAATCTAACGAGGAAGGTTTTGTCGGTAGTACATCAGCAGTGCCGGAATACTTATTGAGGAAGCCAATTATTTGGCCCTTTTTGGTAAAAAAATTTGTGATAAGTTTTTCTTTCTTTTTTTTAATCAAAATAATTGCTGTAATTAAGCCAAATCCTTTTAATTACAAATTTCATTCTATTATTTATTTTTTTAAAAAAGTAATTATATATGTCACTTTTTATGTTTATTTTTGCAGCAATTAAAAGTGATTGAATCCTTGAAAATTAGTCATGTAAATGTTCATCGAACTAGATTATTGAGCTTTTAAGCTAAAGTTAATTTCTAAATAATCGTTTACTTGTTCATTGAGCATAAAAGTAAAGTATAGAGAGTGAGCCTTAATCGGACGGTTACTTTTTTTAAATATTATTTCCGTCAATTTTTTTTTCTTGAAACCCACCTACGAGAAAGGAAGAAGCCTGCAAAAGGGTAAAGCAGAAGGAGAGAAAAATGGAATAAAACAAAAAATACATAGAATCTGATAGTGGGTTTGCTGAAACCGACTAAATGGTTTTTCACACCCTCTAGAGCAAACTTGGTATCGATTCAGTCATTTGGTCAAACAACGCATGTGCTCTTTCCAGGAAACATTTGTTTTTTTGTAAGAACAGGCTAACCATCCGTTATTCCAAACCTTGTCCGCCTCACAATTTTTTTTTTTTAAAAAAAAGATCTTTTACTGTGCGTGATCCGTCGGCTCTCCAACTTCTCTCTTATAGAGTCAGAAAGCAGGGGATGAGGCGTGTGTTTGCCGGAAAGGTTATGGGGTTATGGGTTACTGGGGTTGTTGACTTTGATGCTGATATAAGAGTAGCGTTCGGGACGATGTGTAAATGTTGTATGAAAAAAGTTGAAAAGAAAGAATTTTTGTGTTTAGGAATTTCGTTTATTTTAATAGATAAATGAAAAAAATAAAAAAGGATTGTTTAAAAAGTTGTTGATGTGATATAAAAAGTTGGGAATGTTTTTTTTTGGTTTAGAAAAGAGATGAATAGTGATAACTAATAACCTTTGCCAAACGTTGCCAAAAAAAAAGTGTTTGGTGTGTAACTGTTCATCTTCTCCCTCTAGCACGTGCAAGCGAGTTCAAGCATCTCTAACTTAATTCTTCCTCTCATATATGGTTTTTTTGGGTTGCATGTTTGTTGTGGATATGAATACTGTTTTGGAGAAGCCGTATTTGGAGTGTTTCATTGTATGCTTTTTTTTTTATTCAAATAGGGGAACTGGAAAAAGGATTACAAATGAGGGTCTTTGTCACTCATAATACAAATAGCAAAAATAAATGAAAAATAAGTGAGAATGCTACCGAATACATGATTGGTAGCGGCCCATTTAGCAACTTGATGCGCATTAAAATTGGCGCATCTGGAAAAAAAGCACCAACTAGATGCGCACCAAAATTGGCCCATCTAGCAACTTGATGCACACCAATAAGTGGGAACAAGTGGGTATGCTTTTTTCTTTGTTTATGAAAGAAAGTGACGCATTACTTAAAAAAACGAAAAAAGAAAAAGAAGACACCCTTAAGAGCATTCTTAGTAATTTCTTCAAATTTTACTAGTCATTTTAGCTAAAAATCATTTTTTTATATTTTAGCACTCAACTTTTTTCGCTTAAGAGAGAGACCCTAGAGAAGTTCTTTATATTAGACATAAAAATTTATAGTTTACGGTGGTTTTTTTCGTAGTATTTTTTTTTAAAAAAAAAAAAAAGGTGAGAAGCACATGTTTTAGGGACACATGATAGCTTAGCAGATGGGATTGGAGGAAGTCCGCCAACTTTTGAAGAAAATTTTTGTCAATATTTGCCTAAAAGTAGCTAATGAAAAGGCAAAATATGTATTTTAGATAAATAGAAGGCAAGCCACTAGTACTGGACGTGATTTTTGTTTCATATTAAATAAATACACACAATATGAAAGCCTTAAATCAACCGTTAGAGATGCTCTTAGATTAGCCTTCTTAAAAGTCCAATGACTTCTACTTTCTTGATTTGTAAGAGCATTTTCATTTATTTTGGCTAGCCCGATAGCATAAATGAACAAAAACTAGCCACATCGGGCCTAAAAAAAAATGTTAGCTTAACAAATTTAGCTCAATAATGCATAAATAAACTAATAAAAAAATCAATCTAATTCTCTCTCATCTTTGAAAATAGTGAAAGTGAATAAGAAATAATATTTTAAATTAAATAGTGAAAGTAAATAGTTAAAATAAAGATGTGATAGAAATCTTTTTGAAAAGTATGCAGCTAAAATAAAACAAATATTATTTTTAATTAAAATTTGTAGAGCCAAATATGAATGAGCACTTACATTAGGCTCAACAAAATAGCTAAAAGTAGCAAAAAAAATTTAAAAACGTCTCACATTCGGCTCAGCAGAATACCTAATAATTAGGTGAGCTGCTTGCCGAGCACTGTAGCTCAACAATCAAATAAAAAAAATATTTTTTTCTCTCTCTTTCAAGCGTCCTCCTCTTTCTTTTTCTTTCTTTTTTTCCTACACCTTCTTCCTTTCTTCATCTCTGTATACTCTCCTTCTCCATATGATGAATCTGTCCTCTTTTAAACAAATTAAATAATCTCTTCCTCTCTTGTTCCTTCATTTCCTGCCATGATCTATTGAAACTTCAACTTTTTTTTTTTTTTATAAAAAAGACTATTATGAAAAAAAAAATGAATTTTTAAAAATATGATAGTTAAAAATGACAAATTTTAAAAAATGTGATCGTTAGAAAATGATAAGGTTTCAAAAATATGATTGTTGGAGAAAGAATGAAAAAATAACAAAAAAAAAAATAGATAATGAATATTTAAATGGAATAGTAAAAATTGTTAGCTAAAATACTAAGCTGGATATAAGTTCTTTTGAAAAGTTGTTAGTTAAAATAGAAAAAATGATGTTTTGATTAAAGTTTAGCCAAACATTTATTGAGTCCAATGTAAATGCTCGAACACCAGCTAGTTTGTATATATCATATATGGAATAAGAATTGAATCTAAATTCCAAAGCAGACATGTTTATTATCTATTTTTTATTTAGTTAAGTGTTCAGAAGCTGAAATATGCCCATTACCATCTTTTCAATTAAATTTAATGTTTTTTTTTTTTTTGTTAAATATCACAGCTGCATCACCCTTTTTTTTTTTTTAAATTAAAAAAGGTAGGAGATGACGATCAATTATAGCTACTCTATTTGAACGTTATCATGATAGCACATGCTCACTATAAATTGCTCAAAAAAGATCTAAACAATTAAAATTACAAATACTCCCTCAAAACTAATTGAGCCATAACCGCTACGGCATGACCTTGTGATGGAAGATCATGTGCTTTTCATTATTGATATGGTAATGTGGATGCTCCTGACCGGGTGAATTATAAGTTAGAAAAAATAGCATATTTACACCATGTGCTTTACGTCATTATCAAAAAGTTCCACGTAACTTTTCACAAATTAGCTTCTTATGCTTTTTACCATTATCATATAGATTTTTTTATGGCTATTTTTTTAATGGAACTCTTGTGGAATTTTAATTGTACCTAAAATAGGAAAAACAAATTAAGAACAAGCAAAAAAATAATAGAGAAAAAGAAAAGATGGAGGCTAAAGGGTTGGGTCGCGACCACCCACCCCTTTGCCACTCCTCGTCTATGAAGAGGGCAGAGGCCTCCTTCAGAGGGTGGAGGCTGCCACCCATCCCTTGCATGTGGCTTCTAAATTTGGAATACCATATATATATATATATATATGGTTTTTTTTTTTGCTCTCTTCTTCTTCTTTTTTCTTTTTTTCTTTTTTTTTAAAAAAATTATGTTTTGGTTATGTTTTTAAAACTATTAGATTCAATCTGAATTTTGTGATTTTGATTATGTTTTTACTAATGATGTCATATTTTTGGTTTAATTTCTTGTAGAGTGTAAGAGGATTGCATTGAGGTTCTTAGGGTAATCTTAACATTACATTTGAATGTGTTTGGTAAAATTTTTGAAAATTTTGAAAACGCGTGAAAATTTGAAAAATATTTTGAATGGAAACTACATTTGAAAATGTGTGAAAATTGAAAAGTAATTTCAATGATAACCACAATTGAAAAGTATTGTTTATGGTGTCCACATAAAAATAAAAAATAAAAAAAATAATAAAAAAACATGTTTGGTAAAAATTTTAAAAAATGTTTTGAATTTTGTGGTTTGAAAAATGGATGAAAATTGAAAGGTATTTTCAATGAGAACCACATTTAAAAAAGTATTGTTTGTAGTGTCCACCAAGAAAAGAGTTCCGTGTCTTGTAAAACTCTTAAAAAGTGTTATGGGTTTTGTTTTTTTATAATGTGTGAAAATTGAAAAGCAATTTCGATGAGAACCACGTTTGAAAAGTATAGTGTATAGTGTCTACAGAAGAAATTTCGTGTTAATTTAATAGTTTGGGCTAGCTCTTTGATTTTTTATTTTAAATTTTATTCTCCAAATCATATATGGATTGCGTCGACGGGCAACCACCAACTTCCATTCCTGCTAGTTTGTCTCCATGTCTGTTTTCTTTGCTTGGTCGTACATGATCTACGTGGACGCCAAGGGAGTAACGAATAACGATTTTGGGACCGTTCCTTTTGAGGACTAAACGAGAATCTGAAGCCGAGTGTGCTAATTTCTCTTACTAGTGTCGCAACACTCTAGCTCTAATCTTATATTATTTTTGCAGCGTAATTATAGGACACAAATTTTTTTCAATTTGGATTGGAGGAAAATTTACTTCAATTCCTTCAAAAAAATGATAAAAATTATGAAAAAAAATTAAAAAAATATAAAAAAAAAGAATTTAGTCATTTCTTGTTCCTTCATCTCCCACACCATCACCTTTCGAGATCCATCTAACCAGAATGAGGGCCCACCATCTAAGCACTTTCCTTAGCACCCTGAGGAGGAGCTCGCTCTTCGTCTTGCTACAAAAGCTTAGGGATTGCTGTTTCCGGGGCTTTCGCAGGGCCTGGAGGAGCCAAGACCGGTCGTCGGACTCTTCATCCGAGACTGTGATCGATATGGTGTGGTGGTTGAGCATGGAGGACAACAATGGTGGTGGTGGTAGACAACGGCCATGGAGGTCTTTGTGAACTTTTTCTTTTTTTTTGTAATTGCTGGAAAAGATTGTTTGTTTTGCCGAGTTTTGTTTGTTTCTCTTCTGTGATATACAAATCTTTGTGGGTATTTTATAATTCAGTGGCTTGGTTTTAGAATTTGGGAGTGGAATCTGATTGGGATTTTGAGGGTTTTGGGGTTGATTGGGATGAAGATGTAGATGAAAAATAAATGTTTGAGAAATAATAAAGAAATATTTAAAAATAATATTTAAATGAAATAATGATAGTTGATAGTTAATTTGTTGAAGTTGCTGAGAGTGCTTTAAAAAAGTTGATGGTTAAAATACTTAAAAAGTGAATTTTCAATTAAATTGGCTAGTAAAATCTGCTGAGGCAATTAGGAATGTTCTTATGAATCTATTGCGAGGGCCTTTTTGTAGGTTTTTTTTTTTTCTTCATATGTTCCATATACTTAAGGAAGAAAACAGGTTTTAAGGTATCTGTTGCTAATGTTTTAACCTATTGTAACAATTTTCAAATGCCAAACTCCCGATCAAGAGGATCTGCAAGAAAAATAAGAATTTAGCAAAAGAAGTTTGTCGGAATGGACCGCAAAGATAGCTCCAAACTCTAATGTTTAGGTCAGCAAAGGGTTAAAAAAATGAGAATAGCAATTCAAAAAGATTAGGGTGAGAAGAAGGACAAGAAGGTCCCCTTTTATAATGAATTTCTCTATAACTGTTTGCAACATGTTGTTCTCTCATTAAAAACTTTTCCTGCAACCGAATATCCAACATTTCCCTTTCTCTCCTCAGACACCCTATAACCTACTAGCAATGACGAAGCTAGAGGGGGGCTGGTGCGGGCCATGGCTCACACCAGCTCCCTCTAGAAAAAAAAAATAAAAAATTGTTAAAAATATCATTTTTAGCTTCTCAATTTTTTTTAACTACAGTCTGACCCTTAAAATTAACTTTTTGGTTCTGTCACTACCTGCCCATGCCAGGAATTAAGGGAACAACTATTGAGGTGGCTAGGGTTGAATCTTGCGTGGTGACTAGCATGTGAGCTCGGGTTTATGGGTCTTGAGCTGGCAGGTCTTGGGCCCAACATAACCCATCTTCCCGAAGCTTAATTACTGGTCCGAGTCTATGTTTTAGGCAAACATTTTTTAGAAGAGAGCCCCTTTGATCTGAACCATCTGTAAAATGGGAGTTTTACAGCCTCCAATTACATTTTGATCATTCAACAAAAAACATAAAACCTCACCAAATACTTTATACATGAATACATTAGATTAGCACCCCTTAAACCATCAGATTCACTACCTCCGCCGAATGCCTCCCTAAAGCCACTGTGGTTGGCAACCGATCCCACATAGTGGATCCGGTGATCCGAACCATCTCACCAAGTCTAGCCACAACGCGCGGCCAAGTTTGGTGGCAACGCGTGGCGCGCGGCCATTTTTGGCCGCGTGTGGCCAGTGGTTGAATCTGGCCGCTGGTCATACGGCTTGCAGCCAGACCTGGTGTGGTCAACTTCGGGGACAACGGAGGAGGTGGATCCGGTGGTGGATCTGATGGGTTAAATAGAATGAGGGAAAAGATTTGGTGGGTTAGATAGAACGAGAAAAAAGATCTGGTGTGATCAATTCTATTCTATTCAATGCATTTTGCTGAGTTGTCAAACCCTTATTAGTGACTACAAAATCCTTTTTTACATGCACGTCCTATTAGAAAGTTTCCCTTTTGAGAAGCTCTTGTGATTGTCAATGCAATTCAAAACAAACATATTATTAGTATATGTTGAAAATTCAAGCCAAAACATAATTGTAAAAAGTGCATAATCAGACAATGTAACACACCCTCTCTCTCCGATGATAATGGGTCCATTTCTCTTACTCCTAGAGCAAATTCTCTAGAAAAGATATTCGCTCCTTCTAAGTTTTGGAATATCAACTTTATTGTGAAGGCAAAACTCTCCTAAAAATTAGATTGTACAAACTCTTACAACTCAACCCAATTGCGAATCCCTCATAGACCTGGAGGGCCGTAGCCCTTCAAAAGTTGTGAAAAAAAAAAAAATTATTCTTAAAGAAGTCTTGAATTGGAAGGGCAAATGTCACCACATGCTTTGACTTTTCAAATGACCTCGACCAAAAATTGTTTCGGACTTCAAAGTAAAAAGTTCAAACAAAACAATATTTATAAATTTCTAAATTTATCATGAGTAACGGATATTGAATCACCACCCATTTGACACTTTGTTTCTTTTTTTTTTTTTTTTTTTTTGTTGCTGCTTGGAACTATAGCTAAAAAAGGGCGTGCCACATAATTGTGTTGGTGTACGGTAAAAAATTAAAATAAATTGATATAATGACTCTTTTAGTGTTTACAACAATTACCGTTGAACATTTTTAACTTTGATAGTTGTTAAAATAAAGATTTTGAAACAAAATAAATAATAAATTTCTTGTAAATAATTTACTTATCTATATTGAAATGAAAATTGTGAAAAGCTTTAATTCAGATTCAATATTTTATAATTTTGTTTCTATAAAAGAGCTTAGCTGCAATTTTAGATACATTTTGTATTTCTATTTCTTTTTTATTAGTGAGGACTTGTTATATTGCTCATATATCAATTTTGAAACGTATTTATAAACTTTTATAAATATAATTTTTGCGATATACACATTGTTGATAAATTAATTCATTTTTGTTTTAAATTGTGTTTCTAATATCTTTTGTTCGGCTCCTTCAATAATAATTTTTTGGCTTCGCTACTTACTCAATTTTTAACTCGCAGTTTAACCTTTAAAATTTTGTATTTTAAAAAATCATCCTCATATCTGTCAGCATTTTCAAATCATGAGTTTTAAAAACACAATTTCAAATAATTTATTTTTTATAATTTAATTTAAAATAACATTTTTTATTTATAAAATCAGAATTCTAAATACATCTTAAAACAAGACATACGCCGGACATAGCGCAGTTACGTTCTCCAGGAAAGTACCTGAAGGCCCGTGCACTGCGGACAAAACGCACTGCCGACATCGTTTTGTGCCGACATCGTTTTGTCAAGCCTATGAGGACGCATCACATGTGGCGGCCGAGAAATATGACTCTTCAGCCTTCCCTTCCTGTTTATTTTTGAAGTTTTCCAAGTGATAATGATCTAAAACTCAACGTCAGTTTTTGGATTTAACCATTTTTTTTGTGGTCAGAGATGGGATTGAGAGAGTAATCAGCTTGCTGCTTTCTACTTTTTTTGCATCGACAATGACATTTCCCACTGCCAATAAAAGCTAATCAACTCCAGCAAGAATTTTCTGAATTATGGCATTAATTTTTGCCTTTCTGATTAAATCCATCAATTGCTGCATTGAAATTGGTTTTGATTTGACAACTCAGGAGCAAAGAACGATCCGGCACAACAACGTACAGATTCAAGGATAGGCTTGGATGGAGCTGGATTGAGTGGAGTTTGTCACGTGATTTTATATAGAGCAGAGCTTGTGTGAAGCGTCCGTGTGTAGTGAAAAAAAAAAAAAAAATGTTTTTTTTTTTTAATTAAAAAATAGGTTTAAATTTATTCAATTTCATTTTATTTTTTCTAAGGTTATAAAATAGAGATGAAATAAGTCTGAACCTGTTTTTTGTTAAAAAAAAATATTTTTCTTATTTTTTAAAACGGACGACGCCTAGCACAACTCTATAAGTATAATATATATATATATATATAGTATATATATTATATAATATATATATATATAATATAATTATATATAATATATATGTTGTGCAACTTATATTTATAAGAAAATGAAAATGAAAAATACAGTAGAAGCTTTTGGTTCATTTTGGTTTTACGGTAATTAAATTTTTAATTTTTATTTAAAAAAAAAAAACTTACAAAGTAATAGTACACAACATGATTGAATTTCTTAAAATTTAAATTCATCTAATTCCTAATTATATTGTAATACATCACTTTGTAATAAGTTTTATAAACTTAACATTTATCTTTTTCAAAATTCTACTTTTGTTGCGGTTCCTAATTTTGCCTAAAAAGAGATAAATATGAATTAAGCTTGAAATGAGAACATTATTAGTGAATGTGTTAGGAAAATACTCTCATTTCCTATAACCAATAAGAAGCGAAACAAAAAGAAAAAACAAAAAATAATCACAACACATAAATATTTATGTGCTTCACCACTAAGGACTACATCAACTAAGTTGCACTGAAATTTTACTATTTCTTGAGAAGTAATACAAGGAAGCGTCAATCACTACATGACAAACCCTAAAAACATAAGCGGCTATAAAAGAGACCCTTAATTAAGTCAAAACACTGAAAAATGTCAAAATAATTTTCTCGGAGTATCAGCCCAAGCCTTCACTATATGAACTAAGCCTAAGAAAAAAAAACACATTTAAATCGTAGCGCTTCTATAGTCGTATCGGATCAAATACAAACTAAGTCAAACACAAATCAAACTTCACATAGTCTAACATAATGAACAATGGATTTTTTTTTTTTCAATTCTTTTCTTTTCACTTTTATTCTTGTTTCTCTGATAATGTTATAGGTCTACAGCCTTATGGCAGAAAGAGTCTTTCTACTGAAAAACTATGGTTAAATAGAGAATAAGATATGTATTATCTCTTTAGGAGTTAATTAATTTAGCTATTAGTAGTTGTATTCATCAGTTATCTTATATAATTATATTCTTATATTCCATTTCATCTCTACTAGATTACTAGTATCATGTAACCTCTCTTATACAACGCCATTGAGCTGATCAATAAAATATATGAGAAAAATATTAAATATTTAGCTCTAAAATTGATTTGAGAGATATTAGAGTTTTTCAAATTACCCTAGATCTATGTGCTTAAGAAATTAAGCCCGTAACTGATATGTGTTCTAACTCTATTATAAATTGGAGCTAAGAAATAGTCCCATCTACAACTTATGATGAACTACCAAGCTCAAGATTAGCCCATGGGCAACCTTGCAGTGTCAGAAACAGTTGTTGGGTGTAAGAGACAACAAATGCCCCCAAGAAGATTTGGCCCAAATGGATACCAATAACTATTAACTAGTACACGCAAAAATTGTTCGAGAAGGAACCATGATTCTCTATTAAAAAAAAAAAAAAAAGTCTGAATTTTTTAAAATGACTTTTAAAATTATCATTAGATCAAAATTTAATAATGATTTATCTCAAATTCAAAATGATACTTTTAAAAGCTACATCAACTTTAGGACGATAAAAAGAGGATAAAAAAAAATAATCAATAGCATTACTTGTGGGATTCGGATGCTCCAAACAGCCTTGGATATGGAGCCTACTTATCCGAGAAACTTGGGCCCCGCATTCTCTCTCTCATTGCTTGCACTAATTTTTGGAATCCAAGTAAAAAAATTTAGGAGATTTCAATCCGAATAATGTTAGAGAGAAGATCCAGGTCTTCTTTATGTCATTTTAAAATTAATGAGACTTTTAAAATTATCATTGGATTTGTGATAGACAAATATTAGATTTTGATCCAATGGTAATTTTAAATGACATATTAATTTTGGAAAAACACAAGGAATACACGAGTCTTCCCTCTAGCATTATTCTCTTAATCCTCGAAGAAGTAAACAAATTCAAAATAAAAATAAAAAGTACATATACTCTCCTCAACTACCACCTCATTGTCAAAGTGTTCTACAAACTATCAATTGTGTCAATGTCCTTCTTAAACTACTAAAAAATGTCAATGTATTCTATAATGATAAAAATACCCTTCATAAAATTAAAAAAATTAAAAACTACAAAAATTATTATTATTATTTTGTAAATCTAAAAAATAAACTAAAATTAAAATTTAAAACAATTTTTTAAAAAGAAGAAAAAAACCAAAATGAGCCATCCTTTGACTAACATAAGGTGGTTGGACTACCCCTTGACTATCAGGGGGTAGTTAGGCCACCCTCTCACCTCATTTAAATAAAAATAAAAAATAAAAAATAATAAGGGAGTTGCTGAACCATCCCTGTTGGCCAAGGAGGTGGCTTAGCTATCCTTTTTAAATAATAATAATAATAGTTTTAGATTTTTTTCTCATCAAAAATTTTTAAAAGTCATTTTTGTTTTTTTGTTGACTTTAGGGGGGTACATTGATATTTTCTATTAGTTTAAAATGGATATTAACATAATTAGTAGTTTGAAAAGCATATTAAGAACGTGATGATAGCTCAAGAAGTGTATGTATTTTTTCCAAATAAAAATGAACAAAATGGTTGGAGGAAAGTTTGCCATACATTGCTAATAAACGTACTTGATGGTGATGGTCTGAAGGTAAACATCACGAGCAGGTGATGATAGTGAGCTAAAATAATAATTTGGTGGCAAATAATGGTTCTTAAAGTTGTAATATCTTTCTTATTCTTTGGCTTCTTTGTATCTTCTCTTTTTATGCTTTTGTGTTTTTTCCCAACATCAAGATAGAGAAATACGCCTAGTTATCAAGACCAGGTTAGTAAAAAAAGGAAAATAAATAAATAAATAGAGAGGTCTCCAATAAAAGCAAAAAGTCTCATAATTAATTCCCTTAAAAACATATACCAAAAAACCCAATAATATGTCTTCAGTTTTTCTCATAAAAAAAATGCACACGTGTTCTTTTGTTTTCCACGTAATCTATTATCTAAATTGTTTTTAAGGACCACATGGCTCCCTTAAAATGCCATATGTTTTGATATGCTTACATGTCTTATAATTTGTTTGAGATTGCGAGTTTGCATATTAAAAATATGATTTTAAATAAATCATAAAAAATATATTGTTTGGATGTACATTTTTAAAGAATTGAGAGTTAAAAAAGTAGAAAAATTTATGTTTACAAATTGCAGACAATGTAATGCGTTTTTAAAAACGTTAAATTTTAAAAATTAAATTACAATTTTAAAAGTTAAACTACAATTTTACTAAACGTTCAATTATGTTCTCTCCCCTCATTATTTTTAAATCGTACTTTTTAAAATTACAATTCCAAACAAATTATTAGAAGATTCTCGTAAACTTTGAGTCTAGTTACACTCATGCTTGTCTTATCTAGTCCAATTCAACCAAAGCAAATATATTGGGCATATTAAGACAGACACATAATTTCATTCATGCCATGTCAAGAGGACACTTCAAAATGTGTGAAGTAAAACAGATGAATATGTAGCGTTCAATGGTTTCCAAACATTTCAAGGTGCATGACTCCTAAATTTACATATATTTTGGACAATGTGGACCACACTTGAACATATATCATATATGTCTCCACAACACAATGTCCTTGGATTTACAACCGTCCTGATGGATCATGTAATGTGGGGTTCCTGCAAAAATAGAGAGGCACAGATTTGTTGACCAGTTGAGTGTTGACCACTATGTATAATATAATTATGACAAAAAAACAAAACCTAAAACCGTTGCCCTTTTCCTCTTTGTATTTGCTTAAAAAATAAAATAAAAAATCTTCTTAAAACCCAATTTTATCCCCCCACCCCACCCCCAAATTCCATTTACGATATTTATTACAATGCTTCATTACTTAAAGGTAAATGTATAATAAGTAGTTGAGTGAACATTGTCAATTTTAAAATTGATTTTACCTGCTTAGTTTTGCAGGGGATTTGAAATAGGTCTTTTGCGTGTTTTCTGTTCAGTGAAGTGACGCCTGTCAAGCCATGTCAACATTTTTGTTGCATCATATTATAATAAATATATTTTTATTAAATGCTAAAAAATATATTTTTTTTAAAAAAAACTGAAAAAACAATAGGTGTGGAAAATGATCTCTTGTTTTTTTTTTTTTCCATACTATAGTATAGTTTGTTTGTGTTAAATATATTGAATAATAATAAATAGAAAAGGGAGAGAGAGAAAGCAAGGAGGATGTATGAACTATATCTTATATTAATAATTATTGAGCATGTATTGAAATATTACAAATACTTATATTAAATAGAGAGGTTATGAGTATAAACAAATAAACTAAACTAAATAAGGTATAGAGTAAACCTAGAAGAAAAACAATAATATAAAATATGAAATATTCTAACCACTAGTTTGTTTTTTGTTTCTTGTTTTTATGTTTTCTTAAGGTTTGGATTGAATGTATTCCATTTCCTATTCATATTGGTTTGGATTTTGAGATTCCAAATGTTTTAAATTTAGCGGGCTCTTAAGAATATAATAATACATATACTACATATACATCCCACAATATCATATAAAATTGATGTAGTAAAGTTTAGCAATCCTTGTTAAAAAAATAAAATCAATTACTATTAGACTTTGTCACGTTAGCTTATTAGATCTTTGTGAGATTTATACGTGGTATGTAGAATTACTCTAAGAATGTAGATATGATTGATAATGGTTTTTGAAAAGTATTTTTAGTTTTAATTTGCGAAAAAAAAATGTTTAGATGTAAAAGTATATATATATATATATTGAAAACAGAAAATGAGTGTACATTTTTAAAAACACATGATTTTAAAGGTAAACTATGATTTTAAATGCCAAACTGTAATTTTACCAAATGCATAATTGTATTTTTAAAAATGAAAAAATGTAAAATTCGTTCATGTGGTTGACCTAAATTACAGATCACTCTCTTAGGTATAAGAAAAGATTTTGAGGTCCTCATGGTTGGCCAAAATAACAAATTACTCCTTAAAACAAATTTTCGTCAGTCATTTTAACAGAAACCGTTAGTCTGCCAAGTTAGATCAATAGGGTAACACGCTATTGTTAAAATGATTGACATGTCAGATTAATGGTTTCTGTTAAAATGACTGACAGAAATTTATTTGAAAGAGTAATTTGTTATTTTGGCCAACCACAGGGACCTTTGAGTTTTTTTTTTTTTTTATACTACTTGGAGTGATCTGTAATTTATGCCAACCACATTGACTAATTTTACATTTTTCCTTTTTAAAAATTACATTTTCAAATCACATGTGTTGAAATTACTATTTTTGAATCGCAAACTCAAACATACCCTTATTCTCTTATTTTGTCATAAGCCAATATTATATTTTAAAATATTTATTTATCAATGCTAAAAATCTTAATCTAACACAAGTGCAATATAAACCTCGAATTATTTACCCTTTGCTTTGCACATTACATGTCTTATATATGTTACATACACTCTTATCTATTATGATTGATCTTTTACCCATCACCAAAAAAAAAAAATAAAAAAAGTGAAGATATTATCATTCACAAAAAAAAAAACCCACATATTTGATATTCCTATCCTAGGGATGGATCGATAGCGGGTTAAGTGAGATTTTATTTTAAAATTATATTCCTTCCTCCTTAAATAAACATTTTGATTCCGTTCTTGGAAGGAGTTAGGTTCCTTTACGAATAGGGACGAAACTATAAATTATTATCGAGTGGGCCAAAGCATTAACATAATACCTCTACAGCATAGGGCCTCCGGCCTCGTAGTAATACTTAAAAGTTTTTCTTCTTTTGTGTATTATTTTTTGGACAGAAATTAGCTACAAACTAGTTTGTAGTTTGTAGCTAATTTCTGTCCTTATTTTTTTCCCTAGTTTTTTTTTTTTTTTTTTTTTAAAGTATTTTTCGGTTGTCTGGATGTTCTTATTCATTTTTTTCCCCTAATTTTTTTTCTTTTAGTTGTTTCTTATAAACTAAAAACTACTATAGTTATTAAATAACAATTAAAAGACATTGTAGTATGTAATTTGTAATCAATTGACTGAATCCCCGTTTAATTGTTTTGGTTTAGCTTAAGTTCTTTTATTTTGATTGTTTTGGTGCCTTAACTTACGTATGCTGATACACATATAATAATGTACTTTATATTATGGAATCATCAATTGACTTAAGACCATGTTTATTTTATTTTATTTTTTAGTGGGTTAAAGTTAAAAGATTCATACTTTGGTACAACTCGAACTTGACGTGTAACATAAGGGCTGATAATTTTTTATACGATCCGCAAATTCAACACGAAATTAATGGGTTAGAGTTGAAAGGTCTGACTCGTTTAAGTTAATATATCAAATTATAATTAATTTATATAATTTTATATTTGTGTCTCATACAACTTAAACCAAATAGACTAATAAACATTGGAAAAGTCTACTTTTTCTACTCTCCCATTCAACTTCTATCCAACTCATGTGTAAAACTTTTTAAATTTTTTTTTTTAAAAAAAACATAAAAAAAGTTAGATAGGGTTGGATGCTTGGGTTGGACACCAAGCATCCCCCATAAAAATTTCCACACAAAAATATGGTTATAGATCTTGTACCTTAACGAAAGTTTTCACGTCTACCTTATATCTTAACCAATTCCTTTTCTCCAACATCATGGAGCATTAGGGTTTTCCTCTTTTTTCTTTGAAAAAATATTTTAGCCATTTTACGTACAAAAAAGCCAACTAAATTTGTTGCTTGAAATATATATACTGCGAAACGATCTTATATGAGATTTTTGCTGCATATCAATTGTCATGGGGTTAAAGAACGTGGTCTTATTCTTAAGCTATTTACGTCTAAAGGAAAATTCAGGATAAAGTTGAAATTTTGCTCGATAATGTTTTCAAGAAAATTCCGAAATTTTTTGGAAAAATGTTGCTACAGTTGGGCAAAATGAGAAGAGTAGCTTATCATTTCACATTATTATTATGTTTTTCCTTTTAGATTGTCATTGTGTAATGTTAGACTTTTTTTTTTTTTTTTTTTTTTTTTTTTTTTTTTTAATTTAAAATTTTTTATTCGTGTAATGTTAGATTTATAACTGCTTTACAATTAATTTTTTTTTATTTTACAATTAATTTTTTTTATAATTTGTTGATATGTGTAAGCATATAATTAAATTATGCTAAAAAAAATTTTAGTGACTGATATAATTTCAATTACATGTTAACATGTGTTAATAAGTTATAGAAAAATTGTAAATTAGTTATAAGTCTTGCATTATTCGTGTCACAATTATATTCAAATACTCGGGAGAAAAAACATTTCACCAATGCATCGTAATGGTAACAAATAAACATCAATATCATTAAAATAAAAACAATCCAATTTGTAATAGGGTTATAGGGTTATTTTAAAATCTCGAGTTAATAAGTTAATCCCTTTTTGTGAGTAGCTTTTTCATCATTTCATGTTTTATTTATTTATTTTGAAATGAACTTTCAGGATATTATTAATAACTCACAAATTTTTTTTAGCATATATAATATCATGAATAAAAATAAGAGAATCTTTTAATCAAATTTGCTCTAAAGATTGCCGTAAAGGCCCCTTTGTGAAACTACAAGATTTTTATTTTTTTAGGTTACTAGAAAATTATTAAGAACCATATTGCAAGATTTTAAAAATATCAATATAGATATGGCTAAAATTTTCTTTCAAATGTTATTTTATTGAACTGACAATGACATCTATTCAAAATATATGTAATTTTTACAAATGCTTCTAAAAATTCATATATTTCAACAGAGTATATGAGAATCACGGTTCGGTTTATTAAAATTCTTATTTTTTGTATTTTTTTTTTTCAAAATAAAAAAATTAATAAACAATTTAAATACAAAACATTCATAAAAGCACAAAAATAATATTTCACATACATGTCACATAAAAACACATTTTCAAATAAAAAACAAAAAAAAATTTCCAAAAAACATATTAACATACAAAACCCATATATTTTGAACGCATATCAATTTAACAAATTTCTTCAACTTAATTTAGAGTAAAATTTATTAACTAAGAAACACTAAACCTAAAGACGGACCTAATATTATAACTATCAATATAAAATATATAGTAATATAAAAATTAATCATTAATTCAGTACTAATAACTGTCACAGCATTCTAATTGGCGAATTGTCTTTGAGTCTTTGTCTCTTTATAGCAGTCTATAAGTAGATAAACAGTACTTTAAAACATATTATCGAAATAACCAAAACCGGACGTAAAACACGGTTTAAAAAGAATTTAGTCTGACAAATCTACTGGTCTCTCGCCCTTTTGTTACCTACTCCCTCACTCAATTCACTCCATTGTCTCACTCTAAAAAAAAAAAAAAAAAAAAAATTCAGTCCACTGTCCAAAAAGACGGAGAGAGCGCCTCGGAAGAAGAAGAACCAAGAACAGAAGCTACTACACCGCTTACAACCAATGGCGACCTCTGTGCTGTGATTTTCAAAGAATAGTTGAAACTCTCTCACAAAACTCACCAGCACCAGCTCTCCGAAGATACATTACAGGTAAACATTTTCTCAAAATTTATTCTTTATTCTCATTCGAACAAATGTTCTCTGCGTCTTGTTGTGTAGTTTCTCGCATTTTCTCGGCAGCCAAACGAGTTCCTGTGCCTTTTGTTTTGTTTTTGTTTTTGTTTTTCCTCTCCAAGTTTTCCTTTCAAATTTGATATTTTTTTAACTTTTTATTTCTCTTTCTCCGAATGTAATGATGTTTCTTTTGAAGTTCTTTTTGGACGAGACATAATTTCACATATAGAAAAGTTATTCTGCAGAAAAGCGATGCGCTGGGGCTCTTTCTTCGAGCTCCAGAGCTGGAAGATTGTAGGCTTTTTGTTCTTTTCCGGACTTGAAAAGCAAATCGAATCTCAAAAAGGTTGATTGTATTTTTCCCACTTTCTATGGTTTCCTATAAAACAATTTTCCTAAATGTCGCCTTCTCGTTCGATATTGTGCTCTGCATTGCTTCCTTCTGCTGTCCGTTTCACTGATTTCCTTCCTTATGCTTTAGATCTGTTTGGCGTTTGTTTCCAGGAAAACACCTATTCATGTATAGCCTTTTTTTTTTTTTGTTTTTACTTAAAAAGTTGGACATCAATTTTCAGCGTGGATATTTAACGTTGAAGTTCTTTATTAGAAGTTATTAAATCCTGCCTTTTGTTTTTTCTGTTTCAGTCCAGTAAAAGTCATTTACATTTTCACGGGAAAAAGATTCCGAGAAAGATTTTCTGTAGAAACGAACGGATTAATTGTGTTTGCAGGCTTTTGGCAGACATAATCAGTGGGTAAGACCGTAAGAGCGGTTTCTGGGTCCAAAAAATTTTAAAACCCCACATGTCACAGTTTCCCCCCTTCGTCACGGCAAAACTGGAGGGTTAATAACTGCTCCACGTCTCGAAATTACAGAAACGCCCCACTGTGGGGCTGAATATATATCATATAGTATATACCATTTGAAGTACGTCTCTCGTGTGGAGATGAAGGGTTATTTCTGTGATTTTGTCAACCCTCCCTGTAGCTGTAGGTCCGTCCTGTCTGACACTAGGAGTTGGTGATTGTGAAATTTACACAAAGTACTGTTTGGTTAACGTTTTGAAAAAACAATGCCCCCCATTCTTTAACCCTTTTATTTTTTGCTGTGTTTTATCTATCTTTTGTTTTCAATCAACTTTATGGTTACCATTTCTTTTGCCTTTATGACTTCATATGGGATGATAAGGAGCACATGCCCTCCTTCATGAACTCATTAATTTCATCATGGACATACACATTGGATGCCCTTATCTCACTTTTGATTTTCTCTGTGAACTGTTGCAGGCCTTGTGGGTCAGGCAGCATTTAAGTAGCTGGGCTTATACATTGACCCCATTTTCACTTTGTTCCTAGAAAGGAAATTAAAATCATGCAGACCCCAAAAGCAAGGTAACCTCAAATATTCTTTTGATCTCTTTAGTTTAGAGGCTTCTCGGCAACTTGCTTTGTTAATTTGAAGGGCTTGGTTTGGTATTTGAAGCGGGCGGGGCAATGCTGTTTGAATTCACGTAGTAGTATATTTTGTGGTTTTTGCCATTTGTTCCATTTATGGTCTGTTCTAAAGGCATACTGCAAAGGTGAACATGGGCTATCTTGCTTTGGTAGTTATTGAGCGCTTACAGTATAGAATATTGTGACTGCCAGTCTGCCAAAGATCCTTGATCATTTAGCGCTTCACTCTTTCATAACTTTTTATTGGGTTTGTGTTTTTAGTTTTTATTTTTCCTTGAAATATCTGTAAATGAATCACGTAGCCACTATCCAGTTACCAGTTACCAGTCACCATCTATTTGTCCTTGTCTCTGCCTTAAACATGGGGATATGCTAGGGCCTCTTGTGGACCTGTAGATGCACTTCAAGGAACATAGAGGGTTCCAACTAGCCCTGGACAAAACATACAATATTAGTATGCTAGGGCCTCTTGTGGACCTTTAGATGCACTTCAAGGAACATAGAGGGTTCCAATTAGCCCTGGACAAAACATACAATATTAGTATGCTAGGGCCTCTTGTGGACCCGTAGATGCACTTCAAGGAACATAGAGGGCTCCAGCTAGCCCTGAACAAAACAGGCCATATTAGTATTTCCAAAACCATGGTGGATCGCTGGTTTATTTGTTCCTTACACCCTTTGTTTTCTTTTTGGATAACATGTTGTTGTTCAGTGCTTTCATTTGATTAATATTGGTTATTATATTTTTTTTTGAATATTTACTTCTCTGTATAGTTTGTGGTAAAGCATAATTCATAGATTAAATTTTATCACTGATGATGTCTCAGGTGGCTAGTCCTTCAATCGGCTGGCTGACTTAGAATATGGTCTAAATATATTGATGAACTGGCAGAATGTATGCAAGTTTAATGGGACTGTCACTATGTATTTTAATTTAATGACTACAATCAGTTTTTTTTTTAATAGAAGTTTGTGATTTTTTACACTACTGTAACACATACCTGATTGCTATGTCACTTGTCTTGATATCAGAAGTGTTCCCTCAGAAGTGCCTCAAAAGGTTTCTCCTCGAGCTGTACGCCAATTCAAGCCAGTTGCATTAGAAACTGACTTTGCCTCTGCTTCTACTCAAACTAGTAGAACATCGAAAGATAGAAGCCCAAAAGTTGTCGAGCGCAGGTCACCGAGAAGCCCAGTCTCTCAGGTAAATGGATTACACCATCCTTGCTGCATTATTCAATTAAGTAAATGTTGCAATACTTTTTGGAATTTATTGTAAGGATAGTGTAACAGCTCAAGCAGTTAGTCTTTTTCTGTTTAGATGTTTTGTGCAAGCTCTGGTTGAGAAATTTTTATGAGAATCTCTCTCTCGTTTGATAATTGTGTGGTTAGAAATTAGAATACACGTAATCAATTATCTCAATCTCATATTCTTATAATGTGAAAGACTTTCCATCCAAAAAAGTATCATGCTGCAGGCTGCCTTCATTCTACATTACCTAATATGAAATTTTTCCATCATAGGTATCTTGCATTAAGTTTATTGTTGATCTTAGGGAGGGCTTTACGAGAATTAAGTTAGATGTTTAGTAGTCGAGGGAAAAAAGAAAGTTAGATGTTCAGTCTCTGGATTAGAAAGAGGTGAGGCAAGAGAAGCTTTATAATTCTTTTCTTTAGAATAGCTTTTTCTTGTCATATGTGGATGCAGGCACATTACTAACCCTTGTATAACTTTTTGTGTTATTGCATTATTTCTTTATATTTATGTGATTAGTGCACGGTATTTTTCTCCTCATTCTTATTATGTTGTATTATTTATTTATCTAGTCTTTCGGCCACATGATTGTTACTTGAGCTTTTTTGTTTTTTTCTTCTTTTTTATTTTATTTTATTTATTTCTATGTAGTTTTGGCGTAAAATTTTCATTTTTTGAGAAAGTTAAAGTACTTATGTTGCATGATAGTTTCTTGTGTTTTCTGTACAAAGTTACAGAAGTAGGAAGTTGTTGAGGATTTCTAAATTTGCTTCTTTCTTGCTCCAGAAAAAGCGCCCAAGCAGAATATCTGAATTGGAATCCCAGGTTTTTCAACTTCAGGAGGAACTGAAGAAAGCACAGGACCAGCTGAGTTTGTCTGAATCATGGAAGAAGCAAGCCCTCCAAGATGCTGAGGAGTCCACGAAGCAACTATTGGCCCTTTCTTCAAAGCTTGAAGGGTCACAGCAGCAGCTTCTGGAGCTGTCTGAGGAAGCTCACGTTGTTGAGCTGCAGAACATCTCACAAGAACCGGATCCAGCAGGGCAGTCTGAGCTTGAGGCTGTCCAGAAGCAGAATGCAGTTGACTCAACTGCCGTAGCCTCTGCCATGAACGAGATTCGGCAGCTCAAGGTCCAACTTGAAATTGTAACTGAGTCTGAGGCTACACAAACCAAGTACATAGAATCAACAAATGCAGAGCTCCAGAGCTTGAAAGGAAACCTTGTAGAATCTCTGTGTCTTGTGGAGAACATGAAAAACCAGCTACAGGTTTGCAAAGAATCAGAAGCTCAGGCCCAAGCTCTGGCTAGTGAAACTCTGCTGCAACTAGAAACTGCTAAAAAAACTGTAGAGGTGCTTAGCTCAGATAGCATGAAAGCTAAGGAAGCTTACAACTCCATTGTCTCAGAGTTAGACCAGTCAAGGGCACATGTGAACTTACTAGAAGGACTTGTTAGAAAACTTGAGACAGACCTGAAAGATGCTAGTGGCAGCCTTTCTCAAAATCCACCAGGTGATCATAACCTTGAGCTGGAACTTGTAAATAATCTAGAGGCAGGGGAATCAATTCAGATGAAAGCAGAACTTTATTCATTGAAGTCTGAGGTAGCACGACTAAGATCTGCTTTAGAAACTGCTGAGACCAAATACCATGAAGAACAAATTCGAAACACAATGCAGATAAAAAGTGCTTATGAACTTGTGGAGCAGATGAAATCTGGATCAAGTCTGAGAGAGGCTGAATTGGAGGCAGAGCTTAAAATAACGAAAGTTGATGTTGAAGAGTTGAAAGCAAACCTGATGGATAAGGAAACTGAATTACAGGCAATTTCTGAGGAGAACGAGGGGTTGAATTTAAGGCTTGAGAGGAACCTGTCGTGCCAGAGAGAATATGAAATAGAAAAGGAGCTGAAAAAATTAAATGAACATGTTGCAGACTTGAGGGCCAATTTGATGGATAAGGAGACAGAATTGCAGAATATATCAGAGGAAAATGAAATGCTGAAATCAGAAATCAAGAAAAGGGAAATGGATGGGGGTAAAGTGAATGACGAGGTTGTTGCAGAAGTAGAGGCAGCAAAGAATGCAGAGCGAGAGGCTCTCATGAAGCTTGGTATTGTGATGGAGGAAGCAGATAGGAGCAACAGAAGGGCAGTGAGGGTGATTGAGCAGCTGGAGGCAGCACAATCAGCAAATTCAGAAATGGAAGCAGAGTTGAGAAAGCTAAAGGTGCAGTCTGATCAGTGGAGGAAGGCTGCGGAAGCAGCTGCAGCCATGCTTTCAGCTGGGAATAATGGAAAGTTCATGGAGAGAACTGGATCATTGGACAGCAACTATAATCCCGTTGCAGGGAAGCTTAGCTCCCCTTACTCTGAAGAGATGGAAGATGATTTACTGAAGAAGAAAAATGGCAACATGCTAAAGAAGATTGGAGTGCTGTGGAAGAAGCCACAGAAATAATAAAATGACCATACAGGTTGATTTTGTTTGCTATTATTGTTCAATTGTTATTATTTCAACCATGGGAATCTTTTTTTTTCCTAACTGCATGTTTCTCTCACAGAGAGTTTGGATGTTCACTGCAATCAAGTGTTATTCTGAGTAAATATTGGCACTCTTCCAAAGCTCTCAGTGGCAGTTTAATGGCAGTAATTTCTCAGCTTTTCGAGGTCATTTTACATTAACCTAATAGGATATATTGTATTAGAAAATATCCTGCTTTATGTGAAAGTGGAGCTGCAATGGTTTAAAATTTTGAAGGTTTATCACTTGCTGTAATTCTCTCTTTAAGAACCAATTTACTACCTCACTTTGGAGTCATTTTATGGGTACAAGGTATTGGTTGTGTATATAAAATTATCGCTTTCTTTATAGTGTAAAGCAGCTATTTTTGGCTCTCTTTAAGGTGTTTAAAGCGGCATTGTCAGGGAATATTTTAAGGATAAATTTGGTGTAGCTACTTCACTAATGCATTCATTGTCTAGGATGCAACAATTCAGACAAATGACTTTACGAGTTATAGGTTTCATGGGTTTGCAGCAATTCACTTTATGTACGTGCTTTATTATCCATTTTCCTCTAACATTCTATGTATATAGGTCTCTCTTTTTTTTTTTTTCCTGAGATATATAGGAAAAGAGAAAGAGATCAAGGTGGGTCTTTCCCACTCATTCTATGTATATAGGTTACCTTTATATAAAACTACCATTCTTATGAACTTCAAACTCACATCCCCTCAATATCTAGTGATCTTTTGACTATGATTATGGACTTTTCTTTTAATTCCAAAAAATACAGAGTCTGCGATATGATGGTTAACGTTACTAATTGCTAAAATTTGTTTTGCATAATTTTTGAACTACTTTTATTCTTCCATTGGCTCAAGTTTTCTATTAAAACGTTTTTCCTTTAGTGGATTTGATAAAAAAAAATTTTTTTGAAGGGAAATTATATTTGAGGCTCTCATGTTTTCGCTTATTTTGATTTTAAAATCCGAGCTTTCAATTTTAAGACCCAATCTCGGCCGGATTTTGATTAAATAATTTTGTTCATATTTCCATCAACTTTGAAATCTTTTTATTTTTTTAAAAAAATTCTTTTGTAGCTACACCCTTCCAATTTCTCTATCCTGTCTCTCTATCTCGAATTGGATCCCTTGGAAATTTGCAATACTTCAAATCCTAACCCTTCACTTGTAATGTGCTATGTCGTCATACCTATAAAAAAGAGCAAAAAAATGAAAAGAAAAGAGAGGTCGTCACTCCAAAACAATTCATGAGAGTGGTCGGTCACTCTTAATACAAATCATGGTGGTAGATGGTTCCTCCGATATGACTCACAAGAGTAATTGATTATCCCTAAACCGTTGATGGGGTGGCCAGTCGTTTCCAAACAATTTATGAAAGTGACTAACCATCTTATGCTTTATTTTAGAGGTGGCTAGAAGAATTAACTTGGGGTGGTTGGCTCTCTACATGATTTGTTACCCTCATGAGCTGTTTAGGGGGTGACCAACCACGCCTCATGCTTGTTCTGTTGTTTCTTCATCTTCATAAATTGTTTAAGGGACGTACTAGGCTACTAGCTACTCTTATAAATGGTCTTTGATGCAAGGGCAGACCTAGGTGTGAGCTAGCCACTCCTATCGTGTTTTGTAGAGCTAAAATTATTCCCACCAACCAATGTTTTTCTCCATAGTTTCTACTCAACCTTTTCCTTATGTTTCCTTTGGAATTTATCATTTTTTTAAATGAATAAATTTATCAATGTTATCATAAATATTCCACCGACCTCTGTAGTTTTTCTTTCGTACAACACCAATGTCGTATTTTGCAAAATCACCGCATCTATGTGATTCAAGAATTAGAATACCTTGGCAGTTGATTTGTAGTTGATAAACCAAAATCACTTCTTTTGTGGATGTCTCAAAATGGACAACAACACATTACATGTATCTGGATATTAGTCCCAAAGAAACAACAAATAATCTAGATTTTCCAAAAGGTACTGGATTTGTTTGATAAAGCCTTTTATAGAGTATTTTTTATTTTTTGATTGAAAAAATGTTCTAATGTATCTAATGGAGAAAATATTTTTAAAAAGCAAAAAAACTTTCTCTAAAAACGTTGTCAAATATGAGGCCAGGCCACTATTTTTGGCGAAAATTTCATGATTGATGGACGGGCCTTTCTTCGGCAATTCGAATTCTCTGCTGGGCTTGCGTCCGTACCAAGATCTTCAAAATGGGCTCATCTTGGGCTCACAAATGCGGGCCTATGATTCGTTTACGCGAGGCTGAGATTTGAGGCCTAGCGTTTTCTTGAATAAAACGCCGTATATTTCCGCGTTTTTGTCCCACACCAAAAAGAGCATTTGTAAAATAGTAGATACTTTAAAAGCCCATAAGGTTAGGGTTTTTCGGCTTTCGTTGTGGCGGCCTAAGCTCTAAAGCTTCTCTCTGCGACTGCCAAGCTCCGAAGCCCTTTGTCACAGTCGAAGCGCCTCTTCACTCGGTCAACATGGGGTGAGTTTCGCTTCCGAGTTCTATTCAATTCCTCCTCTCTGTTTGTTTCCTCCGAAAATATTGATCTTTCCCGGAAAAAATATCTACTCTAGTTCATGCTACACTCAGTTTTGATGGATAATACTCCAGGAACATTTATCTGTTACTTGGAAAAGAATGTTTCTGAGTACTCAATTGTAACATTGTGCTCAATCTGATGCCTGATTGGAAATGTGATTGCATTACTCTGTCATTGAATCACTGAGTTTTTTTTTTTTTATTAATTGTTTTTATTAGGAAGCTGAAGAAGTGGTGAATTCATCGTTTTTAGGACCTATTTGGTTTGTGAATCTAGAGAGAAAAAATTTTCCGAGTACCATAAGCATTTCAATAGTCTAAAACAATAGATGGTAGTGAAATAGATGTTTTCGGGACAGTTTGTGATGCTAAATAGGAGGCCATTTCACAACATCTTTCTGAAAATTGTTTAAGAAACCATATCTATCTTTATCCCTTTTCCCAAAAAGGAAGTAAAAATAGGGGGGAAAAAAAGAACGAAAAAACTTAACAAAAGAACGGCTAAATATAAGTTTTACTATGTGTGTTGTTGAATTATGATTATCACTTTAAAAAACAAAAATAATTACATCCAAATCAATCTTGTTCTGTAAATGCTCAAATGTGATCAAACGGATTTTCGTGCATGTATACCGAAATCAGCATTAGTACTCTCTCAAATGTGCTTCTTTTGATGTCTGTGTCCTGTTGTGCAAGGCCGAGCCTCATAGGGAAGATGATTTTTCAATTGTCAGTGTATGTGTAGGTTTCTAACTAAAAATACTGATAGTAAAGGTGGGTTAATTTACTGCAAAGGGGCACAAAGATTTGATAAATCCCATAAGCTATTTTTAGCAAGTTGAACATAACCGGTTGTATTGCTTTTGGTTGAAAGCTTCTGATTAAATATTTGGTTCTGAATGTGATGGTTTGTTGTTAGAAACTTACACTATTTTGTCTTTGCTTGTCAATCAACGTTCATTATTATGATGTGAAGAATCAACAAAACTGGCACTAGGAACTTTTAGATGCTCTCATTGTGTCTTGTGGTCTGGTCTCCATAAGATATGTTGTTGCCCATGGGGAATGTATGGGGAGTTTAGTTATATCTACTTTTCTGCCACTAGGGACCTGATTGTATCACTTAAAACTTTTAAGCTGCATTTGGAATATGGTAATGACATATTTCTACCATGGCTTGTAATGTCATTGCTTGCCAGTCACTCTGTTTAAAACTGCTTATCTTTGAGTTATTTTTTTTTACTTCTTTCATATATATCTATTATTGTGTTTTCTTTTGTAACTATAAGTGAGTGAGTTTTCTCCAAAAAAAAAAAACTATGAGCGAGTAAATTAGTAACATGCAAGTGATCTAATTACAGGAAGACACGTGGAATGGGAGCTGGTCGCAAGCTTAAGTCCCACCGTAGAAGGCAAAGGTGGGCTGACAAGTCATACAAGAAGTCCCACCTTGGCAATGAATGGAAAAAACCCTTTGCTGGATCATCTCATGCAAAAGGCATTGTTCTCGAAAAAATGTAGGGTGAAATCTGTAGATGCTTATTCTTTTGATGAAGTTACCCTTCCTCCAGTTCATAATATCTCAGATAGCTTCTAACTTATTGGTCTGGTTGCATTGTACAGTGGTATTGAGGCTAAACAGCCAAACTCTGCTATTAGAAAATGTGCTCGAGTTCAGCTGATTAAGAATGGGAAGAAGATTGCAGCTTTTGTTCCAAACGATGGTTGCTTGAACTATATTGAAGAGAATGTGAGATCATTTTCCACCTCTTGGTTTTAATGCAATAAATTAATTGTTCAATTTCTTTTATTGGTATACATATTGATAGATATTACTGTTATTTATATGTTAAATAGACAGATTGGATGGAAAAAATCATAATGATACTCAACAATAAAATACTAGGAAAAGGCCCCATGTGGTTTGTTCTTGCTATCAAAATCTAATTTCCCAAAATGAGAAGCAAAAATATTCTGATAAAGACATTCCTCAGTAATATCATTATGACTTTTGAAGTCATGTGCGGTAGTTCACCTACTCCAAATACGAATACATGCCATGACCTTTGGCAATGTTGTTAATCAATTCCATGATTGTTTTATCCACTCCAGCTCCCCCCTATAGCCCTATTTTTCCTCCTCTGCAATAAGGAGCTAAAATATCTACTACTTTAACTTCTGTCTCAAAAAACATCAATTCATCTCTGCATTTTCTCTGAATAGAGAATAATTGCAGAATTCATTCCCAAGGGGATACCTTTATTTATTAGTTTCACAATTCTCATCAAATCATGTTGACAATAGCCAGTTTGATCTTTTTAACTGAGAAAGTTTATGGTTCGGGTCCCTTATTTATGTCAAAAATTGATACATTTCTTGTATAGAATATATTCTATACCACCTAATTTAATTGATAAAAGCTTCTTGTCCCATATAGATGGATATTTTATGCGAAGAATATAAGAAATGTCTAAAGATAAGGAATATGTTGTTAAAGATCTTTTAAAATATTGTTCATAAAATTGAACGATCTTTTCTTGTTCTTTTTGCCCCTACTATCTAGGTGGCTTCTGTTGTATACTTCTTGTGTACGTGGGGGTACCTTACGCTTTTAATGATATATTGATTTATTATGAAAAAAAATATTGATCAAAAAATTACAAAACAAGTTCTATCATTAATTCTTCTGCTATATTATGCAGGATGAGGTGCTGATTGCAGGATTTGGCCGAAAGGGGCATGCTGTCGGAGATATTCCCGGAGTCAGATTTAAGGTTGTGAAGGTATCGGGGGTGTCTCTTTTGGCCCTCTTCAAGGAGAAGAAGGAGAAGCCAAGGTCTTGAACTACCTTCTCTAAAACTCCAGCCTGTTATTGGATTTTTTAACTCTTCAGTTAGGAGAGCATTTTGTGAGCAGTCCTACCCCCTTTCTTCTGCCTCTTCTTTTCTCTCCTTTGATTACATCCATTTTTCTCATGGAACCCACTGTCTAGCTGCTTCCCTTTCATTGGGACAAGCTAGGAATCCGCCTTTTGTCATTGTAAAACTGAAGGATATGGTAACTATTGCTTATCCTCTTTTCTTGAATTTCTTTGCTATGCATTAGGATTTTGATTTTCTATGTTCTGCCATATGATGTCTACTTCTAGAAAATAATTTTTTGGGGTTTTTGTTTTTTGTCCTTTGCTTTTGAAGGGGTGTATGGGGGGTTTGGTGGTGATGGGGATGGGGTGGGGTTCACTCTAGCTTGTTTGTAAATATCATGCAAAATAGGTCAAATGCCTGTGGGAAGTGGGCATTTGAATCTATCTCGCTGGGGCCATTTTGTCCATGATATAGTGCGCAGGCGTCAATCGGATATGAACCAGCCCTATATGTGGTTTCCACATGGGAATTATGCATGTGACTTTGGACATGCAAATTCTCTACTTGAAATATTCAAGTTAATTACCCTTCAACTGAATAAATGGTTCATATCAGATTGGACATGCAAATTACCCTTCATACCCATCATATCCGATTGGACATGCAAATGGTTCATATCCGATTTATAATGTGAACC
Source organism: Betula pendula (assembly GCA_900184695.1). Taxonomy (NCBI): domain Eukaryota; kingdom Viridiplantae; phylum Streptophyta; class Magnoliopsida; order Fagales; family Betulaceae; genus Betula; species Betula pendula. Next base: position 85,167 of record FXXK01000897.1, read on the forward strand.
GAATAAATTACCCTTCACATGTTTGGACATGCAAATTATACCCATGGGGGCTCCAGCTGAACAAATGGCCAAGATCTTTGGACTGCGGAAAGCACATATAACAATCTTAGGGGTAATATCTTTCAAATATCTTGATTTAATTATGTGCATGTTTGGTGTCTAATCACTCATTTGTTTGCACTCAATCAAATGATGTCATCTTTTTGGGAGCTGGGCAGCAGCCATAGTGGAACAGAGTATGTTTCAAAAGATAGGAAGAATCATTACTCCTGCAAGTTGGTCAATCTGGTAATGTATATTTATTATTGTTTTTTTCTCCAGTGGCAGTTTGAAAAATTATTAGATTATGGACTGCATGGAAAAATATGCTGCAATCTGCTATGGGTTTATATAAATTGATGAGAAATATTACCGTAATCATAACTGGAACGACTTCAGAATGTGGGATGATTCTGTTCTTGGTTCAAGGAGAACTTGAGTGCTCAGAAAAAAGAAAAAGAGAAAGTGAGTTCTTGTAAAAATGAATACCAAGCTCTACTCATTTGATCATCCTTTGGGCTAAACAAAAGCTAAATTCTAGCCTTCTTCTTTTTTCCTTTTTTTTTTTTTTTTTTTTCTATTCCAGGTGAAGTACTCTTTAAGGTACGAGTAGGTGTGTTTGGGTCATTTCACCCGACGTTTTTTTGACCGAGTACGAGTTTTTAAAAGAGAATGTTTTGGGCCTATACTATAACCTCGAGATGCCTAGCGTAGAGTGGAGATACACTCATTCACATGAACTCAGCACTAGATGCATATGACCCCTTAAACTATCATTTATAATATTTGACTCATTTAAACTATAGTTTCCTTTCAATTTGCACCCTAGTTAACGTTTGGCCTTAAAATGGAAGGGAACTGGTACATGTGACTTGGACATGTAAATTCTGTACTTTGTAATAATCAAATTTTCTTCTACCAAAGAAATAAAAAATAAAGAGTTGCGGAGGTGGTTCAGCCACCCGCTCAAGAATTTTGAAAATAGTACAAGTTATATGAATGATTTTTTTCAACTATTTTAATATCTAACGGTAACAGACGATCAACCACAAGAAAATGGTAGTATATGAGGATTAAGTATGCCAAATGATAGTTTGAAAGGCTATCATCAAATAATCTGCCAATTCATAGGGTAAAATATAATTTCCCTAGAAAGAAATAATTCTCACATTTATTCTATGACTAGTTTATTGCTTTCAACATAGCACTTGGAATTGCAATTATCTCAGGAGCTATTGCAGTTGCCATACCTCAACCATTTATTTTATCTTTTTGGTAACCATTTATTTCGTCGTTTAAGAATATTGGAATTTATTACAAAAATAAAAAATAAAAAATGGAATGAGCAGAATTGACATGCAAGCAAGTTTTCCAAAAGGGTTGTAATTCCATCAGTTCATTACGTTGTAGCCAATCAAACATGGTCCAGTGAATTCTGAATTTCCGTAGTAAAAAATTGCATTTTCATGTCGGTAAGACGTTTCTACAAAAGTCAATTACGTGGTCCGGTGAAGAAAAACTAACCTTCACGTCCATCACTCACTCACAATTTACAAAATAGTAATAGTAATTTTTTTTTTTTTTTTTTAAATTATGGTGTTTTGTCTTTTTTCATAATGCATGACCAGATCAGTCTTCATCTAATTGTAAGACTATCCGCATCATGAAATGATTGTTATATTCAAATCTTATCTTTTCTCAATTATCGATCCTATTTTTTTTTTAATATATGATTATTTTTGTATATAAATAAAGATCATGGTAATAAACTAATATATAAACACATTGTATTTTAGAGGTAAGTTGAGATGTCATAAGAGAAGGAGAAAATATCCGCGTTGCTGTTTGTAGATGTAGATAATCTTGTCGAACCACATCAGATTTTTGGGTCTTGATTTTTATTTCTTTATCCTCTTCTTCTTTGTAGATATTTTTCTTGTGCGTGTACACTATGACAGGGTCGGAATCGAAATTTTTTACGTGGAGTCTGAACTTACGTAAATAATATATACATATATACTCCATTTATATGTGTGTGCGTGTTTATGTATAACATATAATTTTCATATGCATTTGTAAAAATCAATTAGTTCAGCGATAAATATCAATTTAATAGTTTGTTTTTTTTTTTAAAAAAAATCAATCTAATTTGGAGGAATTTTATCCATCTAAAACTAAAGTATTACATTTTAATTAGTACTTATGTTGATAAGAGCATGCTTAGTTCTCACATAACCAACCTCTATAGTTATGCAATACGAGGAAAAAGCTTTTGGGTATCGAATCAAATCAAATTCTTCCTTTATCAGGGTTTAGAACATTTGTTGTATATGGGTGCGCTTGGCCATATTGTTTGAATGCCATACATCAACTGTCTTGTTGCTCTACCACCTTGATCCTTTTCCCCCTTCCCCTATTTATCTCAAAAAAAAAAAAAAAAAAAAAAAAAAAAAAAACTGTCTTGTTGCCTATTGGCATGATTTGGGCATTGTTTCTACGATTAAGGCTCTAGCCACTGCAGCCAACTTCAAGACAAAAATGCACACACAGGCAAAGAGATAGGGAGAGAGAGAGAGAGAGAGAGAGAGAGAGTTTTCAACATATTTAAAATCATAGTACATACGTCCAACTATTAGTCCTAGAAAAAGAAAAGTTGAGATAGAATTCTGATTCATCATTGTCATTTGTAGGGGCCACAGTATAAAAAATGATATTTTTGCAAGGATGTTCAAATTCCTTGGGGTTGCCAAGGACCCCCCAACACATATGGTGGCGCTGGCTCCGCCCTTGATTGTGAATTCGAACAAAAAAAAATATTGCAAATATTTTGATTTAGTGATAGGTTATGATTATTTAGAATTGAGTTTGTGAGTTTGAATCTAGCTTGTTGCTTTAAACCAAAAAAAAAAAAAAAAAAAAAAACCCTTTTTATTTGGCAAAAATTATTGGGAAAAAAACAAAAAAAAGAAGTACAAGTTTCAAGCTCCAATCGATGGGTATATGTATCTTCAATGTGAAGATAACATGAAATTGCTAACAACCCTAAATAGGAAACATGGTGAAATGTCACTATAAACAACTAGTCAGTGGAAGACAGTACACCATGTTGCAAGCCAAATAGAATCCAAAGATAGCAATGCAAGAGTCTTCCTATTTTCGGCGTTATTTTATAACGATTGACATGACGTATTTTAAATAATATTATTATTAGTGAAAAAATTGACAAAATATCTCTGTTCTTGTTGTTTTTTTTTCTTAAATTTTTTTTTTTTTAAAAAAAATTGAATATTTTAATTAGAGAAACTTGTCTAACAAGACTCCATAAAAAGTGCCTTGTTGGACATGCGTTTCAATCTCAGTATATATATATATATATAATGGATGGATAATGACAGGAATTTTCTCTGGTGTGCGTAACATGTCATCCAAACAGATCATACTTATAACGTTCTCAGATGACTTCAGACTTAAGACAAGTCTGAACCTTAAATTAAACTAATGGGCTACATTTGACAAATTGGATTCGGGGCAGTTGGGCAGCAAGCCAATAGACAGCTGCCATCTGGATCACGGCCTACAAAAAATTCAAACTATCTTCACTAGCTATTGACCATTGTCGCTCGCTCTTAAATTCTACTGTTTTCGGTCTATAAAATATTCAAGAAAACCCATAAAGCAAAAGAAATACATACATATATTTATTTATTTATTTATTTATGCATTCCAATAATTTTCAAACTGATTGCTGAACCATTCTCTCACGCCCAAATCCTAAGTTGGATATTTTGTCTGCCAGGGAAAAGATCAAAATCCATCCCGAAGTTGCTGCACATGCTTCACTGAAATTCATATATTATTTTTTGTTTTCCAATTTTAATATTCTTTTATTATATTCTAAGAATCTACTTGAAAATAAGATGCAATCATGGCAGAATATCTTGAAAAAACCACTCATTTAAAATCCAAACTCCTGCAATTAAAGACTTCAGAGAGTGTTCAGAGATCAGACTGCAGAAAACATGAAACATCACTCTCACTCTCTCTCTCTCTTTTCACCAATATAGAAACTGTATTCAATGATTTTCCAACCTACGCAAGATTCTTTACTTGGTTAGCAAACAAATCTGAGAAATTTCATTAGCTTATCGACCAATAAAAGGAAACCCAAAAAAAAAAGTAAAAAAAAAGAAAAAGAAAAGAAGAAGAACTTCAGAAGAAAAACAGGGATGATTCAGGTGAATCAAATCCCTCCTAACAAAAACCCAAAAAAACTAAAACTGATATTTGAGTCTAATAAGAACACTTCTCCATGTCTACATGAGAGGGCTATTAAGAAGGCCATGCCATGAGGGGGCAATTCCATTCCAGCTTTCTCTTCCTGAATCAATCTCACCCAAATTGTTTCCAATTTCTTCCCCATTCAACTGCCAAGGGAATCCCCACAACACTCTGTTCTGATCATTTTCTCTGCCATTATTACTACAAAATTCTTGCTTCATAGTTGTCACTGTCACAGCTGTTGTCGTTGCAGCATTACTCATTTGTTGATCTTGATGATCATATGGCATCACCATTTCTCCACCCCCATTATCATCAACCTCTCCCATGTTTCCATTACCATTATACCCATAATACCAATTCTGAAAATTACTCTGCCCATCATGAAATCCACTCCTAAGAGCCGTTAAACCTCGAGCATCAAGAAATCCAGGATTTGAACTGTTCATACCATGATTCCCAAGAATATCACCATGGCCGCTTGAAAAATCATGGTGATGATGATCATCAAATCCCATCTGCCCACATGACTGCTTTTGGAGCCTGGCAAATGCAAGGCTGAGATCATTGGGAGAGTCATAAGCCATGGATGGGATGCCATTGATTAGTGGGTTGCTGTTGGGTGTGAGTGGTTGATCTTGCGTCCTCTTTGATGATGATGATGATGATGATCTCTTGTTCTTCCTGCACCCTCCACCCACTGGAACATTCCTCAGTGTTCCTCCTTTTGTCCAGTACCTCCTGCATGATTTGCAGAAGTACCTTGGCTGAGAAAGGCTGTAGTTGTTGTAGTAGCAGAATTTTGTGTTTGTGGAGTCACATCGTGGGCATTTCAGAGCTTGCTCTGGCTGAGGCCTTGGTTTCCTCTCAGGCTGCCCTTTTAAGCACACCAACATGTTTTCAAGTGAATGGGCAGACGACATTTCCTGAACAGACCAAAAGAGAAGAAGAAGAAGAGAATTATAAATAAAACATATCTCTAACAAGACATCATTGATTAACTAAAATGTGAAGATGGTACTCGTGTGCAGTAATCATCACATTATAAATAAAATGTTAAGATGCAAATCTCATGAGATTATTTCACTTCATTAACAACATAATTTTGTTTGCCACACTAATTGCCATAAAAAATTAAAAAAAAAAAAATCTGGGTGAATTGCCTAGAGAACTAAACAAATTAGGTGAAATAATGAAAATTGGATTAATTTCTCGTTATTATTAGGTACAGTTTTCATGGAAAATCCAAACCCCAAAACCACCCTTGTTTTCCTTCTTAGCGAAAAAAAAAAGAAGGTACAAAATCCAAACCAAAACTCTTTCTACAACAATTTGATTAACCCAACACAAGGAACAGATAAAAAAGATTAAAGATTAATTACTTTTTATTTTTTCTACTGATACTTTAATTAGTGAGCCGAAAGTGAGAACTTATAGGAACTCCATCATCTTTTGGAATTAAACCCAGAACGCCAAATCGTTTACCAAGTAAGAAAGAACCATAAAGAGGAAAAAGAGATCTAGAGAGCGAGCTAGCAAAAGGAAAGTAACAAAGAAAGAAAGGGAAAAACAAAAAACAAAAAGAACTATTTTATGATTACAAACTGGGTTCCCCTCCTACCTGGTGTTGTTCACTTGAAGGATCATCCCATGCAATCAAACACCACTGAATACGAAAGAGATCTTCGTGTGTGTGTGTCTGTGCTTGGAGAAGAGAGAGAGAGATGGAGGCAGAGAAAGAATGATATAGAGAGATAGAGGAGAGGGAGAGAGACAGCAAAGGGCTTAGGCAGACATGCAAAGTGATGAGATGAGGAGAATAGAGGCAACCCTTGATATATATTAGCGATCCCAAGAAAGAGAAAAAGAGAGAGAGAGAGATAGATTTTAGAGAGAGAAAGTGTAATGATGGGGGCTGCCGTACGGGATGATCGATGAGGTTGGTTAGCCTTGCACGCAGAGAAAGGCATTTAAGAAAATTCGAGTCCTCTCTCTCTCTCTCTCTCTCTCTCTTGTTTCTGCAACGGTTTCATATGAGAGACCAGAAACTCCCCCCTCACAGTCTTTGTCTTTTGTGGGTCCCGCTCTCTCGCGTGGATGCAACTATTTCTTCATGGACCCCCACCGCACCTCCCTTATTAAGTCCCCACAGCCCCAATTCCTCGCCAAAACCTCTCCGTCGACCCACCACCTACGCTCGCTCTCTAAGCCCACAAACCCTCGTGTTCCACAAAACCGCATTATTAAATTTATTTTATTTATTTATTTTTAAATGAAAACATAGATTTGGTCTAAGAATCTTCTTCTTTTTTTCTTACAGCTACTGTAGACTATTTTGGAGTGTAGTGGGTGGTGGGGGCCCAGGAACAAGTAAAATGTTGATCGATGATAATGATTTGAATCGGTGTCGTTTGGCGCTGTTGTTGGTGTGAGTGTTTGTTGAAGGTTCTGACGATGTAATTTGAAATGATGGGGGTGACAGCGACACCGGAGGAGGATCTTTGATCGTCCTCAGTGACTCCTCACTCTCACACTCTTCCTTTTTTACACCCATGTGCTGCGTAGCCTTCTTACGACGACTCCAATTTGCTTTTACGTTGCTTTGGTTTTACAAGGTCCCCCCCCCCCCCCCCCCGGATCCAGCGTTGCTGGTTTTTCTGTCTACTCTTGCTCTCACATTCACACATAATTCTACACATCCTCAATTTACTCCATCCACGGTCCACGATTAAACAATATAGATAATATATATAGTATATATATACTAAATTAAATTATACCCCATTTTTATACATCATTTTAAAAGTGAATTAATGCTAGAAATTATATTTTTTTATGTTAGTTTTCAACTAACATTTCTTTCACTTATGTCAAGAAAATAAAAATAAAATTAAGGTTAGTTGAACTGTATTACATTAACATTGTAGAATAATTATAGAATAAAAATGTGGTTTCTAACATTACTTTTTAACAATTTTGTTCTTCTTATTACAACTTATATGTCCTGTGATGCTATCAGCTATCATTGCTCCTGAAAGGGCGAGAGACGGAATCAATATTTTTAATTTTAAAGTGTGTCAAAGTATAATGAAGAGATCACCAAATCTAATTTTATTAGGGCTAATTTAGTCTAATTTTTAAGCCACACCCCCACCCTCTCTCTCTCTCTCTCTCCTCCTCTCTCTCTCTCTCTCTCTCTATATATATATATATTTATATATTATATACACACATATAGAAGGGTGTGAGGAGTAGCAAATTTTGGTGGGACTAATTCCAATCCAACTCAAGAAAAAGAATTCACAAGAGGATAAGGGAAAAAAAAAATAAACTTCCAACATTATCTAATAATGAAGCAACCAAAAGAGGGCTTAACTAGACAAAACACTATGACCCTCGTTACAAACACTATAAGTATTCTCTTTTCTGTTATAAAAAGAAAATATCCATTACCATTTTACTTGAGAGTCCATGTTTT
>FXXK01000897.1:92986-110385 GCA_900184695.1 Betula pendula
AGATCCATGTTTTTTATAACAATTTCTTGATGTGTTTATTCTTATTTTATTATGTTGATGTGATACTGCTCATTATTTTTTAATATTATTTTTTTTGAATGACTGTTGAGTATTTAAAATTACTCATTTATTATTCTAACATAGAATAAATACGAAATATTGAGTTTCATAACAATTACCCTTTTGCTGTAAGCTTTAGGTCGTTATTTTTTTGATTTTCTTTTATGCCATATGGCCAATTCATATATATATATATAGACCCCCTTCAAAAGATTGATTTGTCCCTTTTTTTCTTCCTTTATTTTCTATTTTTCAAACCATAAAAGCCTCCAGGTGGGTCAAAAGATTGATTTGTCCCTTTTTTTCTTCCTTTATTTTCTAATTTTCAAACCATAAAAGCCTCCAGGTGGGTTCTTATTAATTACACTTCAAATATATGTGGGTTTTATGTGACACTATGACGAAAGAAAAAGATAGCTGGTCAAGTACGGAAGGTATGTGATTGGTTGAATGATGTTAAACTTTGTCGTTTAAATTACTCGTTAGCTCATCGCAATATTGTACCACAATTTCACCCATATCCAAAGCAAAGGTCCACATGAAGAATATTGATTCGAAAAACATAACACCTTAACTAACATATACAAGACATGTACACAGGAATTTCATCATTCAAAGCTAAAACAAAATCTATGGGCCTATGGCCACGTGTCTTACTCAAGCATTAAGCATCATATCACTTCACATGAATCCAATATTTCTCGATATATCCCAAAAGAAATCAATAAAAAAGTGTATACAGAACTATATTTTTCACGTCCATTAATTATATAAGTAGAAACCAAAACTCTTTTTAAGCTGGATCTCATTTCCTTTATCATTCGTTTTATTTTGTTATTAAAGGTATATGTGTTTAATTAATGATGTTAAGCTTATTGAAAGTCTTACATTGTTAGAGAAATTAGTCTCTTTGTTCCTTATAAAGTTGTGACATCCCTCACTCTTCAAGACGTCTTTTGAAGTTGAGTTAGACTCACATTTCATATATTGTGTTAATTCTAATATGATATCAGAACAAGGTTTCCAATTTATGTGGTTCTACGTACCATCATCTGTTTTCATGTGTTGGCTTGAATGTCCTCCTACCAAACGTGAGGGGGCGTATTAGAAGTCTTCACATTGTTGGAGAAACTAATCTTTTTGCTTTTTATAAGATTGTTGCATTCCTCATTCTTCAAGACGTTTTTTAGAGTTGAGTTATGCTTACCTTTTACATATTGTATTAATTCTAATAAAGCTCCTTGTCAAATCTCCAATCTCCATCCCCCATTTGTGAGAATCAATCCCAAATCACTAGTACGGGTGTAATATATAACATTATAAGTAATGCTACACATTATTCTTCTACTTATCTCCCACTCATCTTCTTCTATTGACTTTTTAAATCCACTATTAAATTCATGTGAGCCATATATGGATCCACCAATCTAATGGTAGATTTAAAAATTGGATAGAAGGAGATAAGTGAGAGATGAGTAAGGGAATGATATGCAGCATTAATCATAACATTACTCTTAGACAAATAGGTGGCTTATTTTTTAATTACTATTGTTAAAACCCGAGTTAGATTCTTTCCTTATTAGATGATATATTCAGATATCATGTCATAATATCAAAATTTCATTATTATCATGTGATTTATATTCTTTGTAATATATGTTTATATGGCCTGTAAATAAGCATTATTATTTATGTGAACCACGTGTAAGTCCACTAATTTAATGATAGATTTAAAAATTAGATAGAAGTAGATAAGTAAGGAAATAATGTATAGCATTATTCTAAAAAAAAAGGGTCAGTAATAAACAAATGTAACCCTATTCGGCATTGCCAATCTTAGACATAAATATCTAATTAAGGTCGAATCGCCTCGAATCTCGTCTTTCTCACATTTGTTTCTTTTATCTTATCTTATCCTATTTTATTTTTGCATTTTCATATTTTAACATTGAATAAAAGCTGCTTTTATCTAACCCGGCCATTGTATCGCCATCCTAAGCCACCATATTGATGTCCCCAGCCACCGCACCGATGCTCCCAACAACTACTACACCAACGTCTTTAGCCACCTTGTTGTTGTCCTAGGTCATCGTGCTCACTGCCCTAGCCACCGTGCCATCATGTCGTTCAGCCATTTAGTTTTCCTTCCAAACTCAAAAGTAGTCCTTAAGTTTAAGGGGATGTTTAAATTAAGGAGTTATTCTTTTCTTATTATCATATGATGTAATCAAATATCAGATTCTGATCATGTCATAATGTTATAATCTAATTATTCTTGAGTGATTTACCTTCCTTATATTATACATTTATCACTATACTGTCAAATATGGCAATATAAACAAAATGTAGTCTTACTGGGCATTGCCAATTTCGCTTCTCCTACCTTCTTAGGCATTTAACAAAAACCATAATTAAGGAATTTTGGTTAATTAAACGACATGTAGAAAATAAAATCATCTTTATCTTAGTCTTTTTTTTTTTCTATCTCCATTGCTGAGCTCGAGGATCAATTATTCATAGTGCCTGATCACGTTGGCAGTTGGAAACAGCTTTCCTCATCCATCATTTGAAGTCTATCTATTTTAATTATGATTAGAACAGCAGCTAATAACCTTAATAAATAACATAAAAAAAATGAAAATGCATCATTACTTTGCAATAATTTGAGTTATTGTATCCGAAAATAAAATAAAATATGAACATATGCAATCCACATGCAACGCACTTATACGATGATCAGGCAATGAATCCGACACAGATCTCCCGGCCAATACCTATGCACAACTTTACTTTATTTCCAAAAATACACCATTTTAAGGGCCAAGATTCTTGGAGTAGCCGGCGGGAAATTCAATGTTACGAACAAAAAATTACCAAGATAAGTATGAGTATTCTAAAACAATCCTTGATTCCACTCTCATATCATATCCTTTGGATCCCATCATCAAAATTTTGCTTTATCTCCAACTCCGATTTGTATTTCAAAAAACAAAACACAAACATATATTTTATGTTTCCAATGGAATAAATAATTTAAAAAAAAAGTAAGAAAACTCGATAATAACAGGCAGCACCGCACTTTGGGTGCAAACATTGTGGTGGACCCGACATGTACAGTGGGTCATAGGGATCAGTCAAGTTAGTTGACTGGTCAAAATTTATCGGTCAAAGAAAAAACACTGAAGGAGAAAAAAGTGAAAGTAGGATAGGAAGCTGTGCCCAAAACATTATACGGTAGTTGTTGTAGCATCGTCTGTGAAGAAAAGAATCTGGCAATTCTCACTCTCAAAATTTGTCGGCTGAGGTTGCGCAATGAGAATTGAGGAGGCTCAGACATGACTCTCTCACCATGTTTTTTCTTCAGAATTATCCGGTCTGCATCATGTTGGAAGTATACATTGATTTTTTTTATTTTACCATAATTTATAGTTACGTGAAAAAGCTATGTAGCAAACTCTTCAGTTTTTACTGGCATGGGCTTCAAAGTTTTGGCTTTTTTTTTTTTAATATTTGGCCAAACAATCGATAGAGACAACGCACGTCTATCTTGCAAAATTTGAAAAGAAAGAAATGTTTTATTAAAGTGTAATGTTATTTATTAAATGGTTATACTATTGAGATTAAGTGGTGGTAAAAATTAGTACTTGATTTTTTACGTTTTTATTACAAGTCTTTTTAATCAAGTGTTGATTTTGATTGTCACGTCATTCTAATTATATAGCAGTTGTATATAATAGTCAATTAAATATATTTATGTTTATTAAATGAGATAGTTTGGTTGTTTTCATTCATAGATAACACAAAGCTTGCAAAAAATATACTACCTACCAACTAATGACGTCAAATGTTTTCTGAGAGCACTAACAACTTTTTTAAATTTTATTTACTTGTCTAAATGTAGGAAAAACTCATAAAAATCGCCTGAAACAGACATTTCTTGGTGCTCCCTAAACAAAATGGTTATGGTAATACTTTTACTTTCCTTAACATTATTTGAATATATAAAAGCTCTTTATTTCCTTGAGCATTTATTTAAAACAATATTTAAATGTTTTTTTTTATTTCACTTTTCCTTATCATTTAATTTAAAAATTATCTAAATTATATACAGAAAAATAAGAGAAGCTATGTGAAGATTATTTGAATCATAAAAAATAATTTTATTCTTATATTAGAGAAGCATTTAAATGAAACTATTTCTAGTGCTCTTAAAAAATTGTTTATATATCACATGCAATACGTAAAAGTCACCATTGTTGTTCTTAGGATGTCGTCGCGTGCATTGAACAGAACATAGGAAATGCATGCGATTCATTTCTTCTTCCAATTTCATGCTAAAATAGGATTTATGAAAAAAAAAAAAAAAAAAAAAAAAAAAAAAGAGAAGAAGAAGAAAAAAGCTGAAATTATCGTACTCTAGCCTGTTATATTATCCCAAATTAATCTTGATTCTACGACTCCTTTTTTATCAGTGAAATACTGAAATCTTTGACGGAAATATTATAGTGAGAGAATTTTAATTTGTACCATAACTGGTAGCAATGTCCCAAAATAAACACAAAGACGAAGGCAGAGTGTGAACCAAAGCTTGGCGAGGAGCAAGCAAACAAGGAGGGACCGCGACAAGTGATTTGGTCGGTCTGTAGTGGGGCCCGCGATTGAAGCCCCCAGATGTCTGACCGAACACGTGGCAGAGAAAATGCGGCTACGAGACGAATATTACAGATTACGAGGAAAGAACAACTTGCAGTAGCGGGTAGTGGGCCCCCAGCCAGGACTGTTATGGGCTTCTGGTGGGCTCCAGATACTTCTCCTCCCTCGCCAAGCAAAGGATCATTCTCCAAGAACCAAAAATAATACTTTTATCACAAATAAATAATAATAATAATAATAATAATAATAATAATATTACTCTCTCCTCCCTCGCCAAGCACAAAGCATCATCTCCACGAACCAAAAAATAATAATAAAAAAAAAACAAAAACTAGCCAGTTAGAAAGAGAAAAAAAAAAAATCTTATTAGAGTTTTATTTTAAAGATAACTTTACTTAATCACTTACCTCTTAAATTATTACTTATCTTATAATGTTCTTTAGGAAAAATACACTTTACTCTTCTAAAATTTTGACCCTTTTTCAATGTTGTCACTAATGCTTAAAAATTTACAATGTATCCCATCAAATTTTAAACAAATTACAATTTGACAAGCCCATTAGTCTCTTCCGTTTAACCTGATGAAAATTATCATTTTTACTGTTTACTTCCATAAATTACTTTTAACTAAATTCTTTATTTTCTAAAATATCTTTTTTTTTTTTAATTAAAAAAAAAAGGTGGTCGAATTTCAATTTCTGTCAGGTTAGATGGAAGGGACTAACGAATTGGTCGAATTACAATTTTTTTTAAACTTCGATAGGGTACATTGGAAGCAACATTGAAAAACAACCAAACATTTTGGGCAGAAAAAATGTATTTTCTCTAAAATTCAAAGTCTCTCAATTGAGTGTATCAAGTTTCAATTAGTTGTAAGGTCCTCTATTCATTAGGATTTTTGTTAAATCCTAACGAAAGGGGTGTCAAAATTTCTAAAATACTTCTCCATTTTTAAGAAAAAAAAAATGCAATGATTTAGACGTTGATCAATTTAGTGTATTGAAGTTTCAATTAGTTGCAATGTCTTCCTCTGTTATGATTTTTCGTGAAATTCTAACGGATGGTGTCAAAATTCTCTTCCATTTTTTAGGGAAAAAAAAAAGAAAAAAAATTACAAGATTTTAGGTGTTAGTTAAGATTTTACAAAAATATCCACATTTGAATATTTGAAAACATAGGTATTTTGTAAATTTTGAAAGAATTTAACACAAAATCTTAATTGAGGTAAAACATTAGAATTAATTAAAATTTTGATACATTAAATTAAAAGACTTTAAATTTAAAATAAACATTACTAAGTGACAATAAAAGGGTAGGTAGAGTTTTTTGTTTCGATATAATGCATGCCGTTCAATGTTTTGTTCAAATGGAAGAGTTGCATCTTGACGTGGGCACCCATCATAGACCACTTTCTTGAGAGAAAGAGGCTGGTTATTTGGCACGTGTGGAAAATGATGGTGGTAGACACGTCATAGTAAGGGTTTGGTAACGGCATGGTTTTTGTCCGGTTTGATGATAATCGGAGAAATACAGAAGAAAACGGTGGTGTGAAGTGTAAACATACAATATATATTATCCGTTTTTATTATTACAATATATATATATTTGCTACACTCGAAAGCTTTGCGTTTTTGTAACGGATGGATGGATGTACAATATCAGAAAATATCAAACGTAGATGAATGCATGTTGTGAGAGAGAATGGACAGATTCTATCTACTCGATCTCCTCTTGGGTTTCTTCTCTATTCTAACAACTAGTGTTTGTTTCAAACGTTTTGTTTTGGCTTGTAATGAAAGAGATATTTTTGTTCTTTCCTTTTAATTTACTGCCCATTTTGGCATTTTCTTTTTTATAGGTGTTTACGTTCAATTGATATTTATTATAAAGGAAAATGATTACTACAAACTTTGATTATCATCTCTTTACAAACTCACATAATAAAGTAATCTATATTTTAAAAAAAGATCTTGTATAACGTAGCTTGATGTGACAGTCCATCTTTAGGGTATGTTTGAGATTACGATTTTATAAATAATAAGTGCGAGTTTAAACCAAACTGCAAAAAAATGAATCATTTGAAAATTGTGTTTTAAAAAAATTGAGATTTGAAAAAGCCGAAAATTTTCGTTTTCAAATCGCAGGTAAAGAGATGTTTTTTGAAAAACGCAAAATTTTAAAGGTTAAAATGAGATTTTAAAAGTCAAATTGCAATTTTGCTAAACGCTTAACTGCGTTTTTAAAAAATCACTTTTTGAAATCGCATATCCAAACAAACCTTAAATACTCCATATTTTAGTCCGCATTTTCTTCACCAAACGAGTAATAAATTGTGCTCTTAATTGATTCTCTCAAAAGATTGTAATTTTGGATAACACTCTTAATACACTTAACAATAAGTACGTTCATCTTAATTATATGTAATCTGTTTTGTTATTATAAGTTCTTTTTGGCATCTTTTTTATTGTTCAAATTTTGTTCTGACGAATAGTACTGTTATAAAATTGCTAACATGTAATTTATTTTTGCATGTTAAAAGCGGATTAGTCTATCCATTTGACATAAGAAGAATATATACAGGTGAACGTGTTATTTTTGCTAAAGTTTTAGTCAACTATCAAGGGAGGGGGGGGGGGGTCTATTTCATAAAAATATCTCAAATTTCAAAATTTTGAAGGCTCGATACCCCCAAAGATTAGGGGTGGTTCTAGCCCTAGCTTGATGCGTCTATGTAAGGGTGGTTCTAAAGGAAAAACAATGTATTTTGTGTGTAGAAGAGTATTTTATGTCATAACTAAACACGCCGTGGTATAAAAGGAATTCAATAGGCTAATTCTATTTATTTAGGGTGAGACCATGTGCTTACTCTTGTGTCTAAAAACATGGTCTAGCCCATTATGGGCCCTAAACAAAAAGTGACTATACTAGTCCACAGGAAACAAAAAAATATATAATAAATTAAATTAAATACAACAATTTCTGACTTGAACAATATAAATCTTTCAGCCACAAAATAAATGCAAATACCTAGTTAAGTTAACAAAACACTAACATGATGAACAACAAATAACAAGTACTAGAATGATCTTGCAAGTACCTAGTTAAGTTAACAATACACCAACATGATGCACAACACATGATATGTACTTATAAGGATCACTAGGATTCCCCTTTCCCCTCCTTCCCCCCTATTGAATAGAAATAAATAAATAAATAATAAGGATCACTAGGATCATTTAAGGANCACCAACAACATAAGTAATATCAGGTCGTGGACATACATGAAACTACTCTAACGCATATGGGTTTAATTGCATAAGAGTTCTCTCACTATTATTGGGCATTGAAACTTAGAGAGTGTATCCCCTTTTACAATAGGTGTTTTTTCAGGAGAACAAGGTTGCATATTAAACACATACTCAAAGCACAATAAATGTAGGTTTTCTGAGATAATCTAAGAACACCATTAGATCCTTCATGTCAAAATGAGAAGACAACATGTTCTTTGTCTCAAGCAAGAGCTTAGTGTTATTTGTTGTGAGCAATATATCTTCCATATAAAACACAATATATCTTCCGTAGCGAAATGCCGGTTTTGGAAGATACTCTTTTGTATTATAGATAAACGAAAGTGTGTTTTAGTGGCTAATAGAGTATCTTCCAAAACCGGCATTTTGCTACGGAAGAATTCATCTTCTAGCATCTCGAGCGTCGAGCGTCTTCTCCAAGCATCTTCTGCTGCTTCCTTTGCCTCAGAAGAATTCCTCTTCAGCTCAAATCATACCAGAAAAGAACAATCAGCTCTCTCTTACAGACAAACAAATTCCTATTTCTCTCAAATCATTTAAGGTATATATCAATTTAAGGTTTATTGGTTTTGTATTCCATCGCAAATATTGGGGTTTTCTTTGTTTTCTTTTTCAATCTTTGCTGCAATTGAAGACTTCAGAGAGTGTTCAGAGATCAGACTACAGAAAACATGAAACATCACTCTCACTCTCTCTCTCTTTTCACCAATATAAAAACTGTCACTACAAAAAAAAAAGAAAACCCAGTGCTTACTAACGCGTAATTAACAACGCTTAAAAGGCCCATAAGCGTAGTTAAATGGTTTACCACGCTTAATTAACAACGCTTGGTTGACGTTGAAATTCTAGCGTGCAAAAATTATTTTACGCAACGTTTATAATGTAAACGTTGTTATGTTACCATGCTTAGCCTATGTAAGCGTTGTAAATTTCAACTCCTGAAATAACTTTTCATTTTTTTTTTTCTTTTTCTTTTAAATTTTATAGATGCTAAACCTAATAGACACAATTCAATAACATGATAAACATCCAATGTGATAACATTTACGATTACAAAATTAATGTCAAACATAAACGATGAATCAGATAAATTGTATAATTGATTCATTAACAATATATAACAAAACTCCAAGCAAATTTTATATAGTACTATTCAAATAAACACGTTCCAGTTTAGATTTAATACAGAAAAGCAAAAAAAATTCAAAAAACATCGCCTCCTTCAGTTTGAACGAGATTGGCTTGCTTGGGATGAAAGGATGATCCCCATAATGAGACCATAGAGAGTAAGTGCTTCAACAAAGATGAGGATCCAAATATGTCTGTGGGATAGATTCCGTTGCTGTGCATTAGCAGCCCTGACAATAATCTCAAAAACAAAAATAATTAAGTACAAATAATCATCTCATGTGACATGTTATTGAACTGAACCTCATAGTTCTTCGAACTACTCTACAATACATACATTATACGTGCGATTACATATTGTAACCCAAATATGTTCCACAAGCTACTAGTGCTTTCACAATGAAACTATCATTGGAGATGCATTATACTTTTACCTCAATATTTCATAAATAATAAAGGTGTGCGAAACAAACCAATACTGACATACAAAGAATGAGAGGAGAATAACTTACTGGAAACCATTCTCTTGTATGAGGATCTGGTCGGTCCCTCCCACCACTTGGTGCAATCCATATTATTTGTGATCCACCCCTACATCAGAAAGCCACTAAGTGATAGAAGAGCAGAATGGAAGATTTTTCAGAGCTAAAAAAACTTCCAAAAATAAAAATGTAGATCGGTTTTCAAAACCATATATAAGAGCAGGAATACGTTGAACAACTATAGTAACTTCCCTACTTCTAATCATACAAAATTTTAAAATCAAAGTTGAAGGATTAGTTTAAGGGGGGATACTGGGGGAAAAAGGAGAAGAATTAGATTTCACCAAGAGATAGTAATCAATAACAATGTGTAAGTGTGCGTGGTTGTAAGCAAATTGCTTGTAGAAACAACAATTCCAGATCTTGCTCAAATAACTTGGAGATGCTAATCAATAAATATTACACAATGATGTAGAGCAACTTCTTTACTTCAATATCTATCAGTATAACAGATACCAACATTGCATTTGATAATTATGTCAAACAACAATTGCAAGTAGAAAAATCCCCAGAGAGAATTATTTCTAGTGGATTTCCACTATAAATAAATCAAATTCACTTCCTCAAATTTCACACTCTCTTCTTGAAGTAAATTTGACCAGCATCTCCCATCAACTTTGACTTGCATGTGTTATCAATTAGAAATATATGCGCATCTCAAACTTGATATATAAAGAGTAAAGCACAGTATTTAAGATCCTAGCATGGAATGTGATGTGGAAATTGTGATGAAAATATCCAAGTCAAAGACAAGAGCTCCTAGCGAAACCATAAAACAGTTGCATGATAGCCTTGAGCTTATTATTTATTTTATGAAATAAATTAGAATCAAGTAAATACCAAGATTGCCCACATAAACATCCACAATTCCCCATCCTTGATATACACGCCACAAATACTATCTTTCCAACTAAAATATCATTATTACCATTGTATACCCTAAAGATAATCCCCATTTTGAAACACAAGCTGCCTGGATATCATCTAAGACCTTCACCCGCCAATCCACAGAAGAAAATATATATAAATGTTTCAAACATTTTTTTTATAACTAATATAATGCACACAAAAAAAAAGTACAAAAAGGAGCACAAAGCCTCTTTCAAACTTGATCTCTAAGGAAATCCCAGCTGCCACAAATCCATAAGCTAGAAGGTCGAGATGTCCCCCTAACTCCCCTCATTGAACCCTAATTTGAAAAAGATCTGTTCAGTGCTTTCGACTGTTATTCACATCCTCTCCAGAGACATCACCAAACACATCGAACACCATATCAATCCCAAAATGAAGTCGAAGGCAAACCAGACAAACTAACACAATAGCCCTATCCTTGTCGTTCATCAGACTTCAAAAGAGGGATTCCACCTATCAAGTTCTACTTATGATCATTCAATCTCCGCTGCTATAATAAATTTTACACAATTCCATCATTCAGATTGAAGGAAAAGGTAAAGAAAAACAGAAAGGTGAAGAGAAAAAGACCAATAAAAAAAAGGTATAAGATTTAAGGGGTCATCATCTGAACGATCCAATGAATAAGCAAAAGATACATGCTAAAAGTACCTATGATGACCAGAAATAAGAAATGACTTTCAATGGTATCTATTCTCGTCTCCAGAGACATCATATATCCAAGACTTCAATCAGACTCACAGAGACAAGCAGAGGTACCTTAAAAGCAAAGCCATTTCCTTCAAACTTCGTGTGTTTGCTTTCTTTTTCATCTCAACAAGCTCAGGAACATCATACATGTGCTTTTTCGAGTACACATAGAGAAGATTCCTAGCAAAAAATGCAAAAGGGACAATAACATCAAATTCATTAAAATTTAAATAGGCGTAAGGAGCATATTCACAATATGATGTCATCTGAAAACTTCAGAATTACCTTCCCTTGCTGAAGGGCTTGCAAAGAGGATCGATCAAAACTCTATCCCCTGCTATATAGGTCTGCAGTATGTCAAGTATGTTTTTGTTATGCCAACATTTCCATTGCACAGAATAACATCAGTAACTATTGTAGGTCGAGTTTGAAGGGAGAAAAAAGGTTCACCAGGCTTTCAGCAATACGTGGGTTTGTTGATTCAAGCAACAACGCAATGACAGCTGGGTCTGCTTCAGTTTGGTGGTTTGACATCAAGACAATATTGTGACCCTGTAATCAATCATACGAGAAATTGTTGCATCAACAAAGATTTGAAAATAAAAAATTGACAATTATAAACAATGCCTAAAACCATGAGAAGCACAAACGACAAGCTATTGAACAAGCAGATAGTTCTATATGATCTTCTATTTCTTCACTCATCACTTGAATAGGCATATTAATACACATTTTCAAAAAAAAAAAAAAAAAGGTTAGAGGTAAATACAGTACCTGCATATTGCATACAGGAGAAACCTCTAGACATTCTTACCTTCCAAATCTCACATAACTAATGCTAAAAAGCAATTGGGCCAGGTAGCATCAAAGCAAAGTTCTAGCCTTAATCTCTTTAGCTTAGAATAGTAAAGGAAACACACCACATAAGGATTCTAATTGTGAAAGTTCCCCATTGAACTTGAATCAGTTCCTTTGCACATGGTTAGCCTCAACCCAAAACTAAACCAACCAAGAATGGTTCTCAATTTCATCACACAACCAACCAATGGACTAGTAGAACCAAACAAAACCAGGTCATGGAAAGATCATATTGGTTCAGTCATGGAAGTATTTTGTCTAAAGGTTTTCATCATCATATGCACTATATGATAATAGCAATAATTTGCCACATAAATTCCCTTCTATTTTTTCTAATCGTACACTTTCCTTTCTTCTTCTTTTTTTTTTGTGCCTATGTTCATTATACATTAAGTCATCTAAAACACTTTAGGACACATGTCTACTTACTAGCCTAAAAGCCACGCATACAAACAAAAAAACATAATACATAATTTCCAGTATTAAACTTTGTAAGGTAGAGTTGTATAAGCACAAACAACTAGGAGGAAGTTATATTTTTAGCTTTGTAAGAAAGAGATAATTGAACAGACTTCAGCAATTAGCAGCAACGGAGACAATAAATGAAAGCAAATTGGAATACTGAAAATAGGCACCTGCTGAAGCTTCTCTTCAATTTCATTGAAAAGCGATATGTTGCCTACATATGAATTTCTGCATCAAAGATTAAAGTTCAACAATAAGGTAAAAACATGAGGGAAGTGGCATAACAAAAATGATTTTACAATAGCATCATTACAAAAAACATATTTAGCAACGACATTTTGTCTCTTTGCTAAAAGTTTAAAAACCGTTGTTAATGTCTCTTTCCAAAGATACTGCAAACCAGTATGAACCCAACAAAAACACAAAAACACCAAACTACAGAACAACATCATCACCTACAAACACCAAGTAGCCAAAACTACAAACCAAACAAACACCTATACCCAAAACTTATACCAAGTCTCATTTCAGCAATAGAAACATATACCTGCAGATTAGAGCAAAAACCAAGTTTCATTTCAACATAGAAACATATACCCAAAAATATACAGCCTCTTCTTGCGATAAATCACAAAGTGATACATACATATAACAAAAAATTTCAATCCCAAATTTACAACCCAGATTGATACAAACATAGCAAAAATGAGATGGAACTACAAACAAACATATCAAAAATAGAGGCTTTATCCGTGCTTCAGTTGACCCGCCAAAGCATCTAAAGAAAAACACAAAATGAGCTGAGAGAGTGATTATATAATCCAAATAAACAGAGTCTAGTCTTTGACACGAGACAATGTATACAAACTAAAAAATAAATTAAAAAAAAAGGACACTGACGGCTAACAGTTTGGTCCATTTCTTCTTTTCTCTTTCTTTGTTTTTTTCTCTTCCGGTTTCAACTTTCAGCCCTCTGTTCTTCGTTTTTGGGGAAGAAAGCACTCGTGGAGAAGTGAAGGCCAACCGTCCATCACACCCACGGCCTTTTCTCCACAAAATCCTTAACCTCCGTTAAATTCATGTAAAAAATCCAAAAAAAGGCCAACCTTCCATCACAACCATATCCAAACAATCAATCACAATAAAAACCCCAAAAAGCCACTGCTTTTTCTCCACACTCTCCTCTAACCTCCGTTAAATTAATGTAAAAAATCCCCAAAAACGCTTCTTCTCCACCAAAACGTCCAAATATCAACAAAATCACTAACCTCCATTAAATCTTTGTCCCCAAAAACACAGTAGATGATGAAGTCGAAGGAAGGAATTAAGAAATTTTAAAAGGAAGAAGGTACCTGATCGATCCACAGACGATGACCAGAAGCGGGAGAGAGAACGAGGCTAAGATGCAGTGGAGAGAGAGGCTGATTTGTGGAATTGGAGAGAGAGAGACGCAGAACGTACGTACGCGGGAAGAAGGAAATGGCTGGGCGGGGGAGGAGGAAAAAGAAATGAGGCTGAGATGTGGTATATATTGGAGAGAGAGAGAGAGAGAGAGACAGACACACGTCGTAGGGGGAAGAAGAAATGGCTGGGCCGCAGGGGGAAGGAAGAAAGAAAAAGAAATAATGGCGCGGATTACGAAAAAAAATTTACATCGCTTATGGTTAAACGATGTAAAATATGGGACATTACACAACGGTTACCCACAAAACGTTGTTAAAATACGATAGGGATTAGGGACATCGTTTACTATAAGCGTGGTAAAATTTTACCTCGTTTTGTTTTAAACGAGGTAAACATTAATTTTTAACAACGTTTATATTAAGCGTTATTAAAATAAACGTTAGTAAACTCCGGTTTTTTTTAGTGTGTATTCTATGATTTTCCAACCTAAGCAAGGTTCTTTAATTACTTAGTTAACAAACAAATCTGAGAAATTTCATTAGCTTATCGACCAATAAAAGGAAACCCGAAAAAAAAAAGTAAAAAAAAGAAAAAGAAAAGAAGAAGAACTTCAAAAGAAAAACAGAGATGATTCAGGTGAATCAAATCCCTCCTAACAAAAACCCAAAAACACTAAAACTGATATTTGAGTCTAATAAGAACACTTCTCCATGTCTACATGAGAGGGCTATTAAGAAGGCCATGCCATGAAGGGGCAATTCCATTCCAGCTTTCTCTTCCTGAATCAATCTCACCCAAATTGTTTCCAATTTCTTCCCCATTCAACTGCCAAGGGAATCCCCACAACACTCTATTCTGATCATTTTCTCTGCCATTATTACTACAATATTCTTGCTTCATAGTTGTCACTGTCACAGCTGTTGTCGTTGCAGCATTACTCATTTGTTGATCTTGATGATCATATGGCATCACCATTTCTCCACCCCCATTATTATCAACCTCTCCCATGTTTCCATTCCCATTATACCCATAATACCAATTCTGAAAATTACTCTGCCCATCATGAAATCCACTCCTAAGAGCTGTTACATCTCGAGCATCAAGAAATCCAGGATTTGAACTGTTCATACCATGATTCCCAAGAATATCACCATGGCCGCTTGAAAAATCATGGCGATGATGATCATCAAATCCCATCTGCCCACATGACTGCTTTTGGAGCCTGGCAAATGCAAGGCTGAGATCATTGGGAGAGTCATAAGCCATGGATGGGATGCCATTGATTAGTGGGTTGCTGTTGGGTGTGAGTGGTTGATCTTGCGTCCTCTTTGATGATGTTGATGATGATGATCTCTTGTTCTTCCTGCACCCTCCACCCACTGGAACATTCCTCAGTGTTCCTCCTTTTGTCCAGTACCTCCTGCATGATTTGCAGAAGTACCTTGGCTGAGAAAGGCTGTAGTTGTTGTAGTAGCAGAATTTTGTGTTTGTGGAGTCACATCGTGGGCATTTCAGAGCTTGCTCTGGCTGAGGCCTTGGTTTCCTCTCAAGCTGCCCTTTTAAGCATACCAACATGTTTTCAAGTGAATGGGCAGACGACATTTCCTGAACAGACCAAAAAAGAAGAAGAAGAAGAGAATTATAAATAAAACATATCTCTAACAAGACATCATTAATTAACTCAAATGTGAAGATGGTACTCGTTTGTAGTAATCATCACATTATAAATAAAATGTTAAGATGCAAATCTCATGAGATTATTTCACTTCATTAACAACATAATTTTGTTTGCCACACTAATTGCCATAAAAAAAAAAAAATCTGGGTGAATTGCCTAGAGAACTAAGCAAATTAGGTGAAATAATGAAAATTGGATTAATTTCTCGTTATTATTAGGTACAGTTTTCATGGAAAATCCAAACCCCAAAACCAACCTTGTTTTCCTTCTTAGCGAAAAAAAAAAAGAAAAAAAAAAGAAGGAACAAAATCCAAACCAAAACTCTTTCTACAATAATTTGATTAACCCAACACAAGGAACAGATAAAAAAGATTAAAGATTAATTACTTTTGATTTTTTCTACTGACACTTTAGTGAGCCGAAAGTGAGAACTTATAGGAACTCCATCATCTTTTGGAATTAAACCCAGAACGCGAAATCGCTTACCAAGTAAGAAAGAACCATAAAGAGGAAAAAGAGATCTGGAGAGCGAGCTAGCAAAAGGAAAGTAACAGAGAAAGAAAGGGAAAAACAAAAACAAAACAAAAAGAACTATTTTTATGATTACAAACTGGTCCCCATCCTACCTGGTGTTGTTCACTTGAAGGATCCATCCCATGCAATCAAAAACACCACTGAATACGAAAGAGATCTTCGTGTGTGTGTGTCTGTGCTTGAGAGGGAGAGAGAGAGAGATGGAGGCAGAGAAAGAATGATATAGAGAGATAGAGATAGAGAGAGAGAGAGAGAAAGCAAAGGGCTTAGGCAGACATGCAAAGTGATGAGATGAGGAAATAGAGGCAACCCTGTATATATATAGCGATCCCAAGAAAGAGAAAAAGAGAGAGAGAGGAGGAAGGAGAGAGATAGAGTTTTAGAGAGAGAAAGTGTAATGATGGGGGCTGCCGTACGGGATGTGAGTGTTTGTTGAAGGTTCTGACGATGTAATACTTTGAAATGATGAGGGTGACAGCGACACAGGAGGAGGAGGATCTTTGATCGTCCCTCAGGGCCTCAGTGACTCCTCACTCTCACACTCTTCCTTTTTTCACACCCATGTGCTGCGTAGCCTTCTTACGTCGACTCCAATTTGCTTTTACGTTGCTTTGGTTTTACAGTTGTCCCCCCCCCCGGGATCCAGCGTTGTTGGTTTTTCTGTCTACTCTTGCCCTCACATTCACACATAATTCTACACATCCTCAATTTACTCCATCCACGGTCCACGATTAAACAAATATATATATATACCCTAAATAAATTATACCCCGTTTTTATATATCATTTTAAAAGTAAATAATGCTAAGAATTATATTTTTCATGTCAATTCCAACTACATGTTCTTTCACTTATTGTCAAAAAAAAAAAAAAAGAGTTAATTGAACCTGTCACATTAATATTGTTGAATAATTATAAAATAAAAATGTAATTTCTAACATTATTTTTTAACAATTTTGTATCTTTTGTAACATTATATGTCCTGTGATGTTATAGCTATCATTGTTCCTGAGAGAGCGAGAGACGGAATCAATATTTTTAATTTAAAGTAGGTCAAAGTATGAATGAAGAGATCGACAAATTTAATTTTTATAGGCTAATTTAGTCTAATTTTTAAGCCCCCCTCTCTCTCTCTCTCTCTCTCTCTCTATATATATATATCTATAT
>FXXK01000897.1:110410-123037 GCA_900184695.1 Betula pendula
AAAAGTTTTATAGTAGAATGAAGAAAGATCTTATTTTTCATCTCAAAGATAATGCTCATAGCCATATTAAGACAATTTGTAGATTGGAGGTGCCGGTTGTAGATAGTCAATATTGCTTGTAGGAAACACAATTCCAGTATCTTGCTCAAATAACATGTGTGCGGATGAGCCTAATCGAGATAAATTGGTTTTTTTTTTACATATGATCTTGTATGTGAGCAACTAATCTTTAACTTCAATATTCTATCAGTAATATGTTACAGTGATATCTCGAAGCATTTTGCATGATTTAAGTAATTAGTGGGTCGAAAACAACAATTGCATAGTAGAAAATAATTGCCCAGAGAGAATTAGTTTAAGGTTGACTTTAGCGCGACGATAAAGTAAATTCAATATCACTTGCACTCAAGATTTCACCACCTCTCTTGTAAGTAAATTTATTGACCTCATCTCCCCAATTCACTGTATGAACTTTGCATGTTGTGATCATTATATATATTTTTAGGTGCGCATTCTCTAGAATCTGATATATTATAATTTGAAGTAAGATTAATGATGCACTAGTATTTAATATCCTAGCTAGTGGAATTATGATGTGTAACTTGTTGTGATGAGAAAATTTTCCAAGTCAAAGACAAGAGCTCCTAGCGATATACCATATAATCTAGTATCATGAGTTCTTTGAGCCTTATATATTTAATTTTTTATGTAAATAATTAGAAACATAGTATATATATTATTTTTTTTTTCTCAATATTTGCCTGTCACTATAGAAATCCACAATTCCCATCCTTGATATACACGCCACAAATACTATCTTTTCCAACTAATGTACCCAAAAAAAAAAAAAAATACTATCTGTTCCAATAAAATATCAAATTATATTGACCATTGTATAATCCTAAAGATAATCCATTTTGAAACACAAGCCGCTGGATATCAATCTAAGACCTTCACCCGCCCCAAATCCACAGAGAAATATATATAATGTTTCAAACAGTTTTTTTTATAACAATATAATGCACACCAAAAAAAAAAGTACAAAAAGGAGCACAAGCTCTTTCAAACTTGATCCTAAGGGAAAGCCCAGCTGCCACAAACCAATAAGTCTAGAAGTCCGAGATGTCCCCTAACTCCCCTGCATTGAACCCTAATTTGAAAAAGATCTGTTCAGATGCTTCGATGTTTATCACATTTTTCCTCCGAGACATCACAAGACATCATCGAACACCATATCAATCCCAAATGAAGTCGAGAAGGCAAACCACGACAAACTAATACAAGTAGCCACTACCTTGCGTCTCAGACCTTCAAAAGAGGGATTGCCACCTATCAAGTTCTACTTATTGATCAGTCAATCTCCAGCTGCTATAATAAATTTTACACAAATTCCCATGCATTCAGATTGAAGAAAAGGTAAAAGAAAAACAGAAAGGTGAAGAGAAAAAACCAAGAAAAAAAGGTATAAGATTAAGGGGTCATCATCGAACGATCAATGAATAAAGCAAAAAGATACATGCAAAGACCTATGATGACCAGAATAAGAAAGACTCAATGGTACTATTTCCTCGTCTCGCAGAGACATCATATATCCAAGAGACTTCAACAGACTCACAGAGACAAGCAGAGGTACCTTAAAAGTCAAAGCCATTTCCTTCAAACCTTCGTGGTGTTTCTTTCTTTCATCTCAACAACAGGTAAACATCATTACATTGTGCTTTTTCGAGTAACACATAGAGAAGGATTCCTAAAGCAAAAAATGCAAAAGGGACGCAATAACGATCAAATTCCATCATTAAAATTAATAGCGTTAGGAGCATATTCACAATGATGTCATCTGAAAACTTCAAAATTAACCTTCCCTTTGCTGAGGCTTGCAAAGAGTGATCGATCAAAATCTATCCCCTGCTATATAAGGTCTGCAGTAATGTCAAGTATGTTTTTGTTATGCAACATTTCATTGCAAAAGATAACATCAGTACTATTGTAAGGTCGAGTTTGAAGGGAAGAAAAAGGTTTCACCAGGCTTTCAGCCAATACGTGGGTTTGTTGAATTCAAGCAACAACGCAATACAGCTGGGGTCTGCTTCAGTTTGGTGGTTTGACATCAAGACAATATTGTGACCCTGTAATCAATCATACGAGAATTGTTGCATCAACAAAGATTTGAAAATCAAAAATTGACAATTATAAAACAATGCCTAAAAACCATGAGAAGCACAAACGACAAGCTATTGAACAAGAGATAGTTCTATATGATCTTCTATTTCTTCACTCATCACTTGAATAGGCATATTAATACACATTTTCCAAAAAAAAAAAAAAAAAGTTTAGAGGTAAATACAGTACCTGCATATTGCATACAGGAGAAACCTCTAGACATTCTTACCTTCCAAATCTCACAATAACTAATGCTAAAAAGCAATTGGGCAGGTAGCACAAAGCAAAGTTCTAGCTTAATCTCTTTAGCTTAGAATAGTAAAGGAAAACACCACATAAGGATTCTAATTGTGAAAGTTCCCCATTGAACTTGAATTAGTTCCTTTGCACATGGTTAGCCTCAACCAAAAAACTAAACCAACCAAGAATGGTTCTCAATTTCATCACACAAACCAACCCAATGGACTAGTAGAACCAAACAAAACCAGGTCATGGAAAGATCATATTGGTTCAGTCATGGAAGTATTTGTCTAAAGGTTTTCATCATCATATGCACTATATGATAATAGCAATAATTTGCCACATAAATTCCCTTCTATTTTTTCTAATCGTACACTTTCCTTTCTTCTTCTTTTTTTTTTGTGCCTATGTTCATTATACATTAAGTCATCTAAAACACTTTAGCACACATGTCTACTTAACAGCCTAAAAGCAACGCATACAAACAAAAAAACATAATACATAATTTCCAGTATTAAACTTTGTAAGGTAGAGTTGTATAAGCACAAACAACTAGGAGGAAGTTATATTTTAGCTTTGTAAGAAAGAGATAATTGAACAGACTTCAGCAATTAGCAGCAACGGAGACAATAAATGAAAGCAAATTGGATACTGAAAATAGGCACCTGCTGAAGCTTCTCTTCAATTTCATTGAAAAGCGATATGTTGCCTACATATGAATTCTGCATCAAAGATTAAAAGTTCAACAATAAGGTAAAAACATGAGGGAAGTGGCATAACAAAAATGATTTTACAATAGCATCATTACAAAAAACATATTTAGCAACGACATTTTGTTCTTTGCTAAAAGTTTAAAAACCGTTGTAATGTCTCTTTCCAAAGATACTGCAAACTAGTATGAACTCAACAAAACACCAAACTACAGAACAACATCATCACCTACAAACACCAAAGTGCCAAAACTACAAACAAACAAACACCTATACCAAAACATATACCAAGTTTCATTTCAGCAGTAGAAACATATACCTGCAGATTAGAGCAAAAACCAAGTTTCATTTCAACATAGAAACATATACCCAAAAATATACAGCCTCTCTTGCGATAAATCACAAAGTGATACAAACATATAACAAAAATTTCAATCCCAAATTTACAACCAGATTGATACAAACATAGCAAAAATGAATGGAACTAGAAACAAACATATCAAGAAATAGAGGCTTTATCCGTGCTTCAGTTGACCCGCAAAGCATCTAAAGAAAACACAAAATGAGCTGAGAGAGTGATTATATAATCCAAATAAACAGAGCTAGTCTTTGACACGAGACACATGTATACAAACTAAAAAATAAATTAAAAAAAAAAGGACACCGACGGCTAACAGTTTAGTCCATTTCTTCTTTTCCTTTTCTTTGTTTTTTTCTCTTCCAGTTTCAACTTTCAGCCCTCTGTTCTTAGTTTTTGGGAAGAAAGCACTCGTGGAGAAGTGAAGCCAACCTCATCCACACCCACGGCCTTTTCTCCACAAAATCCTTAACCTCCGTTAAATTCATGTAAAAAATCCAAAAAAAGGCCAACCTTCCATCACAACCATTATCCAAACAATCAATCACAATAAAACCCCAAAAAGCCACTGCCTTTTCTCCACACTCTCCTCTAACCTCCGTTAAATTAATGTAAAAAATCCCCAAAAACGCTTCTCCCACCAAAACGTCCAAAATCAACAAAATCACTAACCTCCATTAAATCTTTGTCCCAAAAACACAGTAGATGATGAAGTCGAAGGAAGGAATTAAGAAATTTTAAAAGGGAAGAAGGTACCTGATCGATCCACAGACGATGACCAGAAGCCGGGAGAGAGAACGAGGCTGAGATGCGTGAGAGAGAGGCTGATTTGTGGAATTGGAGAGAGAGAGACCAGAACGTACGTACGCGGGAAGAAGGAAATGCTGGCGGGGGAAGGAAGAAAAAGAAATAGGGCTGAGATGTGGTATATATGGAGAGAGAGAGAGAGAGAGAGAGAGAGAGACAAGCGCACGTCGTAGGCGGGAAAGAAAAGAAATGGCTGGGCACGCAGGGGAGGAAGAAGAAAAAGAAATAATGGCGCGGATTACAAAAAAAAATTTACATCGCTTATGGTTAAACGATGTAAATATGGGACATTTACACAACGGTTACGCCCACAAAACGTTGTTAAAATAGATAGGATTAGGGACATCGTTTACTATAAGCGTGGTAAAATTTACCTCGTTTTGTTTTAAACGAGGTAAACATTAATTTTAACAACGTTTATATTAAGTTATTAAAATAAAACGTTAGTAACTCCGGTTTTTTTTAGTGTGTATTCTATGATTTTCCAACCTAAGCAAGTTCTTTAATTACTTAGTTAACAAACAAATCTGAGAAATTTCATTAGCTTATCGACCAGTAAAAGGAAACCCGAAAAAAAGTAAAAAAAAAAGAAAAGAAGAAGAACTTCAAAAGAAAAAACAGAGATGATCAGGTGAATCAAATCCTTCCTAACAAAAACCAAAAAACACTAAAACTGATATTTGATCTAATAAGAACACTTCTCCATGTCTACATGAGAGGGCTATTAAGAAGGCCATGCCATGAAGGGGCAATTCCATTCCAGCTTTCTCTTCCTGAATCAATCTCACCCAAATTGTTTCCAATTTCTTCCCCATTCAACTGCCAAGGGAATCCCCACAACACTCTATTCTGATCATTTTCTCTGCCATTATTACTACAATATTCTTGCTTCATAGTTGTCACTGTCACAGCTGTTGTCGTTGCAGCATTACTCATTTGTTGATCTTGATGATCATATGGCATCACCATTTCTCCACCCCCATTATTAATCAACTCTCCCATGTTTCCATTCCCATTATACCCATAATACCAATTCTGAAAATTACCCTGCCCATCATGAAAATCCATCCCTAAGAGCGTTACATCCGAGCATCAAGAAATCCAGATTTGAACTGTTCATACCATGATTCCCAAGAATATCACAATGGCCGCTTGAAAAATCATGGCGATGATGATCATCCAATCCCATCTGCCCACATGATGCTTTTGGAGCCTGGCAAATGCAAGGCTGAGATCATTGGGAGAGTCATAACCATGGATGGGATGCCATTGATTAGTGGGTTGCTGTTGGGTGTGAGTGGTTGATCTTGCGTCCTCTTTGATGATGTTGATGATGATGATCTCTTGTTCTTCCTGCACCCTCACACCCACTGGAACATTCCTCAGTGTTCCTCCTTTTGTCCAGTACCTCCTGCATGATTTGCAGAAGTACCTTGGCTGAGAAAGGCTGTAGTGTTGTAGTAGCAGAATTTTGTGTTGTGGAGTCACATCGTGGGCATTTCAGAGCTTGCTCTGGCTGAGGCCTTGGTTCCTCTCAAGCTGCCCTTTTAAGCATACCAACATGTTTTCAAGTGAATGGGCAGACGACATTTCCTGAACAGACCAAAAAAAGAAGAAGAAGAAGAGAATTATAAATAAACATATCTCTAACAAGACATCATTAATTAACTCAAATGTGAAGATGTACTCGTTTGTAGTAATCATCACATTAATAATAAAGTTAAGATGCAAATCTCATGAGATTATTTCACTTCATTAACAACATATTTTGTTTGCCACACTAATTGCCATAAAAAAAAAAAAAATCTGGGTGAATTGCCTAGAGAACTAAGCAAATTAGGTGAAATAATGAAAATTGGATTAATTTCTCGTTATTATTAGGTACAGTTTTCATGGAAAATCCAAACCCCAAAAACCAACCTTGTTTTCCTTCTTCTTAGCGAAAAAAAAAAGAAAAAAAAAGAAGGAACAAAATCCAAACAAAACTCTTTCTACAATAATTTGATTAACCCAAAACAAGGAACAGATAAAAAAGATTAAAGATTAAAGATTAATTACTTTTGATTTTTTCTACTGAAACTTAGTGAGCCGAAGTGAGAACTTATAGGAACTCCATCATCTTTTGGAATTAAACCCAGAACGCGAAATCGCTTACCAAGTAAGAAAGAACCATAAAGAGGAAAAAGAGATCTGGAGAGCGAGCTAGCAAAAAGGAAAGTAACAGAGAAAGAAAGGAAAAAACAAAAAAAAACAAAAAAACTATTTTTATGATTACAAACTGGTCCCCATCCTACCTGGTGTTGTTCACTTGAAGGATCCATCCCATGCAATCAAACACCGACTGAATACGAAAGAGATCTTCGTGTGTGTGTGTCTGTGCTTGAGAGGGAGAGAGAGAGAGATGGAGCGAGAGAAAGAATGATTAGAGAGATAGAGATAGAGAGAGAGAGAGAGAGAAGCAAAGGGCTTAGCAGACATGCAAAGTGATGAGATGAGGAATATAGAGGCAACCCCTGTATATATATAGCGATCCCAAGAAAGAGAAAGAGAGAGAGAGAGAGAGAGAGATAGAGTTTTAGAGAGAGAAAGTGTAATGATGGGGCTGCCGTACGGGATGTGAGTGTTTGTTGAGGTTCTGACGATGTAATACTTTGAAATGATGAGGGTGACAGCGACACAGGAGGAGGATCTTTGATCGTCCCTCAGGGCCTCAGTGACTCCTCACTCTCACACTCTTCCTTTTTTCACACCCATGTGCTGCGTAGCCTTCTTACGTCGACTCCAATTTGCTTTTACGTTGCTTTGGTTTTACAGTTGTCCCCCCCCCCGGATCCAGCGTTTTTGGTTTTTCTGTCTACTCTTGCCCTCACATTCACACATAATTCTACACATCCTCAATTTACTCCCATCCACGGTCCACGATTAAACAAATATAATATATATACCCTAAATAAATTATACCCCGTTTTTATATATCATTTTAAAAGTAAATAATCCTAAGAATTATATTTTTTCATGTCAGTTCCAACTACATGTTTTTTTCCACTTATTGTCAAAAAAAAAAAAAAAAAAAGAGTTAATTGAACCTGTCACATTAATATTGTAAAATAATTATAAAATAAAAAGTGATTTCTAACATTATTTTTAACAATTTTGTATCTGTACATTAACATATATTTGGGTTTTCCTGTGAATATAGCTATCATTGTTCCTGAGAGAGCGAGAGACGGAATTAATATTTTTAATTTAAAGTAGGTCAAAGTATGAATGAAGAGATCGACAAATTTAATTTTTATAGGTTAATTTTAGTCTAATTTTTAAGCCCCCTCTCTCTCTCTCTCTCTCTCTCTCTCTCTCTCTCTCTCTCTCTCTCTCTCTCTCTCTCTTATATTAATATATATATATATATATAAAAGGGTGCGAGGAGTAGCAAATTTTGGTGGGACTAATCCAATCCAACTCAAGAAAAAGAATCACAAAAGAGGATAAGGGGAAAAAAAAATTACTTCCAACATTTTCAATAAGTGGAGGCAACCAAAACCGAGCTCCAACTAGACAAACACTATGATCCTCGATCGTTACAACACCTAATAATTAATCTTCTTTTTTGTTATAAAAAGAAAATGAACCTTTAACCATTGTTACTCCCATTGTTACTTCAGAGTCTATGTTTTTTATAACAATTTTTTTATGTGTTTATCATAGTATTGTTACATACTTAATTCTCATTTTATTCTTATTTTATTATGTTAATGTGATAGTGCCTATTACTCTTTAATTTTTTTTTAGATGACTATTGAGTATTTAAAATTACTCATTTATTATTCTAACATATAATAGATACGGAATATTGAGTTTCATAACAATTACCCTTTTGCTGTAAGCTTTAGGTCGTTATTTCTTTGATTTTCTTTTATGTTGTCAAATCTATTTTCAAATAAGTGTAATTCTTCTCTATTTAATATTGTAGATGCCATATGGACCCCCTTCAAAAGATTGATTTGTCCCTTTTTTTCTTCCTTTATTTTCTAATTTTCAAACCATAAAAGCCTCCAGGTGGGTTCTTATTAATTACACTTCAAATATATGTGGGTTTTATGTGACACTATGGCGAAAGAAAAAGCTAGCTGGTCAAGTACGGAAGGTATGTGATTGGTTGAATGATGTTAAACTTTGTCGTTTAAATTACTCGTTAGCTCATCGCAATATTGTACCACAATTTCACCCATATTCAAAGCAAAGGTCCACATGAAGAATATTGATTCAAAAAACATAACACCTTAACTAACATATACAAGACATGTACACAGGAATTTCATCATTCAAAGCTAAAACAAAGTCTATGGGCCTATGGCCACGTGTCTTACTCAAGCATTAAGCATCATATATATCAGTTCACATGAATCCAATATTTCTCGATATATCCCAAAAGAAATCAATAAAAAGTGTATACAAGTAGAACTATATTTTTCACGTCCATTAATTATATAAGTAGAAACCAAAACTCTTTTTAAGCTGGATCTCATTTCCTTTATCTTTCGTTTTATTTTGTTATTAAAGGTACATGTGTTTAATTAATGATGCTAAGCTTATTGAAAGTCGTCTTACATTGTTGGAGAAATTCGTCTATTTGTTTCTTATAAAGTTGTGACGTCCCTCACTCTTCAATATGTCTTTTGGAATTGAGTTAGACTCACATTTCACATATTGTGTTAATTCTAATATGATATCAAATCAAATAAGGTTTTCAATTTATGTGGTTCCACCGTAACTTGTTTCTACGTATTGGCTTGGATATTTTCCTGTCACAAGTGAGGGACCGTATTGAAAGTTTCACATTGTTGGAAAAACTAATTTTTTTGCTTCTTATAAGATTGTTGCATCTTTTATTCTTCAAGACGTCTTTTGGAGTTGAGTTATGCTTACATTTTACATATTGTGTTAATTCTAATAAAGCTCATTGTCAAATCTTCAATCTCTANTGATTCGAAAAACATATATTTATTTCATCATTCAAAGCTAAAACAAAGTCTATGGGCCTATGGCCACGTGTCTTACTCAAGCATTAAGCATCATATATATCAGTTCACAGGAATCCAATAGTTCTCGATATATCCCAAGAGAAATCAATAAAAAGTGTATACAGAACTATATTTTTCACGTCCATTAATTATATAAGTAGAAACCAATTAAAACTCTTTTTAAGCTGGATCTCATTTCCTTTTATCTTTCGTTTTATTTTGTTATTAAAGGTACATGTGTTTAATTAATGATGCTAAGCTTATTGAAAGTCGTCTTACATTGTTGGAGAGAAATTCGTCTCTTTGTATTTTATAAAGTTGTGACGTCCCTCACTCTTCAATATGTCTTTTGAAATTGAGTTAGACTCACATTTCACATATTGTGTTAATTTTAATATGATATCAGATCGAGTAAGGTTTTCAATTTATGTGGTTCCACTGTAACTTGTTTCTACGTATTGGCTTGGATATTTTCCTACCACAAGTGAGGGACCGTATTGAAAGTCTCACATTGTTGGAGAAACTAATTTTTTTGCTTATTATAAGATTGTTGCATCTTTTATTCTTTAAGACGTCTTTTAGAGTTAAATTATGCTTACATTTTACATCTTGTATTAATTCTAATAAAGCTCATTGTCAAATCTTCAATCTCTATCCCCCATTTGTGAGAATCAATCCCAAATGATCAAATCATTAGTATAGGTGTAGTATATAATATTATGAGTAATGCTACACATCATTTTCCTATTCATCTCATTTCATTGACTTTTTAAATTCACTATTAAATTGATATGAGCCACATATGGGTTCACCAATCTAATGATGGATTTAAAAATTAAATAGAATGAGATAAATGAGAGATGGGTAAGGGAATGATATGCAGCATTAATCATAACATTACTCTTACACAAATAGGTGGCTTATTTTTTAATTACTATTGTTAAAACCTGAGTTACATTCTTTCCTTATTAGATGATATATTCAGATATCATGCCATAATATCGAAATTTCATTATTATCATGTGATTTATATTCTTTATAATATATGTTTATATGGTTTGTAAATAAGCATTATTATTTATGTGAACCACATGTGAGTCCACCAATTTAATGATAGATTTAAAAATTAGATAGAAGTAGATGAATAAGGAAATTATGTATAGTATTATTCTAAAAAAAAAAAAGGGTCAGTAATAAACAAATGTAGCCCTATTCGGCATTGCCAATCTTAGACATAAATCTCTAATTAAGGTCGAATCGCCTCGAATCTCGTCTTTCTCACATTCGTTTCTCTTATCTTATCTTATCTTATTTTATTTTTGCATTTTCATATTTTAACATGGAATAAAAGCTACTTTTATCTAACCCAACCATTGTATCGCCATCCTAAGCCACCATATTGATGTCGCCAGCCACCGCACCGATGCTCCCAACAACTACTACACCAACGTCTCTAGGCACCTTGTTGTTGTCCTAGGTCATCATGCTCACTGCTAGCCACCGTGCCATCTTGTTGTTCAACCATTTAATTTTCTTTTCAAACTTAAATGTAGTCCTTTAAGTTTAAGGGGATGTTTAAATTAAGGTGATATTCTTTTCTTATCATCATATGATGTAATCAAATATCAGATTCTGATCATCTCATAATGTTATAATCTAATTATTCTTGAGTGATTTACGTTCCTTATATAATACATTAATTATATCACTTATAAATAGGCATTATCAATATACTATCAAAATATGGCAATATAAACAAAATGTAGTCTTATTGGGCATTGCCAATTTTGCTTCTCCTACCTTCTTAGGCATTTTCATATTTTAACAAAAACCATAATTAAGGAATTTTTTGATTAATTCAACGACATGAAGAAAATGAAATCATCTTTATCTTAGTCTCTTTTTTTTTTTTTTTTTTTTTTTTTTTTTTTTTTTTTATCTCCATTGCTTGAGCTCGAGGATCAATTATTTATAGTGCCTAGGGGTGTGCAAATTTATCGCCTTTCATCTACCGACCAAGTTTCAACCGACTCTGACCGCCTACCGCCCACTGACGGTTAGTAGGCGGAAGAAAAAAATTTCTTTCGACATTTGTCAATCGGTAGGCAGAAATGGTTTTGTACCGATCGCTTACTGACTTTAACCGACATTCAAATTCTCATAATCAATATAATTGGGAATGAGAAAAATTCAAATTTTGAGAAATCCAAACATGTTGTGCCACATCACTTTGTAAGAGTTTTTTTGTAAAATTTTTTGGAAGTGTTTTATGATGTTACTATGAGAATGTGAATGACCGATCTAATAGGTTTGTAAATGTTAATTATGAGAATGTGAATTTGAAACATGTTTTTATATTATTGGGTTATATTACATTTTAAAAATATCAACATTTTTTTGAAAATGACAATATTAAAAAATCTATTTTTCGACCCAAAAAACGCAAAGGCTTTAAGGTCATAACATGAAATTTGGCCCAAAAAACGCATGGGCCAACCGAACCGAA
Source organism: Betula pendula (assembly GCA_900184695.1). Taxonomy (NCBI): domain Eukaryota; kingdom Viridiplantae; phylum Streptophyta; class Magnoliopsida; order Fagales; family Betulaceae; genus Betula; species Betula pendula. The sequence continues at coordinate 122,213 of FXXK01000897.1, forward strand.
AACTTGACCCAGTTCAACCGACATTTTCGACCGCCAATTACCGACAAAGTCGGTAATGTCGGTAGGCAAAACAAGCTTACATGCGGTAAAGTTGGTACAATTTTCGATATTACCGACTGTATTTTGACGAAACGCGAAAATATTATTTTCGACACCGACTTAACCGACAAGCACCTTAATAATGTCTGATCACTTTGGCAGTTGGAAACAGCTTTCCTCATCCATCATTTGAAGTCTATCTATTTTAATTATGATTAGAGCAGCAGCTAATAACCTTAATAAATAACATAAAAAAAAAAATGAAAATGCATCATTACTTTGCAATAATTTGAGTTATTGTATCCGAAAATAAAATAAAATATGAACATATGCAATCCACATGCAACGCACTTATACGATGATCAGGCAACGAATCCGACACAGATCTTCCGGCCAATACCTATGCACAACTTTACTTTTTATTTCCTTGTATTTTAAGGGCCAAGATTCTTGGAGTAGCCGGCGGGAAATTCAATGTTACGAACAATTTGTTAACTCTTTACCTCTTAAATCCATAACTTTGAAATCCAAACCCTATCATTCCGTACTATCAATCTCTGTTTGGCCAGACTTACCATTTTTAATATATTCAATTATTTCAAAAATATTCCTTAAAGAAGCACAAAAAAAAAAAAAAAAACAAAGCTTAGAATAAAGAGTATTATTGAAAGAAGCATTTCAAAATTTGAACTTCCATATACTTCCACGTGATAAAAGATAAGGACAAAAATTTCGACAATATGTTATAGGAGATGTAAAGGATTACCAAGCAAAGCCAAAAAAAAT
>FXXK01000897.1:123291-137051 GCA_900184695.1 Betula pendula
GATATCATATCCTTTGGATCCCATCATCAAAAATTTGCTTTATCTCCAACTCCGATTTGTATTTCAAAAAACAAAACACAAACATATATATATTTATGTTTCCAATGGAATAAATAATTTAAAAAAAGTAAGAAAACTCTATAATAACAGGCAGCACCGCACTTTGGGTGCAAAAATTGTGGTGGACCCGACATGTATAGTGGGTCATAGGGATCAGTCAAGTTAGTTGACTGGTCAAAATTTATCGGTCAAAGAAAAAACACTGAAGGAGAAAAAAGTGAAAGTAGGATAGGAAGCTGTGCCCAAAACATTATACGGTAGTTGTTGTAGCATCGTCTGTGAAGAAAAGAATCTGGCAATTCTCACTCTCAAAATTTGTCGGCTGAGGTTGAGCAATGAGAACTGAGGAGGCTCAGACATGAATCTCTCACCATGTTTTTTCCTCAGAATAATCCGGTCTGCATCATGTTGGAAGTATACATTATTATTATTATTATTTTTCATATTTACATTAATTTAGGCTATTTCAATTTATTTACCATAATTTATAGTTACGAGAAAAAGCTATGTAGCAAACTCTTCAGTTTTTACTGGGCTTCAAAGTTTTTGGCTTTTCTTTCTTTTGGCCAAACGATCGATAGAGACAACGTGTGTATATCTTGCAAAATTTAGAGAAAAGAGATGTTTTATTAAAGTGTAATGACGGTTATACCATTGAGATTAGATGGTAGTAAAAATTAGTATTTGATTTCGTATCTTTTTATTATAAGCCTTTTTAATTAAGCAGTAATTTTAATTGTCACGTCATTTCAGTTATATTACAGTTGTATATAACAGTTTATTAAATAACATTTTTGTTTATTAAATGAGATATTTTGGTTGTTTTCATTCATTGATAACACAAAGCTTGCAAAAAAATATACTGCGCACCAACTAATGACGTCCATTGTTATTCTAAAAATACTAGCAACAGCTTTCTTAAATTTTATTTACTTGCTTAAATGTAAGGAAAACTCATAGAAATCACCTGAAACAGACTTTCTTGGTGTTCCATAAGCAAAATGGTTATGGTAGCACTTTTACTTTCCTTAACATTATTTGAATATACAAAAACTCTTTCTTTCTTTAAGCATTTATTTAAAACAATATTTAGATTTTTTTTTTTTTAATCTCACTCTCCCTTAGCATTTAATTTAAAGATTATCTAAATGATATATAGAAAGATAAAAAAAGTTATTATGAAGTTTATTTAAATCAGAAAGTAAAAAATAATTTTATTCTTATATTAAAGAAACATTTAAATGAAACTATTTATAGTGCTCCTATAAAAAATTGTTTATATATCACATGCAATACGTACAAGTCACAATTGTTGTTCTTTGGATGTCGTTGCGTGCATTGAACAGAACATAAGGAAATGCATGCGATTCATTTCTTCTTCCAATTTCATGCTAAAATAGGATTATGAAAAAAAAAAAAAAAAAAAGAAGAGAAGAGAAGAAGAAGAAAAAGCTGAAATTATCATACTCTAGCCTGTTATAGTATCCCAAAATTCATCTTGATCTACGACTCCTTTTTATCAGTGAAATACTGAAATCTTTGACGGAAATATTATAGTGGAGAGAATTTTTAATTTGTACCATAACTGGTAGCAATGTCCCAAAATAAACCACAAAGACGAAGGCAGAGTGTGAACCAAAGCTTGGGAGGAGCAAGCAAACAAGGAGGGACCCGCGACAAGTGATTTGGTCGGTCTGTAGTGGGGCCCGCGATTGAAGCCCCCAGATGTCTGACCGAACACGCTGGCCAGCAGGAAAATGCGGCTACGAGACGAATATTACAGATTACGAGGAAAGAACAACTAGCAGTAGCGGGTAATGGGCCCACCTAGCCAGGACTGTTATGGGCTTCAGGTGGGGCTCCAAATACTTCTCCCCCCTCGCCAAGCAAAGGATCATTCTCCACGAACCAAAAACTAATACTTCTATTCACAAAATAATAATAATAATAATAATACTTCTCCTCCCTCGCCAAGCAAAGGATCAATCTCCACGAACCAAAAAATAATAATAAAAACAAAAAACAAAAATTAGCCAGTTAGAGAGAGAAAAAAAATCTTATTAGAGTTTTATTTTAGAGATAAAGTCACTTACCTATTAAATTATTACCTATTTTGTAGTGTTCTCGAGGAAAAATATACTTTACTCCCCTAAAATTTTAGCTCTTTTTCAATGTTGCCACCAATGCTTAAAAATTTACAATGTACCCCATCAAATTTTAAACAAATTACAATTCAACAAACCCATTAGTCTCTTCCATTTAACCTGATGAAAATTGTTATTTTTACTGTTTACTTTCATAAATTACCTTTAACTAAACTCTTTATTTTTCAAAATATCTTTTTTTTTTTATTAAAAAAAAAGAATCTATAAAAAGAAAAAAGAAAGGTGGACGTAGCCACCCNAAGCAACATTGAAAAACAACCAAACCTTTTGGGCGGGAAAAACATATTTTTTCCAAAATTCAAAGTTTCTCAATTGAGTGTATTAAGTTTCAATTAGTTGCAAGGTCCTCTATTCATTAGGATTTTTGTTAAATCCTAACGGAAAGGGTGTCAAAATTTCTAAAATACTTCTCCATTTTTAGGGGAAAAAAAATTGCAATGATTTAGACGTTGGTCAATTTAGTGTATCGAAGTTTTAATTAATTGAAATGCTCCTCTTCGTTAGGATTTTTCGTTAAATCCTAATAGAGGATGTCAAAATTCTCAAAATACTCATCCATTTTTTTTAAAAAAAAAAAGAAATTACAAGATTTTAGGCGTTGGTTAGGATTTTACAGAATTTTTAAAAATATCAACATTTGAATAAAACTAAATAAGTTCAAATGTTGATATATTCATATTCTAAATGAAACTAAATAAGTTCTAATTTTATATCTTGCCTTTCAATAAATAAAAATAATTTAAAAAATTATTATTTTTTTTTACAAAAAAAAATAATAAAAAAAAAAAAAAAACACCCCATGTGTTGCGTTTGAAATGCGTTTTGTTTTGGGTTTTTCATAAATTTTTAACTGCTTCTGAGAAACAATCTATGGGTGCTTCTTAAATGCAATTGAGACAATTAAGTTTTGCCATTTATGAATATCCCTCGACAACAAATTTTGTGAAGTGTTGTCCTTTTAATTTTTTATTTACAAGTTGGATTGTTTTTTTCTTTTTCGTTTTTGGTTACGAGGTGGATCAAAGTGTAGGAAGCTTATTTCGGATTAAGGCTAGTGTTGGTATATTTCATTAGGCCTTCCAATTTTCTTTTTGTAATGAGCAATTAAGGCTCTAGTTTGTATCTATAATGTTATTTTGTTAGAGCAATCTGCTTTATTTTTTAGGCAAAATATTTTTTACCCCTTGAAGTATCCACCCATTAACATTTTAGCCTCAAATGTTCAAAAAGTGACATTCAACCCCTCGAAGTATCACATGTCAACAAACAATACTTCTCCATTATATGGAGTATTAAGGGTTCATTTAGATATCCGATTTAAAAAATACCGATTTTAAAATGTACGACTTGAAAATGTAATTTTTAAAAACACAGTGTAGCGTTTGGTAAAATCGCGATTTGGTTTTTAAAATCACAATTTTACTTTTAAAATTCTGCGTTTTCAAAAAAACACCTTCTTACCTGCGATTTGAAAACACATATTTTCTGCTTTTTCAAATCACAATTTTTAAAAAACGCAATTTTCAAACGATTCACTTTTGTGGTTTGATTTAAAATCACACTTATTATCTACAAAATTACAATCTCAAACACACCCTAAATATGGACTGTCATGTCATGTGACAAGTTACATTATACAAGATCGTTTTTATAAAATATAGATTACTATTATGTGAGTTTGTAAAGAAATGATAATCAAAGTCCGTAGTAATCATTTTCCTTTATAATAAATATCAATATGACATTTCAAAAATAAATAAATAAATATCAATATGAGGAAACATCTATAGAAAAAGAAAATGCCAAAATGGGCAGTAAATTAAAAAGAAAAGAACAAAAATATCTCTTTCATTACAAGCCAAAACAAAACGTTTTGAAACAAACACTAGTTGTTAGAATAGAGAAGAAACCCAAGAGGAGATCGAGTAGATAGAATCTGTCCATTCTCTCTCACAACATGCATTCATCACGTTTGATATTTTCTGATATTGTACATCCATCCATCCGTTACAAAAACGCAAAGCTTTGGAGTGTAGCATTTATATATATATGAGTAATGATACAAGTCACCCTTTATGTCTACTTTGTGTCAACCAAAAGTGACATGGCTTTTAAAATTACCATTAGATCAAAAGTCAATAATTATCGATAATAAATTCAATGATGATTTTAAAAGCCACATCACTTTTGGTTGACACAAGGTAGACATGGAGGGTGACATATATAATTACTCTATATATATATATATATATTATCATCAAACCGGACAAAAACCATGCCGTTACCAAACCCTTACTATGACGTGTCTACCACTCTTGTGCATCGCGTGACCACCCATCATTTTCCACACGTGCCAAATAACCAGCCTCTTTCTCTCAAGAAAGTGGTCTATGATGGGTGCCCACGTCAAGATGCAACTCTTCCATTTGAACAAAACATTGAACGGCATGCATTATATTATATCGAAACAAAAAACTTTACCTACCCTTTTATTGTCACTTATTTTGTAATGTTTATTTTAAATTTAAAGTTCTAATTAATTGTAATGTTTCGCCTTGGTTAAAATTTTGTGTTAAATCTTTTTAAAATTTACAAAATACCCATGTTTTCAAATATAGGTCTACCAAAACATATATAGGGGTCTACCAAGTCTTTCTACGAATATTTGTTGTGAAGTGGGTTGTTAAAGACTTGCAATCGAGTTCAAATTTGGTGAGCTAAGCATGCACATTTTCATTATCCATTAAGGAAACTTGGCCAGTAAGTTTAATAATCTTATAAGCAATTTGAGAAGGTGAGGAATGTCAAACAGAATATTTAATTATTTTCTAATATTTAAGTGGAGGGAAAGTTCTTGTTCTCTGAAGTCTGAACACATTAAAGTTGAATCTATTTTAAATCTTAACACACTATTTCAATTTTTATATCAATTATAATAATGACCCACTTCCTTGTATTATTAATATTAAGTATTAGAATAAGCCAAGATTTGTCCTATTTGGTATTTATAATGAGAGAGAGAGAGAGAGAGAGAGGAAAAATGAAAAAAAAAAAAAAAATAGACATGGGCTGTTTTTAGAAGTTGCCATTCAATTGGGCTGGACCGGCATGGGCGGGACACGGAATCCTAGAAGATCCAAATCCGATTTTTAACTCCATCAAACACCCAAATGAACCGACCCGGCCCGCTTTCTTGGATTCCCAGGACCAATTCAAATTTGACAACTGGCTAAACGGAATTGCAACCACGTAACCCAACAGGAAAACGGATTTTAAAATGGAGAGAAGCCGGTCCAGCAAAAGGCAGGGACATTTTTGTAATTAAAAATTCTCCTCTCCATTTCGAAACCTTTTACACCCAACAGACATCAGTCATATCAGGTTGTTTACCATTCAAAACTCGCCCGCCTCCGTCCGAGTCTCCCTCTGTGATGCACCGGAGTTTGGAGTCCCATGGCGGCTTCAATCGTACGGTCTCCAACAAACCCTCTATCGCGCCACGTCACATCCAAACCCTCGCCGTCCGAGCACAGATCGATGGCAAGCTTCACATTTCACGTTTCTTACCCGAAATTCCGTCGTTATGTCCCCGTTCTGGCTTGTCTGCATGGAGACGACACCCATGCCCTCCAATTGCAGAGGCTCCTAGATGACTCCCAATACGATGTCGTCTCCAAGGATCCCAATATGCTTCCGCGTAACCATCATTTTCCTTCTTTGCCTTAAATTTCGATTGGGTTCGAAAATATTAGGGTTAGTTACCATGTTTGTTTGATTGCAGGACCTTTATCTTCAAGCCAGTTTTCTGATTCAATACCCCATGGGTCCCGCCTTCGCGTTGCGTACCAGGTGGCTATAATTTATGTTTAATGTAGATGAGTTTGAATGCGTTGGATTGCGTAGATTTGATTGAATGTTGCACTGGATTTAGGGAGTTCGTGGCGCGTACAGTGAGTCCGCTGCGGAGAAGGCGTACCCGAATTGCGAAGCGGTGCCTTGCGAGCAATTCGACACTGCTTTTGAAGTGAATTCTCGAACCCCCCTTTTCTCTTGTTTACACAAATCTTCATTCATTAATGCATTTCCCTTATATGGATATAGGTTTGCTTTATATATGCAAATGGTTGTGGGATTCGATATGAATTCTGCGTGAAATGCTTGATTTTGAAATGCAATTATAAATGATTTCCAAGTTTGGAAACACTGAAATACCGGATGTGCGTGGCTTTTATTGTGACTTTCTGGGATCGGGCACATGAAGTTTATTGTACCCATTTGTTATCATAGTGTTCTAAGTTATTTTGAGGCTCTATAGTACAAGTTGATGCAATTTTAAATTTTATAAATTTTGAGGCTCTTATGAAGACTTCAGTTATTCTTTTTAGCTTGAACTTGGCCATGACGTTGGAATTTGCTTGTTGCCCTATATACTTCAGTAGTCACTCCTATCATTTTCATGGACTTAACTTGGAGACTTTGAGTTTTTTTCTTTAAGAAATATATTCGAAGTTTCATCAGTTTCTTCCATTTTCTCTCTAGTCAAGAATCTAGATGTCATTAGAACTTCCAACTATAAATGGCCTAAAGAAAAAAATAGAGAATAGGACCATTCTATCCTGTCAATCAACTTGATACCAAAGTTGACATAAGATGTCAAAGAAAGATTCCGAGGAGTTGTGGAGGAATCAATTAGAGCATCAAACTGCTTCTTTGGTGACATATAATCACAAATGTTGCATGGTTATTATTGATTATGGGAAAATTTTGATTAATCGAAAGCCCACCACCATTGTTGTGGTCATGTTATAAGAGCAAGAGACAATAATTAAAAGTTGTATCAGGAAAACATGGCCTTCCAATTAATAATACCATGGTCTTAATTAGAGCTTCACTAAACATCTTCTTTTCCCTTCTTTCCCACCGTAGGCTGTTGAAAGGTGGCTTGTGGACAGAGCAGTTTTACCAATTGAGAATTCTTTAGGTGGGAGCATCCACAGAAATTATGACCTTTTACTCCGCCACAGTTTGCATATAGTAGGTGAAGTTAAATTTGCAGTTAGGCATTGCTTGATGGCCAATCATGGTGTTAAACTTGAAGAGCTGAAAAGGGTTCTTAGCCATCCCCAGGTAAATGGTACATAGATTTTTTGCTTTTCCTCTCTCTCTCTCTCTTGTTTGCTGAGATCTAATCAAATTTGGGCCATATTTCAGGCTCTTGCTCAGTGTGAGCACACATTAACGAAGTTGGGATTGGTCAGAGAAGCAGTTGACGACACTGCTGGAGCTGCAAAGGTATGCCTAGATTTGATAGTGGCACTCTTCCAAGTTTTTTTTTTTTTTTTAATGGTGCTGATGATGCTTTATGGTATATTTGAGATACTTTGGTTATTTATGGAGGAAGCTACTGATGATGCTTTATGGTATATTTGAGATACTCTGGTTGTTTTGGGAAGAATCTACTCTTGCCTCTCACTCAGGGGTCAGATGACCTCATGGGAAAATTGAGTTCTGTTTTCTTCTCTTTCATTTTGATACTTGAATATTTTGAACATTTGGATTAATTGTTAAATTTAATTAGTTGAAACTATTCATGGTTTTTTTACTATAGTGTCTGACTTGAACTTTTTGTAACTTCGTAGCATGTTGCATTCCACAAACTACAAGATACAGGAGCAGTGGCTAGCTCAACCGCTGCAATGATCTATGGGTTGAATATACTTGCTCAAGATATTCAGGTTGTATCCAAGCCTTTTGGTGTGTTAACTTTTTGGCAAATTCCAAATATTCATTACTATATTGGATTTCTCATAGTCTTTTTTTTTTTTTTTTCCTTTTTCCCTTTTGATAGGATGATTGTGATAATGTTACTCGGTTCCTAATGCTTGCCAGGGAACCCATTATTCCAGGCATTGACAGGCCATTCAAGGTTAGCCCTTTGAAGATTCGAGATTACTGGCAGTTGAATTACTATTTCATTTTTGTTCTCTTTTAGAACTGCTTTTAATTGGATGTCATGCCAACTAATTTATTGTGGACTGAATTTTATTACTGGGTGTGTTTTTGATTTCTCAGACAAGTATAGTTTTCTCACTGGAGGAGGGTCCTGGAGTACTTTTCAAGGCACTTGCTGTGTTTGCTTTGCGGCAAATCAAACCTACTAAGGTATGTTCTCTTGTCCTGTAATTGTATGCTGCCTTTTTTACAGTTATATGTTCAAGCAGAGCTAATTGCGTTCTTTGTTTCTCTCTACCAGATTGAAAGTCGTCCCTTGCGGAAGCAACTCTTGGGAGCATCAGATGATAATAACAATGGGGCTCCAAAGTAAATCCCATTTTTTTTTTTGTTCTTTTACACAGATCTTGGTATCTAATTAATACTTCGGCAACAACCTTTTGATATTGTATTTATGTATGAGATTCTTAGCTGGTGAACATTTTTTTTGACTGGATTATGTCATAATTTTCTCTGACAGATACTTTGACTATCTTTTCTATGTGGACTTCGAAGCATCATTGGCTCACCAGAATACACAGAATGCCCTAAGGCATCTAAAAGTGTGTTTTTTTTTTTTTTTTTTTTTTTTATACTTTTCCCTCCTAATCTCCGACATTTTTAGAGGAAGAAAATAATAATTTAGATTAAATAAAACTATACACTTTCTTTGCAGGAGTTTGCTACATTCTTGCGAGTGCTAGGGAGTTATCCTGTGGATATCAGCATGACATGAATGAACTCTAAATGTGGTAAGAATCGAACTTATCAAAACAAGTGGTAATATTAAATATATGAAAAGAAATTCATGCGTTTGTCTTACAGGCTTCAGTTTGTATTTAATAGATTCTTTGACAGAATAATGCTTAAGTATTTATAGTGTCATATGAATCTCTCTCCAGAACCTCATAAAATTTTGTCTTGCTTAACATCTGGAACCTTTTTCTTTTACACTGATTTGGCAACGTGTTCTGATTGTACTAGCATAGCAAAGTGCTCAATTCTTCCTCCTACAACCATAACAACTCATTTCAATCAATTTTCAGAAATTTATTCATAAACACACTGAATATTTTGTAAACAATCACTTTAGAATACCCGTTGTATCTTAAGTTATTACTGCAAAATTCTAACGAACATATGAACATTGGACTGGACCAGTTTTGATAGAGCAAATTGGATTTGTACATGGAGAGGTCTCATGGTGCATAGAGCGTATTTATGAAGTAGTTTCAATTATGGTTCAAATCTAGGAAGGACATTGGAGTAAAGATGTTGAAGCATGAGTAGATATATGAGAATCAAAGACTGAGGAAATAATTAGAGCAAGGAATATGTGGAATGTAGAGCAAATTGGATTTGTACATGGAGAGGTCTAATGGTGCATAGAGCGTATTCATGAAGTAGTTTCAATTATGGTTCAAATCTAGGAAGGACATTGGAGTAAAGATGTTGAAGCATGAGTAGATATATGAGAATCAAAGACTGAGGAAATAATTAGAGCAAGGAATATGTGGANATGAAGTAGTTTCAATTATGGTTCAAATCTAGGAAGGACATTGGAGTAAAGATGTTGAAGCATGAGTAGATATATGAGAATCAAAGACTGAGGAAATAATTAGAGCAAGGAATATGTGGAATGTAGATCAGTGAAAGGAGTTGAAAACTGATCACTAGCTCAGATTGATGGCAGGAGATGGTTAGAAGGGATTCTTCTTTTTTTTTCTTTTTTTTTGAAAAGGAATTTTGTTCTTAGTTATTTTGATTGCACAACTTGAGAAGTCTACTTTCCCTCCTAAGGAAAAACTTATCTCTTCATGAACAAGGTGGTTGAACAAGAGGGCACTAGAATAAATATTTTAGGAGAGTATTAATTACCTTTTATGGACAGTGATCAAATGATCTGATCCCACTAGACATGGGGAGCGAGATGCTGCTTGGTGGGTTCTGGTTGTGCTCTTCCAAACTATATAGTATACCTATACCCCATGCCATATGGGTATGCCAATTTGGTATGTTCTAATCTGTTGAGCTCTTATTGAAATCATCTATTAAATGGAAAATGATGGATGATTTTCCTTCACTCATATTTCATATAATTGTTGAACTGACATTACTCATATTTTAAATACTAGCCGAACTAACATATGGATAATGGTAGCTTCTTTAAAAAAAAGTAAAAGTCAAAAAGGTTATAGCGTAAAATGGCATTTTTCACCATTCGGATTTATGTATTTTAGAGTTGATGTTTCTGCGGTTATTCTTCTTTTTTGTTGAGCAATTTTGTTAAAAAAAAAAAGGTACAAATTTTTAGCGTACAGTAATGTGAATAAGTTTTGATGTTAGGTTTACTTTATTTCAGTCAACTTTTTGGTAGCTTTAATTCTAGTACTCTTTCCGCTCTTGCTAAGGCTGATGCAGGCTTCTGGAGAGATCAATAATGGTATTTAATGGATGTTTCCCTTCACAGCTTTTGTTTATCTCTTCCCAAATTTCAGGAAAATTGATTGTCTAGCCTATCAAAAGAGCTAACCTGTTTTTTCGTCAATACAGTGGATCGCTGCATCTACAGATTTAGTTACCCTCTTCAATAGTTGCTTCTCTCAATATTATTACCATGTAATTAATATACTCAGTTGAGGTTCTTTCTAGATTTCCACTTTCTAAAGAAAAAAAATCCATGTGTTTGTTGGAAAGGGTTGAGATATTTTTAAGGTTTTATTGGTTTCCTCCCATTTTTAATCAATGTATTTCTCTTGGTTCATTTGACAAGTCATTGGATACAATTTACAAAAGCGCAAGCTGTTCAACATTTCAAATGTTCCTTTTAGTTACTTACAAACTAGAGGCCGTAAATTTAACCATACATTTTCGTCTGCACCTATTTAGTACGGGACCTACGGGTCATGGGTACATCTCCTCCCCCACCAAGAATTCTTAGGGTGAGATGGCCTTAGAGCCTAAGTGCCTATAAGTAGAGTGACGTGCAATTTTAATGCCACCGATTCAATAAACCAAATATACACTATTTAAATAGAGTAATGTTATACTTTACACTACAATCGCATTATGTTGACGTGGTTGATTGCCTTCCCACTTTTGCCGGAAGAAAGCATGAAGAGCGGGCAAAGGGAAATTGGTGTTTCTTCATGTGTTCTTTAAACGCACAACAATTTTACGGTCTATATATTTGATGACGAGGCAATCGGCTATAGAAACAACGTGAGTTTACATGGGTATTCTACCCCCCCTCTCCCCCAGAAGAAGAAGAAGAAAACAAAAAAAAAAAATCTATGGCCATCAAATACTCCTAGTTTTTAAAAGAGCTTTCGAGTCTAGACGAGTGACGGGCACCTACTTTTACTTCGGTTAAAAACTTTCACAATTTTCACTTTTTTGACACCCTCAATTTTCACTTTGGTTAAAAACTTTTTACATGTTATTTCTGCTAGAGTTTTAATCAACTATCAATCTAGGATATTGGGTCCATTAATAGCATAATTAGCATTGTTGTAGCCTTCCCCATATTCGAGAATGATCATTTGTCATCATGAATTCAACTTCAGACATACTCTTTTAAATTTTCATGTTTTTTTTTTTTTTAATTTTATGTTTTGATTTTTTGATATTTTTTGATTTGTAGTTATTTTTAAGCAATCCAAAGGCTTAAACATGATACCAATTAAAATAATAAATTAAAAAAAAAGCATTATTGGTACCAAATAATTTTTATTTATCTAGAGATTTGAGAAAGAGACGGATAACACATGCTTGCATGTATTATCTCGACATTTATAAGCAGATCCACGAAATATGTAGTAAGGAACAGAGAAGAATTTGTTGGATCAGGGCTTTGACCATCTCATCTGAAAACTAATTGATGTCCAGTGATGGAAGCCAAAGCCTTTTATGGCATTCGAAATCGTACCCCGCAAGGCATGTTTTAAGAGTCGTCTATGTGAGCAAAGCGGCATTGTTGTACCCAACAATCCCTCCTTCAACATGACGTTCCCGCGACTTGAACCCATGACCCTGGGTCTGATACCATTTGTTGGATCAAGCCTTTGACCATCTCATCTGAAAACTAATTGGTGTCCAGTGAGGGAAGCCAAAGCTTTTTATGGCATTCGAAATCGCACCCCGCAAGGCATGTTTTAAGAGCCGTCTATGTGAGCAAAGCGACATTGTTGTACCCAACAGAATTCATTGTAAATCAACCCACAATAAATTGAAAATAGTGACATCAAAGAGCATCTCCATAAAGCTTCCAAGTTTCTGCAGGAGGCATATATGAAAATTGATACTAAGATTCACAGGGTTAACAGAAGCATACAAAGTATATGACTATATATAATTTTTATACCAAAATTGTATATCCTGAAAATTGCTATGCAATGTAGTTCAATTACCTTAAGATATCTAAAACATCATGACCCAGTTCAATTAGTGACCATATGCAATGAAGTTAAATGATATACATGCATGGGGGGTGCATATTGAAGAACAAATTAATTAAGTTGAAAGTGTAACAAAATCTTGCCTGTAAGATATCTCCAATGTTGACTACTAGAGCTCCAAGCAAAGGGGGAACTTCAATCCAATGGTGTCGATGAAGAATTTGAAGGCCACCAATATGGTCTTGAAGTAAGATGGTTAAAAAATTAGGATCCGAGTATTTGCTGGTGCCCATAATCAGCCAAACCATTGTTGGCCTCTATCTTATCTATTAATCTCATTATCTTTATATTGCATTTTGATTGGAATATAATGGACGAGAATGAATGAAGATCTTTTATGATTATTTCCTCTATTAAAGACGAGACTTCTCTGTTCACGTTGGTGAGATCGACTGTGTTTGGTCGTTGAGTGATCAGTTGTGCCAATTTTCTTACAATTTCCCCACATGTGCTGCTTCACATGTCTTCCATGCTTCAGTTTGTATTAGTAGATTCTTTGACAGAATAATGATTAATTTTTTTTTAGTGTCATATGAATCTCCAGAACCACCTAAAATTTTGTCTGACAAATTCACATTTGGAACCTTTTTTCTTTTACACCAATTTTGCAACATGTTCTTATTGTACTAGCAAAGAAAAGTGCTGAATTCTTCCTCTTCTACAACCATTAACAACCCGTTTTGATCAATTTTCAGAAATCTATTGAGAAACACAGTGAATAATTAATTTGTAAACAATCATTTTGGAATACCCATTGTATCTTAATTAAGTTATAATGTAACAAACAGATGAACATGCATGTGACTCGACCAGTTTTGGTTTAGCAAATTGAATTTGTACATGGAGACGTCTCATGGTGCATAGAGCTTATTGATTGATGAAGTAGCTAGTTTCTAAACTTGGAATAACATTAGAGATAAGACGTTGAAGCATGAGTAGATTATGAGAATCAAAGACTGAGCAAGGAATACGTGAATTGTATATCGTGAAAGGAGTTGAAACTGATCTCTGGTAGAGATTGATGGCAGGAACACTTTTATTTCATTAGAAAACTTTGATATTATTTATAGCAATCGTTCTCGTAATA